>JAJTUS010000015.1:0-507098 GCA_021399465.1 Hyaloscypha sp. PMI_1271 | reverse complement strand
ATTAAAGAGACTTAAAGAAGAGTAAAAGAGGAGACTAGAAGATAAGGATAGATATAGGAAGATATAGTTATAGTTATAGTTATAGTTAAAAAAAGAAAGCTTTTCGTATTATAAAGAAGTCCTTAAATAGAAGTAAGGAACTACCTAAATTAACTACTAAAAATTTCGCACTAATTCTAATTAGAATTAATATAACTAGTTACTTTACTTTCCTAGAAATCTAAGAATAACCTTAAAGAACCTAGAATATTTTTATAAGTTTTTCTATATAAATATCTCGACTAATATTCTATTTAAAGCTATTTAGAGTATTTTAAACCTATATCTAATAAGTAGTATTAATCTTATAAGGTAATACTTTAGTATTTTAAATAAGCTAATTAGAGTACGTATCTCTATAAATGAAATCACAATTACTACTTAGCTCTTACCTCTAAGCTATAATTATAGTCTTAGCTCTTATCTAGTTAGACGCCCTCTAATTAGAATTATATAATAAAACCACCTCCTAAGATACTAGAAGTTTACTTTAATAAAGTCGAATGTGTTTTTTACTAGGATAGATTAATAGATCTTAGGGGCTAAGATCCTTAAAGAGAAGTATACTATAATATATAGCGGGTTACACGTGACATTAGCTTATATAATATACCTCGGCTCTTAGGTAGTATAGTCGGTAATTAGGAGGATTAATAATCCTATTATATCACAGGAATACTACTAATTAATAGGCTAGCTAGTACTTATTAATTACTAGATTATACGTACGTTATTCTAGGCTCTTATTTATAGGAGCCTGCCCTAGACCTCTAAGGAGGGATAGAGATTAGTTCTATACTAAATTTAATACTAGTGATTTTTAATACTATAACTCTAATTCTATCTATTACCTTATTACTTACTAATAACTACCTTATAATTATACCCCTTTATTTCCTAGAAATTAGAGCTCGCTTTTAGCTTCTCTCTTTAATAAATTCTCCTTATATTAAGAACTACTAGTCTTCTTTATATTAAAGGCCTAGCTCGTGATAATACTAATTAAGAAGAAGTCTAACTTTATATATTAGTTAATAATATTAAGCTTATATATTTATTATATTAAGTTAATTTAAATAAAACAATTTATTAATTAAGAAAAAAATTGTTATATATAATTAAAAAAGTAAAAAGCAAAATATATTTAAAATTATAAAATTACTAAAGAGAATTTCAGTTAATATTTATTTGAATTTTTAAAAATAGAGTTAATAAAACATATTAAGAAGAAATATTATTTAATTATTATACTAGAGTACTAACTTCTTATTAGTAGTATTTAATTATACTTAATAGCTATTATGAATATATGAAAAGCTTAACTAAGCCCTTAAAGTAACCCTATACTAGAAATTATATAACTAGGAATAGAGCTCTTATTTATCTTTTCTTTCTTTTATAGTTTGAAATCTTTATATATATAAAAGTTTATTAATCTCAATACCTCTCTTATATCTAGAAGTACATTATTATAAGAGCGCTTTACTTCTTTACCTTTTACTCATTGTCTTATAATTCAGACTATTAACTCAAAAAATTCTTATCTTAACATCTACTTATTAAAAGTAGCCTTTTATTACCTCTGTTTATAACCTATAATCCTTTTATACTTTTATATATTTAAGAGTATATTAGTAATATAATAAATATTATTAAAAGGCTAACATAATTTCTTATACTATAGGCCGAGATGTATCTCCCAAAATTATTCTTAGTCACCCTATACCTCTATACCGGTACAGCAAATGCTGGTATAATAGAGACGCGAAGGGGTTGTTCTGGATTCGCGCCCATAAGTTGTCAAGACTCGGAAGGGTATTGTGCTGAGAAGCCACACTGTCATAACTATGTTTTCGTTTACAAATGTCATTGTGAAGAGGGTGGGACTCTGCGTTGCGGAAAAAGTTGTGTAAAAAAAAACCCCCCGCCTTAGGCAGCCCCCGTTGCCCTAACAACCACCCGTTAGCTCCTTGCGGACCCCTTACGGGTTGGGATCTCGTTCGTTCTCTTCTTTCCTCTTTATGCAATTCTTCTTGTACCTTATAGTAGCTCGCAATACACTTTATTCGACCTAGCCTATCACAAAGGTATTATAAACACGTGCGGCCATGGCTCAGAGGCTTGGTAGGACGTACTACCAAAGAAGCTATTAACGAAGATCACGAGACGAGTATAACGACTACCTCTATAGGGAGAGTAGGGTTGGGTTCTTGGGTTGAGGTTCGGGTTCGGGTTAGGGTAATAGTACTTCTACTATTAAGGTGACTATAAGTCAGGTTAGGTTAGGTTAAGCAAGAGACGATAAGTAGTAGGATCCTTAATGTGTTTTTACTAAGTAATAGAGCAATAGTTTGAACCATCGTTTGCATCCATACAGTATTCAGTTTGGTGGTTTCCCCACTTTCTCCTCTGTTGGAATCTCTGCTACATCCTTCAGCTCATGGTTATTGCCACTGTCTTCGCCTCCATTATCGGGCTTAGTCTTCAGGCTTTTCCAATCGTACAGCAAAGCGCCCAGACTCGAAACTATTGCTAGGACAAGCCCGACACGAAGAGTGTCTTTGATCGCCATGCTATAGACTTCCTGCAATTCTGACGACACTTGAGAGCCCTGAAGCGTCGATGCGCCGTTCGGGACAGTGTGAGGGTCCAGATTCGGTGCCACTGTCTTTAGTGCCTTGCTAATATTTTCCAGGAAAACTGCCTGTGCCACAGACACAAAGAGGGCTCCCCCAAATGTCTGCGCAAAGAAGATGATGCCGACACCAGTTGCCACATCACTTTCAGCAAGCGTCGTTTGCACCATGTATAATCCCTGCTCTTCCCCAAAGCCGATTCCAGCTCCGCACAAGATTTGGAATCCTACCCATTTGGCTCGCGAGGTGTGCTGAGGCTGGACAGTCATCAAAAGCCCAGTACCAATAGACATGAGAATCGATCCAGCATAGACAAAGGGTGTATAATACCCCGTTGCAGCGGTGCCGAAGCCTGCGAACATGAAACCCCCGACGACACTGAGCATGAATGGTATAAATAGGATTGCGGATTTGACGGCAGAGACACCGTCGACGAGTTGAAACCATAAAGCTGGATCTAGATTAGTTGCGAACTTGACCATCCAAGTATAAATTATCAAGACTCACGCATATAGAAAACATTAACCTGAAATAGCAATAGGATTTTGGTCAGCCAGAGATGATGTGGAAACTTCGGAAGAGGAATCACGTACAAAGAACACGCCTCCGAGGCAGATGCCAAACCAGATCGCTGCGATGATGCTTTGCCTACGTAGCAAACGTAAAGGAATAATAGCGCTATCTTTCCTCCAGTATTCGATGCGGACAAAGGAGCAAAAGAGGACTCCAGCGATTGTCAATAGGGATATGACACGGGGGTTTCCCCATGCATATTTTGTTCCACCCCATGAGAATGCCAGGAGAAGACATATAGTTGCTGCTACGAAGGTAATTGTACCACCTAAGTCGAAGCGTGCAATTTGACTGCAGAAACTGGTCGACTCGAATGCTTTCTTGCCACCGCGAGTATTATCGAAGAAAAAGGCGATGAAGATCATGACAGCGCCTCCAAGGGGGAGATTGACGAAAAAGCACCGGCGCCATGAAACCGAGTCTGAGAAGACTCCGCCCTGGTCCAGTCATTAATCTCTGTAACGATATACTCGTGAGGAAGAGATATGCAAATACCAGTAAAGGTCCAGCTACGCTCCCGACTGCAAAACTGCTGCCAATGATGCTATTCCACGTCGGCCGCTGGCGCAATGGAACACACTCAGCAAGAATGAGCGTGGTACCTGCTTGTATTCCAGCAGATCCCACGCCTGCCAGTGCACGTCCAAGAATGAAAATATGAGAGCTCGGCGCAGTGGCACAGACGACGCTTCCAACCTCAAATATCAGCAATGCTGCTAAGAAGACGAACTTGCTCGGGAAGAGCGTGTAGATCTTGCCGTAGGAAGGCTGGAATGCGCAAGACATCAATGGGTAGATTCTGTCCCAGAACGTATTAATATTTGAAAGATCCACGTCTCAATGCACTGATGGTGTTTAACTTACGATGCATACCAACCCACATCGTCAATACTGTGGAAACTCTGGGTGATGCGAGGAACAGCGGTCGAAATTATGGTATTGTCTACTGCTACGCAAAACGTTGCCAAGCACAGTACGATTGATATCAAGACCGCACCTGAGAACTTGATATACTTGCCCGAGATCCCTGCTTCCTGAGCTTCTAGATTGGGCGTCGTTGACCCATTCACGTCGACAGCCGTGATCTCGTTCTCCATAGAAGCATTAGACGACATCGTTCTGGCTGTTAAACCCCCACGTGCCTTCGCACAAGACTGTGAATGTAAATGAGAGGTCGTGAACTCAGGATCGGGACGGGAGTCTCGGAATGTCATGACCAAGCGAGAGTGGACAGGGGGCTCGCTTACCGAGTCAATAGAATAGACAAGTATACCGAAGCGGTCTGCGGTCTGCCCTGCCTCCGGACCTTGTGTTTCAACTATTTGCCCACTTTAATTCGTTGGATGCCGGGGATGCTCATATCTTGACCATTGTTATGTGCATGTAGTCGATGCATCAAGATATGCAGCCAGGATTTCGACGGATAAATGCTTGTCGTTTATTGTAGCACTTGGCGTTGGATTCGGAGCAGGCTGCGCTGGCCTGCTACCACAGACGGTTGAATATTGCGCCCGACTTCAAGTTACCAGCTCGAGCAAGAATGAGCATCAGAATGGACCAAATCTCTATGAACGGGCCGACATTCGAGGCTAGCACGATCGTCATTCTCCCTTCGAATCATGAACACGACGTCGAGTACCCGCTTCGAACCAAAAAGTATTGCGCCTCAATACAGACATTACAATACACTACTAAAGGTCGAGGTATTCCTCCCTCCTTTGCTCTCTAGCTTAGTATTTTCAATACATGAGATTCTCTGAACCTTGAGCTTCCGACCATTGTATTAATCTCGCCGCCACACTCTCTCTTCTTATATAAGGCCGCGCGAAGCTCTTATAAACCTACAGGACCTCTTCTACCCCTTAGGACACCTTTTCAGCTCTCCTCCAAGGCTATAAAGTCCTCTAAACTCAAGGGCCCTAGCTAGTACTTGTCTTAAAGTATAAAGCTCTCTATTTCCTCTGCACCAGACCCCAGCTCTTGCCCCTAACCTATTACTCTTGTCTTTCTTACCCGCCCTCTTATCTTCTCCTTTTAAATTCACTCTCGTAACGCTTTCTTTAATAACCTATTATATTCGCACAAGCTGCCGTACCAGTCGTTCCTTTGAAACTGGCTTGCGCTTTTGCCTGTAGTAAGAATCACGCATCCGTACGTAACATACGGAGTACGTTGCGGCTCGAAAGTTAGATTGATCCAAAGGATAATCTGTAATTGGTCGAAAAGACTTGCACTTGGAATAGCGGAAGCGTTCGAGAGGGAAGGAGGGGATCTGTCGTACTGGCAGCTCCAGCAAGGCGTATCTAAGGTAGATCGACGGGCCCGGCATAGAGGGCAGAAGACAGGCATAGGCAAGAAAGTAGAGTATATATGCTTGTCCATTTCGAAAGAGATAAAATGTATGCACAGGTAGGGTGTGTCTTCAGCTTTGGTGCTCTCGCACAGACAAAAACGGGTCACGTGGCAGTGTCCGTTGTGTGCGGAAGATAACTCAGTGTGGTATAACTCAGTGTGGTATAATAATAATAATGTGGTATAATAAAAAAAAATTTATAAAAAAAACTCGCTCGGCCTCGCTTAGCCTGCACACAAGAAAGGAGCCTAAAAAATTGTCAGATCTCGCCCCGAACCCTCGCCATTACCACCACAGCAATCCCGGAAGGTTTCGGAGGCGAAAGACAACCAGGGAAAAAAAGGGAAAAAAGAAAAGAGCTATACGCGAGCACCAAGGGACTCTTGTTGCGTGATTAGCGTCTAGTACCATTTTCAGGGGGAACAGAGACGCATACCGAACCCTCAACCTCAGTCTTACAGCTTTGCAGCAATAGGAGGACCGCGCGCTACCATTGCGCCAAGCACCCCGTTGTAAGAGTCTGTCAAATTCAAGTTTGGGTCTTGAATTTTGGCGAAACATCGATAGCATTTTCGAAAAATCGCTTATTTCATTATCTACGACCTTCATCCAATTTTGGACTCAAACGCCTGTTATCACGTGAAACCACAACCCATTTTCTTGGTACTAGTGCCGTGATAGATTTTGCTTTGGGTCATCTACCAGATTATTCTTTAAATGCTGAAGTGACTAGAATAGTTAAATAAGTTAAGGTGCATGTGGAGTAAAAGGGGGGAAGCGAATTCGCCCGAGTAAGCGAGGTCCCACTTCGCCTCAGCTTCAAGACAGTGGCTGACCATTGGCAGATTCTGCCCATCCTTCCTACGCTCGTCCAGAACTGGCTTCTAGGATCTACATGTGCCTAAGCTTGAAGACACGGCATCTTGCCAATTTGTACTTAATGGTTATCTTGCTCTTATCGTCCACCCACACCTCTATATTTCTCGGATATAAGTCCTCTCCTACTAATCACCATATGCAAAATCAAACAACCCTAGCGCCTCCGCCCACTGCCCCAGTCATAGTTGTGTTCAAGTCATGTGCCTGCTTCTCGCGGGTCTTCTGCTCGTTCTTCTGCTCCTTCATCTGCCGCTTCCACTCACCCCTGCTTCATGTCTGCTCGCCAGCTTCTCCGCTTTGCCTTGTGCCAGCTGCTTTGCTCGCTCTGCGCTGGGTTGAACTTGCAATGGCTGTAATTGGAGGATCTTCTCACAGATTGGAAAGCTGTGATGAAAATGATGAAGACGGCTTCAGCAGAGGAAATCTCGCTTATGTCTGCAAATGTGCTTCCTTGTCCATCTCATGGTTAAGTGCAGCTGCAATTCTCTCGAAGTCAATCTTGGTGTCTCCAAGAGCCAGTGGAAACAGAACCATTATCTTAACGGCCTATGCAGTCGAGATATATAGGCCACTCCATCGACGTTGTTATTGGAAAGTTGCAGGGTCATTGCGTCAATCTGATCTGATGAGATGGGGATCGCCGCCTTCAGGACACAACGGAACGCGTGATGCAAGGCGGTCAGCTTTCGTTCGTCTTTGCCGATGATAGTTGCTGTGACTAAAGGGAGTTTTGAAATGACTCGTGGTGTATGGAAGGGAGCCCCTCTGAGTGTCACGTTCAATACCCTGATGATTATCTTAAACCGTTGGAGGTCTGAGAGGGCATCACATAATGATCAGGTTCTTCCAAGGCGTCCTTGATTTCAATCCTTCCTTATTTGTAGGCATAGAAGTTACTCCAAGATGGCTGCTTCTGATACCTCAGCTGCGGGGTAACCCACTTTCGGTGGCATATTATCTGAGTTTATTGAGTTGACAGTGATGTATAGATTATGAGATCGTAAGGCGATGTGGGATGCTAATGAGGTGAGAGTGGTTCCTAGATGTGACGGGGTTGGATTTTAAAGGAGGGAGGGAGCGGGACTTGACACTCAAGGCTCACTAACGTTCCAAAAAATACACCTTTCAACCTCCAAATCCGACATAACCTCTCATTTTCGACGCGCTCTCCTCTGCAACACCATGACCTGATATGTCTTGCCGGACGACTGAGTGTGAGATGTTTTTTTGATGGAGAGATATCAGTTTTCTACGATTCCTTAATATGCTTGGTATCTTGCTCGAGATCACCCTTCGTGGTTGAAACGTGGACGAGACATTCATGAATAAGGGTCTCCAAGAGGCATCAGGTTCACAGCCTACCCGCCAAAGCACTGTGAAAACCTGGTCGGGGACCCGACTTGGATTGTGACATCATTGGCAATTGAGAGATGCCTCTTTGGTGATCCAGAAGATACCCAGTTTGACGACCTCGTACGCTGCCAGTCGTATGAACTGCGACAAGCTACAGGGGAACCTGATTAGCCAGTCTTCCGAGGTGATAATATAAGAGGGGGCATAGTGCACGCCGGGATTTCTCGCGGTGAGGTCGGACCTTTGTGTTGAGTCCTGAAAGCATTTGTGAGGAGTGCTGGGAGAGATATTCTAAGGTCGCTCGTAGCTCATCGCCCGGACCACGTAGCCATATTAGAAAGGCACTATGGCTACGGGGTTGAGGACATCGATGCCACGGAGGTACTATTCGCTGAGGGAGGGTACGCCTCAGTAGCAGAAAGAAACTAAGGCAGCTTGTTGCCTCTCTAGCCATCCACCACCCCCACGAAGTTCGACGAGATGGCATGCCGAAGATATATCAAGCTTCAACTGCTGTCAGAAGTTCCCCATACCACTAGTCGTTGGCTCAGGTCGAAGGGCGAAAAACAGGTCCTGTGGGTGAACCGGTCCTCCCAGTTGAGAGAGGATATGAAGGCCTAGGTACAGGTGGCGGAAGGGGTGGAAAATGCGATTTTGGTTGCTAAATTACTTGGTAGTCCATGTGGGCTCGGACGTCGAACACCTGTTGGATATGTGTTCAGATTTGAAACCAGTACATTGCTGACTGGTCAAAACCCGCCTTTCCTCCGACGTTTGATGAGGTCAACGAGCGTACGTATAACGCGGAAATACCCTTTGCGGCGGTTGAGAGAGTGAGATGGGACAGGATTTCTGAGGCAGCACCTGAACCTGAGGATGGCAAGGAAGATCGAGCTACACAGTGAGGCAGTCAGCCAGCCTGAGGACGGAACAATGGTCGAAGTAGAGTTTCCTGACAAAGAGGACAGCGGTGAGAACGTACTGGACTGGGTGTCTCCCAGAAAGCTGCTTATCCAGGAATGGGATGACTTGCCGACAAACACTGGGGACGCCAGAACTGCCCGCTTTGTTTCGTCCATCCTGGAAACCGACTGTCAACTCACAACCAGGAGGTTTTAGGATTGATCAGCATATTTGTGTGCCAACTGGCGAGCACGTGCCGTTCAAGAGGTTTAATGTGCCGATCGAGGACCACACACGATGGACGATAGATGATGGACGATAGACGATGGACGATGGACGATGGACGATGGACGATGGATGAAGGGCGAAGACGATAGGTCCCCGTGTGGGTTGTGTAAGCAGGCCGGTAAATCGCAGTTATACTATGTCGACCTCTCTGTCTACACATTTGAGGAAAGAGTATAAAGAGTTCGTTAGGAGTTTTTCAGAGTGGCATTCGTTTTGGGCTGGGGTTCAGCACAGGGAGAACATGTCACGCATCACAAGCTTGCACTTGTCTAATATTTTGCTATTGCAAAATCATGGATGGTTTGGGAGAGGGCTATGGTCATTGCAATTTTGGCTACTTTTATCAATGATAGTATAGCAGTGGAAATAGGCTTGATATGGTGCAGGGACAACATACTATTGACCTTTTCTGATGTTAGATTTCAGAATTTCAGTGAGTTATTGGGGCTAGATGGCTCAACGGTCGACAGACGAGGTGGATGTGAGTTCCAAATACCGGGTCAAACCGTACTACAGTGCTCGCACTGAAGACGACTGTGGTTTGTAATCAAATCGGAAGACGAGATGCAAGGCTGAAGGGAAGAAAAGTGTAATCATGGAAACCCAGAAGACGTTACTAACGCTAAAACAGCCTGAAAGGGTAAACTATTGCCGTTTTCGGACAAGATGAAAAGGGCATCAAAGATACAAATAAAGATGTCGAACTTCTGGGAAGGATTCCGAAGGGTAGCATATCTTTGTGTGGCTCTTGTTACTTCACAAGATCTCTTTGTTGCGATCTCTTCTGGCTATGCCATAATGCCATCCTAGCACTCTTCCGTCTCGAATATCCGCGGCGGAAAGTGTTGGGTCTTTCGTTGCCATTGGCATCTGGGTTATGGTCTAGATTTGGCTAGTCCCCTCTCCCGAGAATGCGTGGTTTGAAGTCCCTGTCTGGAAGATCTCACTAGCTTGTTTTCTCTCATCGTGTCATTGGAGGTCCTTCACCACCACACACTAATGAGCTCCTCACTGACAGCACTAGGAGTCAACACTCCCTCTTCAGTGATGAGTGCTGAAACAAGAGCCGGAGGCTATGTAAAGTAAGCTTAATGTTGACGTTTGGGGAAGTTGATCTTACCGTAAAATCAACAGCATCAACAGCAGTGTTCGGCTTCGGCATATCCATGCCAGTAGCAAAACACTCCTTCTCCTCAATCTCTGGTGTTCGTTCCGCGAATTTCTTTTCCTCCGAGCCCAAGTCCTCCTTATCCTCCGTCTTGAATACAATGACCTCCTGATCGATACCAAGATCATATTGTCCCAAGGGGTAGAGTCGAACAAACTTGTGACTCTCGGCGGCAACATAGAACGGCTTTCCTGCAGCTTTTGCAAGCAGAGCGATCTGATATGTGCCCAATCTCGAGATGATGCCTCCATTCTCTACGACCCCTTCGGCACCAACAATCACCAAATTGACCTTCCCCATAGCATACCCAACAGCGCCCTCACTGATCGTAGCGATAGGGACACCCTTTGCTCTCAACGTAGAAACCACCGCCTTACTCTCCGAACTCCTCGCATCATTCATAACATAGATGACCTTGAACCTGACATTTCCACCGCTCTTGCTCGCCTCTGCCGCCCTCCCTAGCAGCGCGCCCACTACTCTGCTTCCTCCGTGCGTAAGTACCACACTGCCATCCCTTACAAAGTGCCTTCCATACGTGGCAATCTTCTCCCTGCCCGCCTTGGCCCTACTGACAAACAGCCTGCCATTACTCAGCAGATGCTGTCTCATCGTATCAAAGTTCCCCGTGCTGCTCGGCTTCAACGAACTTATCATATACCGTTGGAACAAATCTGTTCCCGCAGAAAGGGATATGGAGTTGGGTATTCGGGACTTGAGGTAGTCCGATTGAGTCTTGACCAGGTCGAGGGTTTCGTAGACAGTGACGGCGCGGGACTGCACGAGGAGCTCAATCAGAGCCTCGATTGCGGCGACCGGCATTGTCAGATCGGGGTCTTCCTTCAGGAGTTGGTGGTAGGTTTCCACGATACTTTGGGCGGATGAGTCAACATCTATGTATCGAGAAAGTATAAAAGGGGGGAGCTTACTCGAAGGACTTTGATTTCTCATATTGAGGGATGTTGCCCAGGGAAGCCATTAGTTCCAATGTTGGGGGGTGGCCGGTAAGAGGAGGTGTTGCACTCCCTTCATATGCCTGTGAGGTTGCTAGAATTTCTCGTCAGCGAACAGTAGCGACGGCGCGACAGCGGGACACTAAAAGAGCCAATGGAAGTGCTAGCTTGGTAGGGGAAAGCTTACTGTGGGCTTCTGTGCCTTCCATTGTTCACGGATCTCATGGGGCCGCCTTTTATGGTGAAAACCCGAGGGCATTGAGATCTGGAGAGGAACATACTTCCAAAAACTGAATCAACAGGGCACCTCAGGGCGCAGGGAAAGTTGGATCCACGTGACCGCCAAGGCCCCCTGGCTGGGCCAAGCGTGCTAAGATAGCGATAGGCTTCGCGAAAGGGTCCCTGAAAGATGCTCGGTGCATGTTCACAGACGGACCGCAGTGATTGGAGATCCCACAAAGCTGCCAGTGTCTCAGTATCATCTCTTCTAACACCTCTCATCTGCCCCTCTTCCCATCCTAAAATGCGCACCGTCTCAGTACAACACTCCATTGCCTCGATTTGACACCCCATCTCCCAGCAATGGAGACCATTGACCCCGCAACCGGCCAGCCCCTCCCCAACGACGCCATCCAGCGGATCCTCTTCATCGCCAACTCCGTGCACGTCTACAATATCCCCCCTCTCACTAGCACCAGAGGTTATGTAGCCGCTGCCTGGACTGCCGACAACAGCAAGCGCCAGATCTTCACCGCACGCATACGAATTCTCGAAACCGCTATCCCGAACCCCTCCTCAACTGGCGAGACCATAAAAACAGATATTCTCTTGGAGGACCCAAAGAATGGACAGCTGTTTGCGGCCGCGCCGTACGCGGCGAGTCCAGTGGTTGAACAGGTGCTGGATTCGAGTCGGTTCTTTGCCGTGAGGGTGCAAGGAGAGGGAGGGAGGAAGGCGGTCTTGGGTATCGGGTTTGAGGAGCGGAGCGAGGCGTTTGATTTTAGTGTTGCGCTGCAGGAGGTTAGGAAGACGTTGGGGATTGAGGACAATGGGAAGGCCGGAGGGAAGAAGGTGCTGAAGGAGGACAAGCCACCGGAAAAGAAGGACTTTAGTTTGAAGGAAGGCGAGACGATTACGGTTAATATTGGAGGAAGAGGGATGGGGAGAAGACATCCACCAAAGGAGGACGATCAAAGTAGTAAAGGATTGGGCGGTTTCTCGTTACCGCCTCCACCTGGAGGAGGAGGTTTGGGATCTTTCTTGCCCCCACCGCCGAGTGCACAAGAGGTTAAGACGCAGAAAAGATTAAGCCAGACGTTCGAACCGCCGCGGCCGGGATCGATAGAAGATATGGGGTTTGATGACGGCGAATTCGGGGAGTTTCAATAGCGAAAAGTGATATTTCATTGGCCCAATGTTTGATTTCCCTGGCCACAGCTTCACTGTACAACATCTAAATATGCCAACACCGAGCAGGGATTGTGTAAATGCAGATCAAACTTGGGTTACACTTCCTGTACTTCACCCCAATTCCCTCTTTCCGCCGGCCTTTCTCGACCTAGGAACCAGGCTCCTGATCTCTATTCTTGAAATTTTTATGAATGCTCACGTCTTTTTTCTCCGGCGTGAGCTCCGAAATGTTCATGCCCGATGTCAGGAGAACGGCGAGGCTGGGAAGACTAAGCCGCTTGACTTGGGGCCCAGAGGCGGCAGTGGTGTTGGTTGAGAAGACTTCCAGCTGCTCAGCAGCATCGTTCAAAGACGAGGATCGATGCATCAATGAACATCTGCGGGATCCGCGTTGGTCTGGCGATGGACCAGCGGTTGTAGTTATGTCGTCCGGCGATCTTTTATCGCTTGGGAAACATTTTGTTGCAAGTTCCGATGAATGCAAGAAATATTTACCAGCAGCTGCAAGTCTATAGTTTCCTTCGCATCCTTCTTGGCCATCACGGGATTGCCATTGCGGCCAGTTTTCTGTGAGCCATGGTGTGTAGGGCATCTGGTATCCTTGCGGCTGGAAGACTGGAGATTCTGCGCGCAACGGTATTTGCTGCATACCATGGAATCCGCTGTGGAGCTCAACCTCACGTTGTCGACGCTCGGATTCAATCTGGGTACATCTTCGCATCTGAATCTCAAACGTCACTTGTCCTACTCGTCGCAATATTCTCTTCTCCTGGCGAGTGATTTCATCAAGCCGATGTCTAAGCCATCTCAGTCGTTTCTTGACCCGTTTCCACTCGGAGGCAGGTTCGTCATTCTGCATCAGCCGTTCTTCAAGTGGCGCAATCGATCGAAGAAGCTCTGTTGCTTTGCAATTCTCAATCTGGAGGCAATCGAGGAGATACGAGCGTTCAGTGTAAAGCGTGTCGAAGGGTCGTGGAAGTGGTTGGGAGATGAGGAAGCCGCGACGTCCTGGAGGCATGGCTTCGTTCACAGGTGATGGCGGAGAGAATGGGCTCTCCGCGACCTGGTCTGGCAGTAGTTGAGCACTGGCTGGCAAAGATTGGGGAAAGAAGTGATCTTCGAGTCGATTTCGTTCAAATTCAGCACTGAGGGGCGAAGTTGGGGAGAATAACAGCTTTTCAATGTGGTTCTGGTGAAGCTGAGCATTAACGTATGAGGCTGGGGAGAACAGCTGCTCTTCGAGTCGAATCTGGTCGAATTTGGATGGGGCGAGAGTTGGAGCCTGAGACCAACTGCAGTTGACAGACTCGTTTGCTTGGGCATTGGCACTTGATGGTGAATTTGGTGAGAACATGGAGGAGTATTTCTGGATTAGGTGGCGGTCTATATAACCACACTCATGGCCAGTGAACATTCGCGAAGTTCTGCGCGGAGCAGGTAAAAAGCGCTCTGGAAAATACCACAGAGGCAGAGAGTAGGACTTGCATGGCAAGACTGGAAGTTGAGATTCCGAACTTCCAAAATAAGGCCGCTTCTGGCGTTTCAATATGTCCATGACTGCTCGTATATTCCATTGACAAAGAGCTGGGAACTTTGCATCCGCTTGGAGCATAGTGAAAGAATCCCGCATTTTCCAATAAAGAAACCTTGTCCAGATGAGACATCTTCTCCGTTAAACAAAACTGTTCTCCTTTCAAAGTCTTCCCACCAATCCTGTCCCTCTCTCGGGTTATCCTCCCAGTCATTGTAATACGTCTCCTCACACAATTTAGTACCTCCAGGAAAGTGAGTCTATCCGGAGAATAAATTGATAAAAGAGGAACTACGGAGATCGCTGCATAAAGTATTGGGAATATAGGGGCATCTTGACCCTTGGTGCTCTACAAGATACGAATTTAGGGCAAGAGTTGAAGAGTTCGCTATCCCTTTGTCTGATGAGACAGTGGCAGAGTACCAAGGGGGCCTGGCTCAGAAATAAGGCAATATTTAGTATATAATTAGTCCTTAAAATACGAGGGTAAAGTTAATATAGATTGAGATGTCTAAAGTACGGAAGGGGTCTCAAGAAGTCAAGAGCACCCCTCCACCCCCCCGGTTTTGCCACCCCCAAAAGAGGGAATTTACGGGGCCTTGGCCTCTACCCTATACTTTTGATTGGACCAAGCATCTCACCGCCTTGTAAGGGGTGCTCTTGACTTCTTGAGACCCCCTTCTGTACAAGAAGTGTGGTTTAGCAGAGGGTTTATATGCCTTTGTAGCTGAGCTGACCTAAAGGAGGGGTATCACCTGTATGGCAATTGACAAAAACATTGATTTTAGGGTACGGATGAATATTTGAACACACGCATTGGTCTCAGCCCTGGAATGAAAGAAAGCTAGCCTGGTTACCCAAAAATATTGTTTATTAATGGCCCAGATCATTCTTGGGGAAAGTCACAACCCTTTCATTCTGCAGAATCAAGTTATGAGGGGAGCAGAGGGGGCTTATGTATTCCCCTGGTGGGATTTCGTCACGATGATTCACTCTGCTGTATGCTTTTCTTTGGTATTGACTCAAGCCTAAGAAAGCTGCAAGTGAATATTGAATTACGCCATGACTCTTTGCATAAGGTAAGAGATACTGAGTTTGGGTTTGGGAGACGTCAAAGTCAACCCCGCCCCCTATTTTTTTTATTTAAACACAGTCGTATGCGAAAACTCCCTGTTGCTGCGAATTTTTGGCAAAAGATGCTTTCTTAAAAAGTGAAATTGACTTTTACCAAAACCACAAATTTCTTAATAAAAAAAGATATTTCGAAAGGCCTTCTTTTAGGTATCTTAAACATCTATTAGACTAAGAGTTTTAAAGGGAGTATTATAAAATTTTAAGTATTAAAGTTAGTGAATTTTTGGTGTTCCTGGTTCTCGCTTAAATTTCGTCTGTGCGAGGCTTACTAGAGTGAATTTTGGGCCAAGAATAGGCTAAAAAGGGCCAAAAATCCACCTAAAACACTACCTTAAAACAAGAGGTTAAGAGCTTTTTTAAAACTAATTAAATATTCTAATAAAGGACTATTAGTTCTAATAAATTACTTAAAGAGAAAAAATTCTATGGTAAGAAGGTAAAATTAAAGGTAAAAACATATGATTTTTGAGTACCTTTTACTCGACTTTCGAGCCTTATAAGGATAAAATTTAAGCGAAAATAAGGAACACTAGAATTATTTTCCTTATGCCTTATAAAATTAATTAAGAACTTGCTTAGATCCTTATTAAAAGTACATATTTAGACTCCTTAAAGTAAGGCCTTTCTAAATATACGGTTTTAGCAAAAGTCAATTTCTATTTTTTCAAAAAGTATCTTTTGCTAAAAATTCGGAGAAATAGGGAGTTTTCGCATACGACTGCAAAAAAGCGAGACTGGGCAACGACGACAACTTTTCGTACAGCACCTCACCAAATATTTCCTCAGCAATGCTCACCCAAGTAATCGAAACTCCGCCAGATCTAAAACCGTTGATAATAATTTACAAACTCAATTCAGGTCCTTTCCTTTCGCTGTAACCGCACAGGGCGTCCTTAGCGCAGGGGATGTTCAAATACGATCATGCACGCCCAGGGACAAATGAGTGAAGTTACATTACCAGCTCTCAGGAGTCAGAATGCCATTGCAGAACCCAAAAATAGTTCGTCCGATGACTTCGGAGCGATTTTTCCACCCTTGGCGACGAGGGAAGGGTTTTGGAAGGTGCTGTGATTTAAGTGGTCACATCGTGAGGACCCAAGTGATATATATCCGTTGCTGGTAATGCTACCTCACAGCATTGGTCACATAGGGGCCAGCGTTTCGATTTCTCTCATCTATTTGCCGAGGTTGTGGTCTAGGCAGCTGCGGTGCCGTTTCCGGAGAGAGTCTTGGGAAACGTGGGGTAGAGAAGACCAGGGCAGGCAATCAAGGTCTGGGAAAGGCATCATAGGATGGAGCGGAGCTTCAAATTCGAAGGGTTGATTCATTGCCGTTCAAGACCTCCACAATTGAGCTAAATCATGAAACTTATAGCTCTTAAATTGGCTAGATAGGTCTTGCATATGCTTAAAGTAAGCAAGGATCATCGATCGATACATGGCCATCAAAGTTCTAAGTCTCTTTTCCTGAACACTCATACAGTGTCACCAGTAGGTATATGCTGATTCAGCCTCTTGCCCCTTCCATCGTCTGGAGCAGGCGGAAGGGGAATCCACTTCACATAAGCAACGCTCTGAATCCATTCCTCCACCTCAGTACTTCTCAGGCTACCCGGATCAAAGCAGTCCACCATGAGCTTCGTCTCTTAGATGGTAGAGGTTCCTCGTCATTCTCAACCAGCCCTTCAGCACCCAAGATATCTTCGCGTCGCTCCATAAGCCAAGGATGCACAGCAGATACACAGTCGTGTATTGTGACAAAGTTCCTTCCTGATGATGCATCTGGCTTGACAACTAGTCTGGCCGTTTTTCCGCGAGGTCGATCTATTCCGCAGCATTTCAACAGATGCACTGTTCTATCCTCATCTTCGTCAGGATTGAAATCGGGAAGAGCACCCCAAGCAGCCGTGATTTCCCCGTTCTCATCCGTAAACTCCTTGGCGGTGCCAGGATCGATATCGTCCCAATGCTCGCGATGCAGTTCATATCAGTCCTCAACCCACCTCTCGAGTTCGTCAACGCTGACTGTGACGGAGGAGACCTTAGGCTCTGTTAGCGGTGATTGAGAGGCTGGATGTGGACTCGTGGTGGCATCGCCACCTGTGGTTTGTCGGAAGTATGGCTTCCGAGACTCGGGCATTTTGCGCGTCTCCATGATCCAGAGAAAGGAGGTGAGAGGTCCATTCAACGACCAGACCAGTCGTCTTGCATCGGGAGAGAGACCGCGTTCCTCGCGTGGTAACGCCTCGTAAGCAGGCAGCAGCTGTGCCTCATCTGGCTGCCCAAAATCCGACATTGAGGACATGGGAATTAGATTGAATGAAGATAGGCTTCGGCCTTGTGGGGAGTAGTGAAGAGGTTGTTTGTGGGAGGTGCTTGAAGTTGAAGGTGAGGCTTTTGTCAAGGGTGCGAATTTCTTATACGAGAATAAGACCGGAATAGAAGGTAGTAAGTAGTAGCAGCAATTATTCGGAATTACACGCCCAAACCTCACCGCCCTATGCAATGAGCATATCACCATCTGAAGAGGCACTAAAGATCGAGTCCTTAAACAGGGAACGGGAGCGCTTTTCACCTACCATGCGTGACCCAGCTTCGGATGGTCGAACACCACAAAATCTTACTCAATCACAACGATGCAGTCTATTCGGCAGTAGGAGAGGGGTCTGTGTGAACATGTTATTACTATTTGTCAATGTTTCCCAGAGCCGAGGACGCCAAATCGACAAAATAACCAATCTTTCACACCCAATATTCGATACAGTCATAAATCTGCGAACACAGCTCGTAAATACTCCATTATATGCAAATGAATTCCCATGCTACAGTTGCCCAGAGAGTAGAGCCTCAGTCGCTGAAAGTTCGTTAGTCTGAAACCTCCGACTCGCAATGTGGGACAGTTCAACTTACCCGAATTGATATATGCTCTTCTGGCATCCAAGGGCATTCCAAATCTCCTCTCCAACTCGACCTTAATACTCTTTTTCGTAATAGTCATCAGATCTGCTGTCTTCAAAATCTCCCTGATTTCTGCCAAAATTGTATCGTCGCTGGGCAGGCCAGCCAAGTTCGCCATTTCAAGCTCTTGCTGACCAAAATACTGGCTGCCTCCGAATTGGCTTTGTCTATTATCCACACCAACACCCAAAGCGTCGGATGGGGCAACTGACAGGCGAGCATTGTAGAGGTTGGCATTCTTGGCGTCGTAAGGATAGGTGTTAATACCTATCTGAGACATCGGGCGAGACGGTGGATAGTTGTACTCGGAGGCTGCTGGCTGGTACTTTGTGCCATATGAATACCCAGATACCTCTGAATGATCGTCCCGACTAGTTTGCGCTTCCCAAAGCTCCGCTTGATATTCTTCCCATTTCTTGTGCGGAATGGAATCAGGGTCGAACTTGCCCTCATCGGTGATAACAATCTTGCGCCCTTTTTCTCCAGTGACCACGCGAGTGTTACCCCAGGAGAAATCATCCATGTGCCAGAAACTGTAAAGTGGTAGACCGAAAGAGAATACTGGAATGGCACACACGTAAAGAAGCATCCAGCCAATCATTTCCCACTTTCGATGGAGGATGAAGATAATAGCTTGTAGACCATAAATTGCACCGAGCAGAATGAAGGCTGTTAGAGGAATGACGGTCGTATGCCGAATGACGAGGACAATCAAATACACAATGTATGCAACTGTAACGGGCTGAACCAGTGTGGAGAGCAAGTCGATGAAAACGATGAATCGCATACTAAAACAGCAAAAACCGCAGAGCTGCGACAAGGGGATAAGCTCGATAAGGTTATGAACCGTCGAGTTGATCCAACGACGACGTTGCGACAAGAAAACTTTCCAAGAATCGGGAGCAATCGTCCAGGCATGTGCAGTGCTGATATACTTTGTCTTGTACTTGGAATGGTGCTTCAGGAGAAGTGTAGTCAAGTATCGATCTTCACCTAAATGAAGCAAATTCTTCATGTGGAGAGTGTCGACGCGGATATTGGCGTAAGCCTCAACAACCTCCCGGCTAACAAAGAGTGGCTTCCCTGATTCGGCGGCTCGGATTCGATACATGGTGAAACAGCCTGGCAGACAAGTGACGCTACCGAACAAACTCTCAAAGGCCTTCGAAAGGTTGTGAGATATGTAGTACTCGTAGACCTGAATCATGGTAACGAAAGATGACCTAGCGTTAGACAATGCAGTCTCTCCACAAACGCCGATGAGTCTGGTATCATCTAGGAATGCTGATATAAACCGGGCAGCTGAATCTGGACCAACGACGGTATCGGCATCTATTTGTAGCATGAATTCATAGAAGGTTGGGTTGACTCCAATGATATTCCGAATTTGGTGATACATTTCCAGCTCAAGGGGGCTCATCGCGGCGTTGTAATGGACTCGGTTCAAGAACCGCATCAAGACCATTTGAGAATCACGCTTGCCTCTGTTTCCAGGGCGAGATACTTCGGACGGTTTGCCGATCTTGACGATTACCATGAAAGGCACGATATGGCCTTGAACTTCGTAGAGACCGGAGTAAACCTTGCCCATATTGTGTTGCTTCATGCCTTCACCCAAAGACTCGAAGCTCAATGGCTCAGGATCGACAGTCTCAGCAACACCAAGAATATCAAGTACAATGCGTGGAGTTGGCCTGTCGTTCCCTTGGCCAATAATCATACCGTCACAAATAATGACCAAGAGTTTGCGCTTGTCATCATATTTCATCCTGGCCGCCGAGTCGATAGCACGACGAAGAGAGTCCTCGTCTTCTGTATACGCAGGCACTTGGCAGATAACAAACTTGTCGAGATTTTCAGGGACGTTCTTACCACCAAATTGAAGAGCGGCGAAGAACTTAAATCCGATGACAGCGCAAAGAATTATAGAAATAGCCAATATCAAATATTCAGCAAATTGACACTTGACGGAATTCCGAGTATCGACATTTCCGACGTAGAAAAGGTTGTCAAGGCACAGCTGCATACGGGTGCGCATGCTAGAATCAAGAGCCAATGCATCCCAGTATTTCGTGACGTCCTCACCAGCCTTCTGTTGGAAGAGATCCACCACCAAAGGATCCATGAAAAACGTGCTGACATCCGTAGGAGCATCTTCTCCAGTAGGCGCTTCAACTCTACGACCCCCTTGGATGTATTTGGTAAGGTCGTAGACTCTACTGTTGAGAATGGCAATCGACTCCTGCTTGTCAGCCAATGTGCTGACATATTGAGGCGTGTAGCCAATATTGCCCTTCTTGAAGCCGGCTCTAAGCATAAGCATTTGCTCGAAGAACCAATCAGGTCGACTGTCGTTGGTGAACGCTCGGAAATCATGATATTTGTAGTTGGTATCCGTGCTACTGATGATAGAAGCAGAGCCGGTAGTGTTTGTAGAAGTGTAGTCAAGCTGGACAAGATCGTTGATCGTTCCATTCACACCTTGGCAAAGAGCCGAAACCTGGACCGGGAATAGTGCCGTTGCATCCAGGCCAGCATACTTGAGGATCGATTTCTGGGGTATAATAGACGGATAATGAGTCGGCGCAAATCCCCCAAGATCAAATACTTGGCCCCGTATGGCAACATAAGCAGCTGCACCACTCTTGCCGTTGTATGAGGTCAGCTCGGCTGCACTAAAAACGTCTTGTTTTGGGCAAATCAGCATAGGGAAGACCACGATGAAGAACGCCACAAAGAGACAGGAGATCCAGATCATCATGTTGATAGCGAGCTTCTCCCTCCAGGCCATTCGGACATCCTTGCGGGGCATACGGCCGATCCATTTGATCAGGAAATCCGGGATGAGCCAGGTCATAAGGTAAACCACAGCAACCCATCTCTTTCGGCTGCCACTAGTCTTGACCTCTTCCACCTCGACCATGGTCTTTTCGTTTCCCTTTTCAGCCATCTGCGCCCTCGTGTCAAGGTTCCTAAACATGTCACCTTGGCCAAGTGCAGAGGCACCCGCATCGGACCGTGAATCGATATCGTGGCTACCGAAATACCCTGGTTTCTTGTCCTGCCCGTAAATGAAGCCTCCCGGAGATGGAGTCAAACCAGAAGGCGAGCCTAGAAGACGTTCTTTTGAAGCCCCATGGCCCCCGTGCACATCGCCAGGTGTGAGCATCTCACCCCCATCATCCGATTGCATTGGATATCGGGCCTGGGTAAATCCTCGCTCACTTAACTTGGCAATCTCTGACCAGCATCGTTCACTTAAGAAGACACCAGTACTCCCGATTCGAGCTTCGTTTCCTGGCCAACGCTTCTCATCCAGAAACATTTCAGCCTTTTCCCTTTCGCTGCCGACCAATATGGTCTCGGCATCGGCCAGTCCAAGGAACTCGCCGAATGGTAAGAACAGACTGAAGTCCGCATTCCTCAGCCGCTGGCTGATTTCGGCAATACCGAACGTTTGTATCTGAGTTCGAACACATTTGCTGTCGAACTGGTTGGCAATGCGACGATCGTTGGGCTTGAGACAGAACACAAAGTACGGGTTGGTGTTTGGAGCAGTCAGGGATTTGGTGACATTGTCGAGAGAAGACAAGAACTGAGAAGCTGCGCCTTGATCGATATTGCGACCTCTCCGTCCCTTGGCGTCGTCCGCTCCAATCTCAGTCACATCATCAGCAGAGTCGCTGCCTTGATTGGTGTCGCGTGCTCCAAATTTGTGTGGTCTGTCTCCCTTTCTCCGCATCACGCTTGGCTTCCGGAGTGGTTTTGAGCTGACTTGTGCTTGCATAATCGTGTTTCTTTCTTGTGGATGGACCACTGTCTGCAATGCCTCTTGGCCAAACAGCTGACCAACAAAATTGCTCTTCGTTGAGGCAATCAGATTCATCAGGTCCCCGGAGACGACTTCACCATTCTCCTCCACTAATCCGGCAACCAAGTAGTCAACCTCACCAGCAAAATGCTTTACTGCGAAAGAAGCCGCTGTGTTGTGGGTTGCGAAGTTGCTTCCTGGAAGCTTCGCGGTGGCGCTTCCAACGGAAATTGCTGGATTCTTGCCATCGAAGCGTTTTCGAAGGCTCTCCAGCAACTGCATATCGTTTCTGTTGCGCCTCGTTTGGTCATCAAGGATACTGAGGAGACCATTGTTTTGTTTCAAGAGCCCCCGGACAGCATCAGAATTATCGAAATAGCTGGTGGCTGCTACACTAATTTCTTCGCTCTCCAACATGTCCGCCTTGGCCTCGAAGAAACTCTGGAGGGTAAAGTTATACAGTGATTCTGTAGCGGCATTGTTGAGGAGTTGGTCCAAGGTCGAATCGGTGGAAGGCAGCTGAGCGAACCCGGGGAAGTCAATGATGGAGATAGTGTTGGCGACTGTGTCTTCAATAGCACAAACTCTTTGGTTGATACTTTCGATCACGTACGCAACGAGCAATGAATACAATGTCCTTGCAAGCTCATCTGCGTTGCTCCTTGCGCCCTTGGGATCAAGCATCACAGTAACTCGCTCTCTTTGTAAGATCTTTGTCTTATAGCCAAGCGTTGTCTGAAGATCTTGAGCGCTGACACCGAGGAAAGCAGCAACTATACCAAGAACGTCCTTGTTCTTCACAGCTGTGATGCTCTGTGCACCTTCATGCGAATAGCCACCACTGTCATCTCCCGTGGGTGTGGTATCCTCACTCGTCTCGAACTCAAGCTGCCCAATGTGAAGAATGCTTGCCAAAACCTGGCAAATCTCAGCAATTTCACTTCGGGGAAACTCCAGCTTCCTCAAGGCGGTTTTAAACAGCTGGAAGCCCTCTGCATCATTGATGCCGACCTTGAGTTGAGTTGGATGCCCTAAATACCGCCATCTCTTTTGCGACGTTGCGGTCGAGTGTTTTTGCACACTCTGCCCTGGATGGTGGGCGGCTGCAGACAGCCCGCTGGACAGGTCTAATCCCAAATGTGCCTTCTCAGCGGCACTTGTTCCGGCCAAAAGATAATATAAGACGTGGAAGCTTCGCTCTCCTGTTGGTACAGACGCAACTCTGCTCCGCTCCAAACGGTGATTCAAGACTTTGCCACCAATGAGTGTTGGGTTAACGGATGAAGCAGTGTCGTATTGCAGCTCGAAAAACAGACCGGCTTTTGATGCTGTTGGAGTAGTCGCGGTTTTTGTGGTTGTGAGAGTATCGAAGACGTAGGCAGCGAGTGACAATTTGGTGGATAGTGGGGTTGATGACTTGTTGAGGAGAGCTGAAAGGAGGTGTGATCGAACCGTGGTTTTCCCCGAACCAGACTCGCCCCTGGATGAGAATTAGCAGCTTCAACATTGAGACCGGAGCGTTGGCCAATGTGCACTCACAGAAAAACTATAGCTTGATTCTCTGTACGTGCTCCGAGTCTCGTCCATGCTCTTTCAGCCAGGTCCTCGGCACCGCCCATGGCACTGCCCTGCTTGCCTCCATCAGGGCCTTTTGTGGAAGAAGAATAAGTGTTGAGGCAGATTAACGCGTGGGAGGAGAGCTGTGCAGTTGGTAATGCCACATGAAATCGGCTTGCAAGATGTGCTGTGAGATGTGTGTCGGACTGGAGATGTGCTGGCAGAGCGGGGAGAGAGGGTTGTGAATGGGCACCCCCGCCGGCTTGATTGTTCAAAGCCATGTTAAATGCTCGGGTCGAAACCCCGGATTCGAGGTGTGGATGGCCCCAGCAGCGCAGAGCTGTTTGATTGACTTGGTTGAAAGGGTGTTGAGTCGCGAGCAGGTAGTAGTCGTGAGAGCTCCGTGGGTAACGACGCAAACGAAGGAAGGGGTAAAGAAACAACGAGTCAACAAAAGCGTTCCAAACAACAAATAGCGAATGTATGATGAAAGTTAGCGAATGTCGTGAAGAAAGTCGATAGGGCACAAGGGAACAGGAGCAAGAAGAAAGACTCTCGAGGAAAGCAGACGGAGACGAAAAGCTTTGTGAGTGGTGATACGGGGGGTCTGGCGTGTGCAAATGGTGTTGTGCAGCGTCACCAAGATATTTTGAATTTATGTGGTCGCTATGGCTCGCCGTAGTCCCGTCGATGGCGTTGTTCTAAAATCGGACGCGCTCAGGGGCCAGACTGCCGGGCGGGCTTAAAGCGCCGACGGCAAATGGGCTGCATCAGGACATTGCATTGGTGGACATCGCCACTCGTGGCCAACGGCAGGTGCTGGTGGTCCTGGTGGTTGATGTGGTCTTCAACACGAGGAGTTTGTTTGACTGTTACCCCTCCGTGTACGAGTGAGAGGGAGAGGGAGAGGGAGAGATGCAGATGCAGATGTGTGATCCAGCTGCCGAACACGAAGTTTTGTCCCTCCGTATAAAGTCTCAGGCCAATTCAAGGTGCGGATTCACGTGCTTGCGGAAACTTCGTTCCGACGTCAAATAAATGAATCTGCAAATCAATGTAAAATATCAAAATCAAATGCTTGAGCAGCATAGGGGCTCTTGGGGCTCCAGTTCCAATGGTCATGGGGAAGCACCTTGGGGGAATATTTCCCTTCGAATGAGGAGACGATCTTCGAAACGTTGAAACCCCTGGGGCAATATTTGTCACAGGCGCCATTTTATGTGAACGTCCAACCAGGCAGGGCTTCTGCCCGACTTGGAGGTGCTTCTTTCTCGCCTGTGCCTTTGCGAAGGGGGATTCCTGGTCCATGGCAGGCTGGCAGCACTGTTGTTGTTGCTGTTGCTACAGTATTGCAATTGCAATTGTTTTCTTCTGCCGAGAGCTGAGCACTCCGTGTTCTTCCTCCTGTGCGTTCTTCGTTCTTCGTTCTTCGCTGGGTCTGTCTGGTCCGGCGATCTTGGTCGTGTTCAACGCCACTCGTCTCATGCGGAGCAAAATTGTGGAGCAGGCCGCCGCAACTTGCAAAGCGTTGGCTCCCAAAATAGCCAGAAGAGGACTGGCCATTCAACAATCAAGGTCCTGGTGGTCCTGAAGGGTCCGCAGCTCCAGTACGAGGTACAGCAAGTACTGAAGAGTGAAGACGAGTGGCGGAGGGCGAATACGGGCGGCGGACGGCGACGACATGCCTTTTGCTCCAGTTTTCATGCGATGATGCGCGAGCCTCGCGCCATTCGAACCCAAAAGCGGCGGGCACTTCGTATTGGGGCCATCGGCATCGGGCATGGGGCCTCGGGAAAGCCCCCTCCCCACCCCTGGTCCCGGCTTCGAGCCTACAGGCTGGCTTGGTGGTGGCTGTTTTGAAAAATCTCGATCCCCGCCAGCAGGGGGAATGCCAGGATCCCGGCGGCTTTGATCTGCATCTGCCATCGCGGTCACCGTACTGTGCTTCCACACACCCGGAGAGTGAACGTGAATTCTCCTCGAGCGACATTCCCAGGCAATGTCGACCTCGTCTTCTTCTTCTTCTTCTTCTTCTTCTTCTTTGAATTCTTTGAACATGCCTCATATCTGATCTGCTGTATTCTGTGCATTTCCTACCTTCGACCATTTCTGCCTGCCGACCGCCGTCATTCGTTCCGGTGGTCCAATCTTCTACCCCCTTTCCCATCCTCGCCCCTCGTTGCTGAAGCTTGCTCTCCTCCTGCACCTCTGTTGCCCAGCGACCAACAACCCGGCACGACATTCGTTCCCCCTCCTACTTGTCGATTTCGAACGGCACGAGCTTTAAACCTTCTCTCCAATCTACTCCTCATTTTTGGGAAACCCATTTTGTGTGAACAAATACTAGTTGGGGTAATTCCGGGCGTGGTGGCTGCGGGAAGTCAACAAAGCGCTCAACCTCGCCATGGCGAGTAACAATCGGATGTCGATGTACTCGACTACTTCCTCGGGACCTGGTTTACCTCGAAACCTCAATTCTGCCCAATCACAAGTATCGACAACTACCCTTTTGAACGCAATACACACAATTTATACATCCAGTCAACCGTACCAGCTTGACGCCAGCACGAGCTTAGTCGTAAATACCTGGTTAACTGCCTCACAACCTGATCATGAAGGAAGGATCGGTGGAACGGTCGATGGCGCTTTGTCATCTCGAGCCTGGGAGCATGCAAGACGGCGCGCTGAGGATGGATGCATAGTTTTGGGGTATGGGCCGCTGCCTTTCCCAAACTTGGGAAGTCTTACTTACGCTGCCATAGCTCTCTCCACGAATCTACCCCTTCAGTGTTGGCTCCGTTCCTAGGAACTCTCCCACTATCCATTCCCTCCTCCTTATATACCGCTCTCAACGCACTCCGACCTTTCATCTGTTCTGTATCACCACCAAACCACTCGGCTCCTCGACAATCTGCACTCGGGGTAACACTAACACTGACTCTTGCGGGAAATCTGACTGCTGCAAGTTTGGCATTATCGGAAGGGGGAATTGATACATCGAAAGGTCTGCTTAACATCCCAACCGAGGCTGGATATCGAGCTTTTGACGTCTTCTATTATCTCCTCACATCTGCGTCGACACCTGCCGAACGCGAATTTCTTGGTCTGAAACATGCTTCCAACTATGCCCTCTTGGCGAGGTCAGGCACATACGATCCCCCGTCGTATCTCCCAACCGCAGACGACGCAGCATCGGCAGACGATTTCCGTGCCTCCTTGAAGGCAATTGGAATCAAAGGCGCGGCTCACAGGAATCTGATCTCGATTTTGGCAGGCCTGTTGAAACTCGGTGACACTCTGAGCTTCAACCTGGATGAGGAGGCTTTAGAAGATGTCTGCGAAGATGTCGGGGGTTTATTGGGCCTCGAGCCAGAAATTTTGGCGAATAAATGCACAACTGCTGAAAGGGAGACACTGATCGGTGGCTTGTACGAAGCTCTTGTCGATTGGGTTATCTTGAAGGCCAATGAATCCATCGCCAGTGAAATGGCTCGGATCAAAGACGGCGACTCTTCGAGCGACGGTGGACCCGGAGCCCGGACGCCCAACACAGAAGAAGACAACGGTGACACGGTTTGCATCACCGTATTGGAAATTCCTGGTCCCACCCTCGGCAAGGCAGTGGCGATGCGAGGGGTGTTTGACGACACGCAAGGTATCAACTCCGAGATGAAGGAAGACGGTGTTGATGTAGTGACGGCCGGCTCCTCTGTGTTGCGCGAGATGCAGAATGCCGTGGCTGAGGTTGCCCCTGATCTTGGTATTATGACCGGCCCTTCTGGGCGCGAACGGGAACATGAGCGTGATCGACGCGAAGCTGTGACGGAGAAGGTCGGCCGAGAAGGAGAAGAAGATGGGTTTTTGAAGAAGATTCTCTTCCCCGTTCAAGGCCAAGGAGTAGCTCTAGGTCGAGAAGGCCGCATTGATCTCCCAGCCGTTCTCGGAAGCAGTCGTGTGTGGTATCATCTTTCCCTCCACCCAACAGACGAGTCACCTGCAAGTCTCGCAGCTCTCCCTTCAATGACCTCCGCTTGGTCCGCTGGGACCGTGTCGCGACAACTCCGAGCGTGGCGTCTTCCTGAATGGGCAAACCGAAGGAACAGAAATCTCGACTTCACTGCTGATTTCGACCACGAAGAATTCTGCCACCGATATGCTCCCCTGGGGTGCAAAGATGGCAGAGACGGGATTGAGAGCTGGGTCACGGAGCGTGGTTGGAGCAACGGTGAAGTCGTTGTCGGCACGGAACGAATCTGGATGCGAGAGAGTGCTTGGTGGGAAGCTGAGGGCATGCTCGATTTAAAGCCATCCGACGATCAGGGCTTTGCCGCGCTCGGTGGTTTGTTTGGCGGCGAACCCGTCGAGACTGGCTATTCTGCAAATCCGCCGAACGCGAGCGGCTTCTTCGCTCCCATGAACGATCTGACGCCTCATGGAAGCAGAGACCAGCTTGTTCAAGCCCAAGGCCTAGCTACCATGCCTCGCAGCGCACTTGGTGCCCGCTCAATAGCTCCAACGACCAGGAACGTCAGTAACGGCGACTATGGTCTCGGCCTCAAGGGCGACGACGTGAAGAACCAAGTATACTACAACAACGAAATGGGTGAGTTCGTCAATAACATGGATCCGGAAATTGCGGAGCCGAAGAGCATCACTACTTCGCAAATGTCGAGAGGCCGCCGTGTCTGGGTTGCTATTGTGTGGATGCTTACTTTCTGGATTCCCTCATTCCTCTTGCGATACATCGGCCGCATGAAGCGCCCAGATGTCCGCATGGCATGGAGGGAGAAGCTCGTACTCGTCTGGATGATCCTACTCATGAACGGTATTGTTGTTTTCTGGATCATCGAGTTCGGTCGACTGCTCTGTCCGAACTTCGACAAAGCCTGGGACCAGACAGAGGTCAGTACACATCAAGGATCCAGCGACTTTTGGGTGAGCATTCATGGAAAAGTCTACGACATTTCGAAGTTCTGGAAACTCCAACACAGTGACACCGACATTGAGACCTCCTCGGATAATATGCAGCAGTTTGCTGGCATGAATCTCGACGAGTACTTCGTTCCGCCTCTTACAGTCTCTTGTCCAGGTCTTGTCACGGACACGAGCCTCACCCTCTTGGCAAACACTACCGTGACTATCACCGAGGGTATTCACACTTCGGGCCCACTCTCGCCATACACAGCCAGTGCATTGCACAGTATCGACTGGTACGGGACTGTCTTCGTCCCCAGAATAGAAGAGTACTACCACGGTGATTTGGTGACGAAGAAAAGCACCGTCAACAGCCAGGGACAGAACGACAACCATTATTGGTTCATCCTAAATGGCAAGATCTATGATCTGACGGATTACTTCTATACGCTGAAAACCTACCCCGTGGCTTCTTATGAATTTATCGATACCACAGTGTCTGCCATGATTAAAGAGAACCCCGGCCTGGACATTACCAGTCTATGGGAGAAGAACTACGCCAACTCAAATTCGTCTCAGCAAGGCGTTCTTGACAATACCGTCAACTGCTTCAACAATGCCTTTTATGTTGGTATTCCTGACTTTCGTCAATCGGTCCGATGCCAAATCAACAACTACATTCTACTGGCATTTACGATCATCTTGTGTACGG
Organism: Hyaloscypha sp. PMI_1271; assembly: GCA_021399465.1. Taxonomy (NCBI): domain Eukaryota; kingdom Fungi; phylum Ascomycota; class Leotiomycetes; order Helotiales; family Hyaloscyphaceae; genus Hyaloscypha; species Hyaloscypha sp. PMI_1271. The sequence goes on along the minus strand of JAJTUS010000015.1, from coordinate 477,927 downwards.
TCATTTTGGTCAAATTCTTGGCAGCTCTTCAATTTGGATCAAAACGTCGCCCGTCGCCGCAAGACAAATTCGTCATATGCCAGGTTCCTGCCTACACCGAGGGCGAAGATTCATTGCGGAAGGCTCTTGATTCCTTAACGGCGCTTCAATACGACAATAAAAGAAAGCTAATCTGCGTGATTTGCGATGGTATGATTGTGGGCGGTGGGAATGATAGGCCTACACCAAAGATCGTCCTGGATATCCTAGGAGTCGATCCGAAAATCGATCCTCCAGCACTCCCGTTCAAATCCGTGGGAGAAAGTAATGAGCAGCTTAATTATGGCAAAGTCTATTCCGGTCTTTACGAATACGAGGGAAATGTTGTCCCGTACATTGTGGTTGTGAAGGTTGGCAAGGAGTCTGAGCAGTCGAAGACCAAACCGGGCAATCGCGGAAAGAGAGACTCCCAGATCTTGCTTATGAGCTTCCTGAACCGTGTTCACCACCGATCACCAATGAACCCGCTCGAGTTAGAAATGTTCCACCAGATCAATAACATTATTGGCGTGGACCCCGAGCTTTACGAGTACCTCCTCATGGTGGACGCCGATACAAGTGTCAGGGAAGATTCATTAAACAGGCTCGTGGCCGCTTGTGCGAACAATGCTAAAATCGCCGGAATTTGCGGTGAAACCAGTCTTGAGAATGAAGAGCGGTCGTGGTGGACTATGATCCAAGTCTACGAGTATTTCATCTCCCATCATTTGGCAAAGGCCTTCGAGTCACTTTTTGGAAGTGTTACCTGTCTGCCTGGTTGGTAGGTTAAGCTCCTGCGCATTCCGCAAATAGTGCTAATATATCTCAGTTTCTCCATGTACCGCCTCAGAACCGCTGACAAGGGCAAGCCGTTGATCATCTCGGATGCAGTGATTCACGAGTATAGCGATTGCAACGTCGACACGCTACACAAGAAGAATCTGCTGTCACTGGGTGAGGATCGATACCTCACAACATTGATGACCAAACACTTCCCTTATATGTCGTACAAATTCATTCCTGATGCATACGCCAGTACCGCAGCTCCCGAGACTTGGAGCGTTCTTCTTTCTCAGCGGCGAAGATGGATCAATTCTACCATCCATAATCTAGCGGAATTGGTTTGGCTTAAAGAAATGTGTGGATTCTGTTGCTTCAGCATGAGATTCATCGTCTTTATCGATCTGTTCGGGACGATCATTTTACCAGCCACCTGCGCCTATCTTGGATACCTCATCTACAAAGTAGCTACCCATTCCGGCCAATTCCCATTGATCTCCATCGTCATGATAGCCGCCGTATACGGTCTTCAGGCACTCATCTTCATCCTTAAACGCCAATGGCAACACATCGGATGGATGATAATTTATATCCTCGCATTTCCTATCTACGCGTTTGTTCTTCCAGTGTACTCTTTCTGGAACCAAGACAATTTCACGTGGGGCAACACCCGTATTGTCATTGGTGAGAAGGGCAGCAAACAAGTAGTCGCAGTCGACGACGAGGGTTTCGATCCAAGAAGTATTCCACTACAACGATGGGACGATTATGCATTATCCAACAATCTTCCTGGCCGCCGTGGTGTTCATATGGAGAAAGCCTACGATGGCTACGAGGACACTTATGAATTAGACGACATGAAGTCAATGTACTCTTCAGTCAAGCCCGCTTCTACAATCCTGACCGGTTTCCCCCAACGAGGAGGACCTTTTATGCCACCTCAGTCGCCTGCGTTTGGCGGACCTCGACAATCCATCTACTCAACCCCGTATGTTGATCATCCAACCGGTCGTCATCAGTCAGTAATGTCACTCGGTGGAGGATTACAAGACCGCTCCGGTTCACCATATCAAGATTACCCTCTGACGTCGTCCCACCGCCCGAGTATGGTTATGATGCCATCATCGGCCGATCTCCTTAGTGGTTCGCCTTCCCCGCTTCACCAGCCTCGTAATATTGGCTTCACGGGAGGCGCACGCTCGCCGATTGGCACCGAGGCAGTAATGCGACCTGTCTCAACTTTTGATTTTCAAAGAGGCAATAGCGGACCTGATGATATGATGATTGTAGAAGCTATTCAAAATTGCTTAAGAGAGGTTGATCTAGATAACGTAAGTCTCAATTTCCTGGCGCTATGTTTCCTCTTGCAACTTGTCTACTCCCTGCATAGGTTATCAGGAGACTAGACCATTCTTGAGACACTTTCCAAGCTCCAACTTCTACTCTATATATGCGGTACTGATGTTCTCGGTTTTAGGTCACAAAGAAGCAAGTCAGAGCGTTGGTGGAGCAGAGGTTACAAACGGAGTTAGTGGGCGAGAGGAGAACATTTCTGGACCGGACGATTGATATCGAATTGGCTAACATGTAAAATTGGGGAGGGGGATGTATAAAAATGCTGTTTGTGATATGTGATGACGGGACGGAATTGGCGAAACGGCGTGAAAGGTGGGTGTTCTGAGTGTGTTTTGGTGGGCATTTGTATACACTACATCATACCTGCATAATGGGTGCTTCGACACTACACGTTCATTCAAACATTAATCATGAGTTGTGCTACAAGGAGTCTGAAATTTCAATACCTTTGTCTTTTAAGCAATCGATGCAGACGTCGCAACATGGATTTATCACCAGCTCATGTCAACACCTCAACTCAACCAGGAACGTCTTGCCTCGGGATGTCCTACATTACCTTAGACAATGGAGATACGGCAAAGAATGGGAGTATGTCAAAATGCGAATTCGTAAACTTTACACGACATTTGAACATTCAAGGCAATGAACAGAAGCACTACCACGTTTAACCCATCTATTTATCTGAATAAGACCACCTAATGAAATTTCTGCAAAAACTTCCCCCTACCGACAGTTTCTTCGAAAAAGGAGCCAAAAATTCCTGAGGAAAATTATCACATGTCTAAAATGGGCAGAAATCAGTGACGCGCGAACGAGGCAATTGTCAATAAGCCCTCCGCTGGTCTCCCGTAGATCGGAGCGCGAGGCGTGATAAAAACAGTACGCATCTTTGGATCGAAGGGCGTGCTTTGACAACTCAGCACACTCAGTAAACCCCAGATCTCCCAGATTGTCCTGGTCAAGATTGAATGGAATAGGCATGACGTGCCAGTACATGGGATCGGCATTGACTTATGGTGAAAGCAGGGGTTCAAAGGCGCGGCCAATCACATTCCTTTGGTTGTGTTAAGCGAGCCCCTTTGTTCGCTTTTTCCTTATTGGTTTGCCGATCTTCAGGGTATACAAGTATGTGCATTGAACGAATGGATTGATCAAGGCTCAGTTTACGCCTTGCGCACAGCAACTCGTCGTCTTGAAACAGGCTTTTCGTTGATCCATCATTCCTGAGTGGTTAATAGCAAGTGAAACTCGAGGCGTAAGCTAATCGTTCGGTGCTGGTGGTGGTTCTCACCTCCAACTCGCTTAGCACGCCTTGTAGGTGAGAGATAGCAATGCGCAACGAAGAGCGATACGCAAATCGCACCAAAATTTATATGGGCAAATCGGGCAGATTTGCATTATAACAACGCCTTCATTTTTAGTCTTAAAAATTTTACTAAGCTAAAGGGTCTACTTCTTAGGATTAGTTCCCAATACTTAGACACTATTTTAAGACGTTGCGTTGTGAGAATTCAAAGGGAGTAAAAGAGAGATTTTGGTGGGGTGCCACCAAAATCTCCGATTTGCGTATCGTTGTTCGTTGCCCTCACCTACAAGGCGTGCTAAGCGAGTTGGAGGTGAGAACCACCGAACGATTACGCCTTCCTACAAGCGTCAATGAGCTAGTTGACTGCGTTATGGTTTTGTTTATGTATATAAGAGTGAGTGCCTTTGGGTTATTCCACATTGCAACAAGACGCACAACTGAACTCTCTTTAAATACTCTTTGTACAACCTTTCAACTCACAAAATGGCACCAGTGGGAAAGAATCCTTCGCTTTTCCTTTCAGGACCGGGAAATGCTTGGGTAGGAGAAAGTCCCTACCCCAGTATCACGGAAGGGCACGATGTTATCATCCGAATTGCTTACGTTGGAGTGTGCGGGAGTGATATATCTTTTTGGACGAAAGGAGGAATAAGCGCCAAGGTTGATGCATCCCGTCCTCTGATCATGGGCCACGAGGCATCAGGAACTATCCACGAAATCGGCTCTGCAGTGTCGTCTCTCAAAGTTGGAGACAAGGTAGCCATCGAACCCGGCGTGCCATGTCGGAGATGCTTGCCTTGCAAAGCGGGTCGATACAATTTGTGCCCCAAAATGGTGTTTGCGGCCTCTCCTCCCTTTTCCCATGGGACACTCGTGAAGTATTTTAAGATAGTAAGCCATGCCCCGCCTATATCTGAACAACTGCTAACTTGAAATAATAGGCAGAGGACTTTTGCTATAAGTTACCGAGTTTCGTCAGTTTAGAGGAGGGTGTTTTGGTGGAGCCTTTGGCAGTTGCAGTGCATGTTTGCCGGCTGGCAGATATCAGACTCGGACAAGACGTGATAATCTTTGGTTCGGGAACTATTGGTATCCTTTGTGCTGCAGTATCAAAAGCATTGGGAGCACAACAGATTATCTCTGTCGATGTCAACGCTGGTCGACTAGAGTTTGCTCGAAAGTTCGCCGCCACTGGTACATTTCAGCCTGAGAACGACTCGTCTGAGACTATCGCGGGCAAGATCAGAGAAGCCCACAATTTGGGCGGAGGAGCTGACGCAGTTCTGGAAGCCACAGGCGTAGAAGTCTGTATCTCGACGGGAATACACGTTCTCAAGAAAGGTGGAACATTCATTCAAGCTGGCCTTGGGAAATCAAGCATTCAATTTCCGATCACCACGTTATCAGAGAAAGAAATAACCATGAAGGGGTGTTTTCGCTACAGCGCAGGAGACTACGAATTGGCGCTGCATCTTCTCGAATCAAAGAGAGTCTCTGTGAAGGAACTCATTTCCTCATTTGTGGACTTCGAGCACACCACGGACGCATGGGAGAGGACGAGGAAAGGGGAAGGCATCAAGAACCTGATACGTGGGCCCCAAAATTGATTGGTGATGGCAACAAATCATGCTGTGTATTTCTTTGGGGTCATGTTTACAGATATAGAATTCAAGAATGTAGTGCTTGCTATGCATTGACTTAATCCCATTGGCGAGGTCAGAGGTCGAGCGCCGTTGGGCTGGGATAAAATGAAATTCACGAGAATCTTGCTAAAAAGTTATGCGATGTTTTCATCATTTCATGGAGACAGTAAGAGGAGACAGAGGAGAGTTCCTCAATATAATATTGATCAAAGAGACATTGACCGAATACGAAGGCGGGCTGGGCTGTATTAAAAATCGTCCAATTCTCTAAGCGAGGGGGGAGCAATCTTGACTATCGCAATATTGGAATTTTCGTAATTCCAAATTATTTTTATCGTTAAGAAAATTCCATAAAAATTAGATCTGCTTCATTTCTAATTCAAAAAGTTATTTTAAAGAGTTTTAGACGTTGTATTGACATTTGGTGTGATTTTCCAAATGTAGTGATTTTGGTGTTTCTCAGGTCCCGTCATCTGTGGAGAAATCGACGAACTCAGCAGGCTTGCTCAGCAAGATGCCGCGAAGTTTAACCACACAACCGATATAATCACCAGCTTTGGGCCGCATCCTGGATTGTTCTTTGCAGGTGCATTCCGTCTAAATCGCTACCGCTGGTCCACCTGCCCACCGACTTGGAGGACGAGATTCAGAAGCATGTGTCTCTTCATGGCCGCGGCAATCGGAAACTTGGCGGGACAATAAGATCCATGATGTGGCTATTAATGCCTTGGATGGCTGGATCATGCAACTGAGGAGAGGAGAGCGCTTTATCAGGAGCCAAGGAGATCGTCGGCTTCCTGAGGAGCTCCAGAAGGGGATCGCAAGGAAGTGGGCGGTAAGCGTTGCCAAAATACCACCAAACGCAAAGCGCTGGCTGATTTTTACGGACCAGAAAGTATTCCCGAGTCACAAAGCTCCAACTGAACATGTCCTCATTTTCAGCGCAGGCCATGGCTATATCAGACTCCACCAGAACCCCGAAAAAAATGACCAGAGAATAATTAATCGAGAAATGGGCAAGCGATAAAAGCCTTGAAGTGGAACCTGCCTCTTCTTGTAGCTGCTCAGAGCCGGAGCAATCGCGGAAGGATGCAGCTTATTACAATAGGCGTGGGCTGTTCCAACTTCGCAGGCACAATGCTGAGCTTACAGGCTAATATATTAGAGAAGCACACCATCAGAGTTGGAACGATAGCCAAATTCGACAATAGTATGCTACGGCGCTTGTAGACTTGAGACAGAAGCGCAAGGGCCGTTCTTGATGGCCATCTTGAACGAGGTGAACTCGTAAGTTGTTCTCAAACTTCTTGCTTGATTGAATGTCCCGATATCTTTGGGCAATGGACTTACCCAATCATCCGACTAACAATACTCACAGATGCCGCCAATTCGTGGCTCGGATCCGAATGCAGACTTTTGTGATCAATATGTCTACGTGTTGACAGCAATTAAGTCTCTGGCTGGTAAGGGAACCGAGGAGCGGCAGAGTCAGGAGGAACGGTCTTGCTCTGCAGAAGGAGACCGAGTCTGACGCATGCCAGAAAAAAAGTCCGAACGGCAAGGGGAAATTAAACCACTTTATCCAAGCACTGCCTGTATGGCCTTTTGTGTCTGACAAGCCTAGGTAGGTGAATCCATTGAGGAGAGACTGTTCCCATGCATCTATGTTATCGAGGGCCCAGAGGAGATGATTTTCTCTATTCCATCACAATTTCCATCTGATGACAAACCGCTCCCAACTCCAAACCTCAGAAATGCAGCATCAATCAAATTATCAACCCTGTGTCTCTCTGACAACCTTGTCCACAGCCTTGGCGAAGTATTCAACATTATGGGTATTCAAGCCAGCCATGCTGATACGTCCATTCTTCGTCATATAGACATGAGCGACATTTCTCAGCTCCAAGACCTGCTTCTCTGACAGGCCTGTGAACGAGAACATGCCTATTTGATCGGTGATGTGGTTCCAGGTGCCTGGTGTTCTCATCTCTTCTAACTTTGCCCTCAACGCCTTTCGCATGGCAATAATTCTCCCTGCCATGGTCTTTAAATCCTCCTCCCATTCTTTGAACAGAGTTTCATCATTCAGTATGAGGCCTGCAATTCTCGCACCATACGCCGGCGGATTCGAAATCTCGGATCGCTGGAGGATAGCGAGTTGTGAGGCAATTCTGCCAATCGTCTTCTCGGCATCCGAACCTGGGCCCGTCACAAAGTGGAAGCAGCCAGCTCGCTCGCCATAGAGGCCGAAGTTCTTAGCGAAAGATTGAGCAATGCAGAGCTCAAATCCTTGCTCGATAAAGTACCGCACAGCCCAGGCGTCCTTCGCAAGATCACCAGATGCAAAACCTTGGTATGCACAGTCGAAGAAGGGAAAGTGGGATTTTTGTTTCAGAAGAGTCGCTAGTTCCTTCCATTGTTCTTGGGTCGGGTCGACACCAGTCGGATTATGTGCGCAGGCATGAAGAAGGATGATGCTGTGATCAGGAGCTTCGGAGATCGCATTCCTCATTCCAGCAAAATCAAGTCCCTTTGTGGAGTTCGAGAAGTAAGGGTAGGTACCGATGGGAACAGACACATTGGAGAAAATCTGGTTGTGGTTGGCCCAAGTTGGGTTGCTGAAGTAGACCTTGGGTTGGCCGGGGTAGAATTTGGCGAGGAAGAGAGCACCCAAATGCACTGCTCCGGTACCAGAGATGGTTTGGATGGAGCATGTGCGCTTCTCAGCAATGGCCGGAGAATCAGCGCCCAGAATTAACTTTGCAGCGGCGGATGTGAAGGTGCTGAGGCCGGCAATGGGGAGGTATTCGTGGTTCAAGGCGGGGTCCCTGCGGAGGATCTCCTCTGCCTGAAGCTCTCAGTTAGCATTGATTTAAATAACTGCACAGAATGAATGACCTTCTTGACGACAGGCAGGATCCAGGGTTTGGCATCGTTGTCTCTGTAGGCGCCAATTCCCAGATCTACTTTCTTGTCGAAGGAGTCGGCTCTGTAAGCTGCCATCAGTCCGAAGAGGGGATCCTCTGGAGCTTGGGGCACCGCCTCGGCGGAGAAGCTGGTGGACGTTGATTGAGACATATGGCCGGTGATGCTCTGCAGTCTTAACGAGGGCGAAGTTGCTGTAGGACGGGGGAGGGAGGGTGAGGGTGAGGGTGAGGGATTTGATAGACGGGGACTCATTATTTATCGTGGGGTAGATTCTCGTGTGGATTTAAAGTGGGTCCGCGCTGCGCTCTGGGGCACAACAGCGACTTCTGGGGTGATTCTGCCGGCTTTATCACTTGATTCGCGTCGGGCTGGCGGGCTTTCAGCGCCCAGAACCGAGGTCCCCCGATGCTGTGAACGGCACTTGGAGCTAGGGGATGCGTAAAAAAGGGGTTTTATATAAAAATCAGGCTTGTATAATATTTTCTTGGTACTCTATATATGTAAAACAGTATTTTTATTTTTTTCACGTGATAGTGGAGCGTGACTTGCAAGCCTAATTTGGTGTCTTCATTGTTTTCCACCTTAAGGTTCTTCCATTCCTAATTAATTATATACACGTGATTGCCATACAAAATAAAAACTATCCGAAATTATAAAAAACACGCTTTTTGTTACGAGAAAATGTAGAACAGCCATGTGTTTTATATTACCGCATCCCTACTTGGAGGGAGCACGAGTACGAGCACGGGGAGGGGGACGGGCCCAATGGGATCATCGCCACCTACTTTGCTTGCGGTGCTGTGCTGAGCACATGGTATGCAGTTTCGACGTTCGGAGCATGTGCCGAATAAGAGGCGGTCGGCGGGAGCCAGGGCAGAAACATTCGTGTGGCTGCCGTGCCTGCATTCTTGCATCATCGTATGAGGTGTATCACTTCAGCCGCCGTCACATGTCAGTGTCAGGTTGCTCAGAATATCCGTCCGGGTTCGAGAAGAACCGGCTCTTATAGAATTTGCCGCTTCAGATAACCAAGTCCCAGACGACCAAGAGCAGGCTCAGTCCGCAGGATGCATAGAACACATACTTCGCTGTACTTTTCCGCTCCGTTGCCTTCTTCAACTCCTTATTGCCGCCCCCAACGTTCTCTGCTGTAAAGAAGGAATCGGCCACGAGCTGGTCGATGTGTGCCGACTGCGTTGCCAAGTTGCTTACAAGCTGTGTTTGCAACTCCGATATCTCTACCAACGACTTCTCGGCCGTTCTGCAAAATTGATCAGCATTACTCCAACCGCAGGAGCTGACCGGCATACCTGACTTGGTCCAATGTACTCTCGTAGTGCTTCAGCATATCCTGGTTCTCCTTCTCAAACATCTGTATCTGCTCAGGGCTCAGCTCCTGCTCCAGATCCAGTTGCTGGGCTTCTAAATGCACAGATGCGCTGGACTTTGTTGGAGGCAGGGGGGCATTGTCGAAACCTCCTAACTCTGGCATAGGCGCTCGCGACTTTGCGAGCGCACTCTTGTTCTTTTCCATCTGGCGGCGTAACCTCTTCTCCATCATCACGGCCTGAAACAATGAACATTGTTGTATCTTCTGACTGAGATACCAAATAACGGCCTCCCGATGCGTTTTGATGGCATTGGCCTTGGCTTCATCTAATTCCTGATCGTATGATCTCGGCTGGCTTGCTCCGCCAGCAGCCCATGATCCCAGAGCCCCAAGGCCTAACCGTGCATATTTCTTTCGAATGAGCGTGGTTTCGGTCTGCTGGGAGAGCAGTTCCGCATCTGCTAAATTGCGAATACTAGCCTCGAGCTGGCGAATTAATTGCTTCGCCTCGGCATCAACCTCCTCTTTCTGACGATCTGTTAAATGCTTCGACTGCTTGTCTTTCGAGGAGATGCCGGTTCGCCTTGGTGGGGGGGCCGTTGAAAGATAGGCCTGCCTTATGCCTTTCAGGTATGAGTTTAATGAAGCTATGTGCGCGTTCTGGTGATTGGGTTAGAAGGGAGCGCGTGGTTCAAGTATTCGAATGTGTGCTTACTATCCGATAAGCTTCCTTCAAGAATTCATCGATGTTCTGTAGGGCTAGAGACGGATCGATCGTTGCTGGTGCATCGTGGCTCTTGAGGAGCTCATTCAGGATTGGCGTGAGGTCGGTCATGGCTGTGTCGAAGGAATGGGCTGGCGATGTGTGGGAGATCTTGAAGGTCAAGTGTTGGGAACAAGGAAAGTTTGTTTACCTGTGGGCTGAAAGAGTCAACCCCATTCGGCGTGTCGAACGCGCTCGAGGTGGTGGTGGCGGTGGTGGTATTCTGGACAGTTCACTGGTTTCTTGCCTTCGCCTTCGCTTTCGTCGGATCTTCCCGCTCATCCTTGCCCGCCACTTCAAGGCTTAAAAGCCCCCCTGCAAAACATCGTCGCTTCATGCAACTCTCTCCCCAGCTCACAACTTTCCAATTGCATCTGCCACTCCCACTATACTGCCCGATGTTTCCTTCTCAGAACCTTACAGCACCGGAGGTATGCTCCAAGAAAGACATAGTGCAACGCCGCCCGCGGCCGCCCCTTCATTGCATGATGAACCACGCTCGCTCTCGGATAGCGTGCCGTGGGGCGGACTGCTTGTCGGAGCTTGATCGGATCTCCATCTCTAAGAGTCCACTGGCAGTGGTATCTTTCTGCTGCGCCAGAACCTGTTCGCTGGGATATTTTGCACCAGTATGCAAATAGGTGTGGATCACCGCCATTATTAAAACTTTGGACCCCTCAGGTAGATATATATTGAAGATTTTCTCCTTCCATAGCTTTCTCCCTTCTTGGATGTCGCCTCTACTTTAGCCATCTCGTCACTTCCCCTCTCTCCTCTCCTCTCAAGTCTTTCCTCTCTCAGCCTTATACTATGCTTCACTGTCATTTCTGTCATGGCTTCAGATAATTCTATAGGGGACGCAGAGAAAGCAGAGGAAGTTGGCGCAAGTATACAGGGTGCCGTCCTCGAACCAGCCGTTGCACCTGCGCATGGGATATCTCAGACCTGCTCCTCCCACTCCGAAGAGACTGAAGCTGCCCATGATGACACTCGAGACTTGGAACAGTTGGCTGTGGTCTCGACTGGGCCTGTGTATTCAGCCTTCAGTACAGCGCAGAAGCGGTTCATTGTCGTGATGGTTAGCTCTATTTTCCTCTTCCAGATGGCTTTGCTAGGGACTCTTACTCTCGAGACAAATCTTTAGAGCAAGGCTCTCGGGTAAAAGGCTACAGCTATCTAGCCTTTCGAGACAATGTCACTACTGGAATTTATCCAGCCCTGTCAATCATCTTTTTAACCCCTGAATTATTTCACTGTAAAACAATGCTAACTCCTAGATTCGCTAGGTTACCTGGGCCGCTTTCATCTCTCCAACATCAGCGAACATATACTTCCCGGCGTTGAATCCTCTCGAGGTCGACTTAAACGTGTCAACTACGCTGATCAACTTGACTCTTACGTCTTATATGATCTTCCAAGGGCTTGCGCCCACAGTTTTCGGCGATTTGGCTGATATGGCTGGGAGGCGGCCGGCATACATAATCGCTTTTACAATATATTTAGGCGCAAACATTGGCTTGGCGCTGCAGAACAGTTATGCCGCCCTTTTCGTTCTTCGATGTTTGCAAAGTACAGGAAGTAGTGGAGCAATTGCTTTGGGTTTTGGTGTTGTTGCAGATATTTCTACTAGCTCGGAACGAGGCAGTTATATGGGCATGGTTGGGGCAGGGACAATGATGGGCCCAGCGCTGGGACCTGTAATTGGTGGAATCCTTGCCCAATTCCTGGGCTGGCGGTCTATCTTTTGGTTTCTGGTCATCATTGCGGGGTGTTTCCTGGTCTCCTTTGCTCTCACCGTTCCTGAAACTGGCCGCAATGTGGTTGGAAATGGTTCAGTGCCGCCACAAGGTTGGAACATGACCGTTCTCGAGTGGTTTCAGCTGCACAAGCAGGAGCCATCTGGGAACGGGCTGTCGAGATCCGATACTGCTGAAAGTCGTCGCCTTGCCCAGGCAGAGCTGGCTCGAACGAGGAAGTTACGATGGCCGAACCCGCTCAAGACTATTCATATCGTCATGGAGAAAGACATGGCGGTTGTTCTCATTTACAATGCTTTGATATATACCGCTTTCTACGACATCATGGCATCCCTCCCAAAACTATTCCAGGATATCTACCATTTCAACGACCTTCAAATCGGACTCTGCTACCTGCCATTTGGGTGCGGCTGTGCTCTTGCAAGCTTCATCAATGGAAAGATGCTGGACCATAATTTCCGGCGAGTTGCCAAACAGATTGGATTTACAATCGACCGGAAGCACGGAAATGATCTCAGGCACTTTCCTATTGAAAGAGCACGATTGGAAATCATATGGCCGTTGCTAGGCGTCGGCCTTGCCTGTGTCTTATGCTATGGATGGGTCCTTGAGAAGAACGCGAATCTTGCGGCACCACTCGTTCTTCAATTCTTCATTGGATTGTGTGTCAACGGCGCGTTCAACATACTGAGTACCTTAGTGGTAGATCTGTACCCCCAAAGCCCTTCCACCGCAACGGCAGCAAATAACTTGGTTCGATGTTTTATGGGCGCCGCTGGAACAGGTATCATTAACATTATGATAGATAGCATGGGAAGAGGGTGGTGCTTCACATTTCTCGCGCTTGTGTGCATTGCTGCGATGCCCATGTTACTTGTTGAGCTCAAGTGGGGACCGATCTGGAGGGAGGATAGAAGGGTTAGGATGGAGAAGTACGCGGAAGGGAAGAAGAGGGCTGAAGAGAGGGAAGCCTCGAGTGAGAGCGGTACTGATGGCGAGACGACTGGGCAGTCTGCCGATGAGGCGACAAAGGAAAAGTTATGATTGCGATGTGGTAGCATTAGATTTTGTCATTGCATATCTGGGTGTTTGCATGATATCAGGGGGCATAAAGTGCTAGCATAGCTTGAAAGAGTCACCTTTCAGCTAGGAGCTTTCTGATTTCTCTTCAATATCCTGCGTTAACTGGGTCACTTCTCTCAGCTGCATCTGGGACTTGAGCTTGTGAAAGTAGTTTGTGCCCCGATGGCGTAGCATGTCCCGAGGCAGAAGGCCCATTGTGGTTTCCGTAAGAATTTGCAAGCTCGATGGGATCCTGGGCAGAGTATGTGTGAGCAAGAGCCTTTGGCGGAAGTACAATTTGTCTTTCTTGGGAATTGTCAGAGGACTCGACGACAATGGGGGCGCCAAAAGGGTAAGAAGTCATCTTGAACCAGGCTGCACATTAAAATTAACCAGGTCAATGAAGAGATTTAGATGCGCTTGGGGAATCTATGTATCAGGGCACGAATTGAGAAGTAGAGAAGATCGGTACACAAGAGGTTTAGTTGTAGAGAGAAGCATATCTAAATAAGAAAACGTCAAGACTTTATGAAAATCTCAGGGTAATGTGTAGCAAGACTAGCCATACGCCGTTAGTTGTTAGACCCTTATTGAAAATCAATGACCGGACAGATTGAGCCAGTGTCTGCGGGGTTTGCCACTAGCAGTACGCATTGAGGAACATGCGCTCCTGATACGAGTTCACGGTATGAGGAGTCAGGTCTTCTGCTGGTGCAATTGAACATCTCGGTGCATGGTGGAGGGGCCGCTGAGAAAGCATGATGACCTGTAAGATCGTCTTTGGCTTAATGGTTTCCGCCTAGGGTCGATGACCCCGCCGCACAAATGTTTCTCCGGCTCCGAGCACGATTTTTCTTTCCAAACCTACGGACGACCAGAACAGCTCAAGCTCAAGGGCAAAAACGTTCTGAGCCAAGCCAATTGCAATCCTACCAACCCAAAACCCGCGACTGATCAATCCATTGTTCAACGATCCCAATATGGGGCGACCAAAGCGCAACATTTTTGCAGCCGCCGAAGAGACCTCTACCCCGCCTCCGTCTTTGACACCCACCCAAGCCATTGCGCGTGTCATGAAGGCAGAAGGGAACTGCCTGTACTCCTGCTCACTGCCAGACCAAAAGCTCGTTCTTGTCGAGCTCCTCTCTCGTTTCCGAAATACCATCTGGATCAAACGTGGAGGTTATGTCCTGATTGATACGAAGGAAACAGACGTGCGGCAGAATAAGATTGATGGCGAGATCATAAATGTTGTCCGCGACGAACATATATGGAGGAAGGAGCCTTATTGGTAAGCTCTTAGTCTATTCCCCCACAGTGTGGCATCATTTACTAACAATGCTTCAGGCCCAAGGAATTCGCCAAGGCATCTTCATACCCCGAGGATTCCGACGAGGAGGAATCGACCGCCGGCAAGATGCCCCCATCAGATTCGGAAGGAGAGGAATAGAAGGTATGTCCAATATACCATCTATCTGCTCAAGTCCACCTCTTACTTGCCGCACCCTCGCCTTTCGGATTCACAAAATCGTGCCGAGTACCCCACCACACACTCGCAACCGTGAGGAAAAGGATACCCACTACAACCATAGAACTGGCATCGGTGCTCGGATACACATTCCACGCCCATTCTTGAACAGCCCAAAAGGCGTATTGAAGGACAGGGTGCAACCCGCTTCGCCATAGAAGGAATGGCGTAGCGGGTGCGATGTAGGCATAGAACTGGTAGTGGAGCGAACGGGCGAAGAGTATGCCAATGGCGTTGGCTGTGAGGATGGTCGTCAAGATGTAGTTCGGCGAGATTCGAATAGAAATGGCATGCTGCATCTTCCCACCCGGTTCCTCAAACTTTAACGCATTTCTGAGCAGCTCAGATATTGGCTTTTCGGCAGGCCGCAGCCACCTTGTTGTTGCGAACAGTATGAGGGTGCTGATGTGTCCTACAAGCAGTGATACCGAAAACTCTCTGCTCAAGAACACGTCCTCTCCGACAAATCGCCAATTGACTGTCCACTTGAAAAGAAACTGCCTCGAGAATTCAAATGCTCTGCTTAGGTATCCCATTAAGTTCGCCATGAATGGAAAAGCGATCACAATCTGCAATTGTATCATGAGCCATGCTTGTTTGAAGCTACCTCCGACACCTCTTGAGAGGAAGAGGATGACCCCAATGGCAGGCAGGGCCAGAAGAAGTGACATCTTGATACCCAACCCCCAACTGTATGCCATGCTCCCTATTGTCCAGAATCGCCTTTGGAAGAAGTAGATTGCCACCCAGAGGAAGAATACGGCGAAGCAGTCGTTAAATAATCGAAGAACGAAAATGCTATGGAGTCGTTTCGAGAGTACTAGCATTGGGAAAATATACAGAGGAGCCTGTATAAACAATCAGCAGTTTTCAAGATATAAAAAGGGATAAAGGTCCAGTACTTTAGCCCTTCTGTAACACGCCATCACAGTCCCAATTGTACTCAAATACAAAATCCCAAATATCCTCTGCGCAAGCAAAACATTTTTCCCTTTGTCCGTTACATGGTAAAGAATCCAGTAGATATACACGTGAGCAGCGGGATATACCAGCGGGCCTGTACCGCCCTTGATCTTGGTGTAGTCGTGTTCTCCATTCACATACTGCTCGACCTGCTCCATGTACGCCTTCCAATCGATTTCCGTGTCTGCGGCGCACATGTCAGCTACGACTCCTCTCAGAAAGTGAATAGTAACTCACAAGCAACTTTCGAAATGATCAAACTGGTGAGGAGCGCATCAAATACGAGCAACAAGGGAGGTCCATATTTCGACAACGGGTGCTGGCCCAGTGCGAGATCCTTAGCCTGTCGATAATAGGCTACATGCCTTGAAGGCTCACTCTTTTCTTCTGCCATCTTCAAGGTCTTGCGCCAAGATCAAAACTTCAACGTTTGGAAGTTAGAGTTTGAGAGAAGTAGGTTCGGAACACGGTTTCTGAGACACGGAAAGCAAGGCTGGCTCGGACCTTTTGATGCGCCTCGTCATCGGCCGCTCCTGCCCTCTTCACGACAGAGCTTCAGAAGCTCCATTTTCATCCCAACAACCTCGTGTGGGTCGTGAAATAGAGGCTATGTTTTCGTTACGCACTCTGCCAGCTCGAGCGGGCAGGCCTTCGATCTGCGCACAGTGTCTGCGTCTCAATCGCATCTCCGCACGACCCCTCTCGCTCCTCTCAACACACGCCTCTCGGCCATCTGCGGACCAAAAGTTCCCCGCCAAACCTTACCCATCTTCGATTCTCATCCCCTCACGAAACTTCGCCACAAAATCCACAGCGGATGAGTTGATAGAGAATATCCAAGAACAGTATGCTACTGCCCGCGACGAGTTCGAAATCGCCACCGAGGAAACGGAGAAGAAATCTGTGTATGCAGCCGATGACCGCGCTGCGGCTAGGGAAGAGCTGGATAAATTGAAGGAGATGTTTGAAGAGGCTTTGGCTGGGAATGAAGGCGAGGAGGTCCAGAGGAGGGTTGGGCAGAGGATTAGGGAGTTGGATAATGCTGTTGCGGGCTTGGAGAAGGCTGCTTCTGAGGAATAAAAGGGAGGCAGGATTATTTGCCGCTGGGTAAGGCACGAATACATTGGGAGCCGTTTTATAATGGTGTAAATTCATAAGGGAAGCTTGTACGTTACGGCAGCAATGTCTCACGACTCTCATTCAACACAAGGGCGCAGGTTTGAGACGGATCCTATTCGGATCAAACGAAGTGTGTCGGGTATCATTGCGTACAAACTGTCAATATGTGCTGTGCTGTGCTGTGCTGAACTTGTGCTGCAGCTTTGGGGTATTTCCGTCCTCCATGAACAAAGGAAAGCCTTTTGGTAGAGTAATTCACCTCCGTACTCCGGTAATAGCCCGCAAACAAGAACTCAGTATCCATATCCACCATGCCTATTTTTTTGGAATTTTTTATTTTTCAACAAAAAAGTAGAGCTCTCCATAAATCGTAAGGCCACCGCGGAAACGACGGACGTCAAGCATCTGGGTCTGAGTCAGGCGTATCGTCAATTTCCAGATCATCTCTGATGGAAATGATGTAGTCCTTGGCCATAGTGATTATATATGCAATAGCGAAGCCATTCCATACAACCATGCGTTTATCCGTAAAGTCAAAGTGTGTCAAATGTCTGACTTTTGCTTCGGGATTGGCAGAGTCGAGGGTAACGAAGATGACAATTGACTGAGCGACGATGATTCCGTAAAGGAGTGGGGGTCGTCTCCTGTACTTTACAGCGTCTGTCTGTCCTGGGGAAATGACCAAATTTTCTCGGTGCTTCTGAGCCAGAAACATCATCTCGTTGGTAATTGAGTTGCTGAGAGAGTCTGTAGTTTGTCCTGGCTTAGCCGAAACAAAAGTGAGAACTGGGATGAAGCGTCTTTTTACATAGTCGCCATCACGCTCCGCCCATCTGATGTAGCTCTTCACCTCCCTCGTAATCAAAATCTCAGGTCGTCGTCCAGGATTGCACAACAGGTCTCGAACGCGATATCCGAGTACAAGGAGGCGCTGGAGAGCCTTAACACCTGTACTGACTGATTAACAGAGCTCGGAAAATTCACCGAACAGAACGTACCACTGTAGCTAGAATTGCAATTATTCTTGATAAAAATCTTCTCGGGATCAGTGGTGAATAGACCTTCAGGGAGCGTCGGGAGATCAATCCGCCATTCCGAAGATATAACCTCCTCGTAGCTGCGCATAGAGAGTCTCTCGAAGAGGTAAATCTCATCTGCATGCCAATCTCCAGCTGCCTTGACCTTCTCAACTTCTTCCCGAATCAAAGCTAACCTATCAAAGTTGTCAATTACATGATCGTCCAGGTATGAAATCGGGTCACTTACTCGGCCTGTCGTGCAAGATATTCCTGGACCTTGGCCTCCGCAGCAGCTTCTTCATCGACCTCCTCCTCCTCCTCCTCCTCCTCCTCCTCCTCCTCCTCCTCCTCCTCCTCCTCCTCCTCTATCTCTTCTTCCGCTGCCTCTAGGTTGGAATGTTGATGAGTGACTGCATCTTCACTACCCTCTTCCTCACTCTCTTCCTCGTCACCATCCATCTCTTCCCCAGACTCGAGCTCCAACCCTGGATCTGTGACTGCATCTGAATCTGCTTCGCCTTCACTGCCCCCTTCCTCGGACATCATCTCCACATCTGGCTCATTTGAATCTGCCGTAACTTCACTGCCGTCTTCGTCGACTTCGTTGTCCTCCTCCTCGCCTTCAACATCCGACTCCATCTCTACATCAGCATTCAAATCTGCACCGCCTTCGCTGCCCTCTTCCTCACTATCGTCTCCCTGAGGAGTAACCTGGGAAATCGAGTCGTCGGGGCTTATGGTTTCTTCATCATCCTCATACTCAACACGGGTTCGCTTTCGCGGATTCTTTGTGTTGGAAGGAGAAAGGAATTTCCTGTTGACATGAATGCGAACCGCAGCTTGCGCCTTCCTGTTTCGAGGTTCGGAGGTAGGAACCAAGAGAGGATGTTCTCTCATGTCGTTCGAGGGGCTTCCAGGGCCGGTTGTGCGACGGCGTTTGCTGGGAGGAGAAAGGTACTGGACGACAGAATCTTTGAGTCGGTAGACGAATTCCATCTTGACCGAGGTATTTTCAGCTTGCGATCGTTCGAGCGAAAGCTACGTGAGCAGGTATCGGGGCGTATGGCGGTCGCGTTGTTGGTCGTCTGTTGTGCAAGGCAGAATCAAAGATTCAACACCGTGTTGAAGGATGTTGGAAGAATTCGAAGTCCGGGAGAGGAAGGTTGAAAGAGGGTTCTTTGTCGCGCGAAGCTCTAGCAAAAGCTGGTCCGACAGCGGATTGTGTCAGTTCCATTGTCTGGTTTTGGCGTGAATTTCCCCCGAGGGCTCTCCTCGTATTGTCCTTGGATTTGGCCCTGGCCTGTTGGGTGAATGCGTCACAGAAGGCTGGGCTGGCACTGGCTGAGAAGCGATTGACTTGAAACACGCTAATTACCCCGGATTCTTGCTTACCTAAATAGACAAGACAAGTAGCCATCAGTAACTGGCCGATGTCAAAACAAAACAGTATTTAGAAGGAGAAAGTATGATTTGGTGCCGGACTAACTCCCAATCCAATTATAAGAAACACAATATGATCAGAGTTTCGTGCATTTGTCCATCCTGTTACTAGCAAAACACCGACGAGCTGTGGCAAAAGGTCCTAGTCAACCACAATAAGGTTAGAGTTACAGTACTCGCAGTCAACTTAACAGAATTAAGGTGGCTTCGCATACAGTGGCGCTTGATGAATTCACTCAAGGCACAGGGATTGAGCTGCTATACATGTTGATAGAAATCTGGAAGAGTCCCGTGCTCCATCGAACAAAGAGCAGTGAAATCAGGTCGAAAATCATATTTCAAAACTATCTTTCTTCAAACATCTGGCATATAGTGATATTGAGGAGCTCATAAACCTCATTTTCCCGCTTTGACGGGCTTGATTGCCTGGATGAAAAATCAGTAAGAGCTCGGACAGTAGGGTTTGCCAGGGAGGGATGCGCATACTTGAGGACCTGACACATGCTGCTGTTTGCCAGCCATCGACATCAGCCAAACGTCATTTGGATCCTTGACGCCGCCTGACGATTACTGAATCAGTATTGCTTGATAAGGTAGGAACTTGAAATCCGCTTCCAGGAGTGCTTTGTCTCAAAGATGCGCCTGTACAGAGAGTGAAGCGAAGAATTTGAACCCCAAATTTGGGTGTACCACAACCTGTGGGGGATTATAACAGGGGAGAAGTGAACACAACTTACCAGGCCCACCCAGGAAGTTCATGGGAAATCCAATGTCGAAGGGGTTTGCTTCCTCAATATCCTTCATATCCGTCTCGCTCAAGTCGATGCTTAGTCCGGCGATATTGCCTTTCAAGTGTTCGAGCTTACGCCCACCCACGATTGGAAAGACGTAAGGTGTTTTCTGCATCACATACGCCAATGCGACACTGGTAATCTCGGCATTGTGGCTGTTGGCGATTCTTTCAAGGACCTTGGAGATCTTGATTGCTGCGGGGCTTGCCTCTCCCATCTTTCGGCCCTCTTGGCTCTGTCTCTGTTCATCACTCTTGAAATTTCCGCCTCCCAAGGCGCCCCAGGGAGCTAATCCCATTCGTTCTTCCTGGGCAAGATCAACACTACAATATACCTGGATACTGGTGATCCCGGGAAGGAAATGTTTACCTTGCACATGTGAATAATGTCCCTATGGAACGAGTGAATTAGCAATTGTTCATGTAAGGTGTTGTCCAGGCGCTACTGGAATAAGGGAGAAGTTTCTCCTCCTCCTTACCTTTCGAAATCCCGATGTTCGGCTGACCACCGTCCTTGGTAAACCGAGAATTGTCGCATGCCGTTTTGTCGGGCATATTCGTTGGCTTTCGAAACTACCCAGGCAGGTGTATCCGATACTCCCAGGTAAAGCACTTTCCCTTGAAGCACCATAGTATTGAGGGATTGCATCAGCTCTGGGATAGAGCAGGTGAAGTCCCACCAGTGAACGTAAAGCTGACATTGCGTCAGCATTAAAAAGGGCGTTTCAGCAACATGGTAACTATACCAGGTCAATGTAAGTGGTCTGAAGTTTCTTCAAGCTAGCTTCCAGTGACAAGTGTAGCGACTTTGTCCCGTTTCCTGAAGTGTTAACGATGATCTCCTTTTCACCATAGCCAGTCCTGTAGCACGTGGTAAACTTCGTTGCAATCACCATCTGATCACGGATGCCCCGTTTCTTCATCCACTCCCCAATCCACATTTCGGATTCTTCTTTCTGATAGTTGTTCGACGTATCGATAAAGTTCCCGCCACACTCATAAAAGTAATCCAGAATTTTCTCGGTTTCCTCCTTGCCGCATTCGCCCATGAAATCTTTCCTGTCGTCACCTCATAAATATTTGGGTTCTTGAAGCGATTGAGAAAACATACCAAGCATCACCAAAGTTCATGCCGCCGAGGCACAACGGGCTGACTCTAACAGAAGCAGTGGGAGCCAACATGCGATAATAGCCCAGGGCGGTCTTAGGCGGGGGTGGAGGTGCAAAAGCCATTGTAGTTGGGTGTAGAAGTCGGTGATGATACTAGAGATGGAAGAAACACTGGATGCAAGCTTCAAGAGAAAGTCAAATGATGGTAATAGGGACTACGAAATAGGAACGGAAGAGTGGGAAAGAGTCAGGTATTTATAAAAATGCTACCATGATCTCATGGCGGATCATCCAACATCTGGAACGGGGTCCAGGATGCAGCGGCCAATGGAGGATGCTCATGCTAGCTATCACCGCCGGCGTTTAACCGATGAGAAGGATGCACCTTCGTACTCCCAATCCGGGTATCTTCACTCGGCATTTGTCTCCATAGGTTGGCTTTGGGAGTTTTCCCGAGAGATATGTGAGCCCTGTGGGTTGTGGAGTGAAGCTTTTTATTCAGCATGCACGGTGGTCCGTGTGTCTTCATTTTTGAGCTACTTAACTCCGGGACCCCTTCCATGTGGGAGCATTCCAACAGGTAAGGTTCTGCCCCCGGGTTTTCGGCTGATGCAAACGGGATCAAATAGGTTTCATATCGCCAATGGAGAGACAGGCAAAACCAATATCCATCTCCATCTCTATCTCCGTCCTCCGTGTGGCACTGGCTGCGGACGTTCGAAGAGACCCCGTCTCCAGGACAAGACGGGTCCACATTTATGACCTGCACTTCCGGGGATGATGGATTTGGCTTGGGAGCGTATATTGTACCCAGCTTGGTAGTCATTACCTAATTGTCTTGTCACGTGCAGTGGCCTCCACATCGGACGCCTCCGAAGCGTTTCTTTATCTTTCCTCCTTACCCCACTCTCTGTGTTGGTTTTCTTTCTCTTCTCATATTTCACCTCCCGGAATCTACTAACCTCAACCATTGCATTGTGAAACACCAAGGCCGTTCTGGAGTAAGCGAATGCAAAGAAGTGCTGGTTATGGGGCAGAGGACAGCTGCTTAAAAAACCACACAAACAATGAAGTTTCTAGCACTACTCCAGACTACGATGTCGAAAAGACCGCCATAAACCCTTCGGACCCCACCGCACATGACGTTGCACCGAACACCCAATGCCCCTCCGATCAGGGCGGAAAAGGTCTCTTCGACCAAAACGCAGAGCCAGACACCGATACCTCGACCCTCACGGATGAGCAGGAGGACTTTCCTGAAGGCGGCCTGAAGGGTTATTGCGTCGTCATCGGCGCATTTTGTGGGCTCTTCTCTGTCTTCGGGATTATTAATTCTACTGGGATTTTGCTTGAATACTTTAGTACTCATCAGCTGAAAGACTATACTTCAAGTCAGATAGGATGGATTTTTGGCCTTTCCCGTATGCATATCCTCTCCTCATCTTAAGGAATGTCTCGCGAGCTGTGATACATTCGAATCTTCTATGCCCCCGGGAATTTCCACTTCGAAATCAACCAGTGCTGACCTGGTTTGTCCAGTATTCTTGACCTTCTTCTGTGGAGCTCCCATTGGCCCCATATTTGACGCCTACGGTCCAAGGGTACTGATGCTTTGTGGATCCGTGCTCCTCGTCGCTTCGATGTTCCTACTGGGACTGTGTACAAAGTACTGGCATTTCTTCATGGTGTACAGCATCTTGAATGGCCTTGGTGGGGCTTTCATCAATACACCGTGTATATCATCAATCGGACATTTCTTCCTTCTCAGGCGGGGAAACGCCACTGGAATTGCGATGACTAGCGGCTCAATAGGCGGCATCATCTTCCCATTGATGCTCCAGAAGCTGTTTCCCATGCTAGGCTTCGCATGGGCAACCAGAATCATGGGGTTCATTCTCGCCGGCCTCCTAGGGCTTGCGAATATGTTGGTCAGGGGTAGGCTGTCCGGCAAGCCGATGGGCAGTTTTATGAGTGTGGCCCCTGACCTCACAGTCTTCAAAGATCCCCCTTTCGCGTTTGTGAGCCTTGGGATCTTTCTCATGGAATGGGGGATATTTGTACCGCTTACTTACCTCACGTCCTATTCCACATCTCATGGCCACAGCTCGGCCTTCGGCTTCCAAATCATTGCTGTCCTGAACGGAGGTTCTTTCTTTGGACGGTTCTTCGCTGGTTTGGCCGCAGACATGATAGGCAGAGTGAACACTCTCATCCTCAGCATTGTTTTGTGCATCATCACATGCTTTGCGCTCTGGCTACCAGCCGAAGATTCGACTGCAATGACCGTTGTCTTTGCCGTCATATTCGGCTTCGTCAGCGGCTCAAATCTCAGCCTCAGCCCTGTTTGCGTTGGCCAAATGTGCAAAACCGAGCACTACGGAAGATACTACTCCACCTGTTGTAGGTGTTGGGGGAGAAACCTTTTCCTATTTCGGATTGTTTCATGGCTTTCTCCTGAGACAATGTCCTCTCCCGAAACAATCTTAATCTAGCAATGCTAACTCCCCCGTTACCTAGGGATGTTTGTGGCCTTCGGAACTTTGACGGCACTCCCGATCGGAGGTCAGATCCTAATCGCCAATGGAGGAAAATACATCGGCTTGATTGTCTTTGCTGGATTGTCCTATACGGCTGCTGCGGCATGCTTGATCGCTGCGAGAGTTTTGAAGGTTGGATGGAAAATCAAGATGGTCTATTGAGGTCAAACTTGGGATTGAGAGCGTACACACAGACTCGAAGCGGATTCAATTGTTCCCTATATGGGGCAACGGCGGACATCAGACTGGACACCAATATAAATAAAGAGGATGATGGGAAGTGTTTAGTGGGTTAGTATATTCGATGGAGAATATTAAAGGATTTCAATTTTTGCATGTTGTCTTTGACTCTCGTTCAGATGTTATTCTTCCCAAAATTCCATTCATACACAAATCTATATCGAGCACCAGAGGAGAAGGAAATTAAAGCATCTCTATTCGAGATGATGCATTTAAAATTTATTGCACCACATCTATAGAAGTGTTTGCCTTAGAAGATTTAGTATCTGCAAGTAGTGCCACGAGGGGCCATTACCGATAATTCAGGGACATCGAGATTGTCCTTGAGATCTGGATTCAAATGATGATTGAAAAGTGCATATCGCTTCAATTTTCCAAAGGTCCTGAGACAATGAGAAGTGGTGTCGTTAAACCTGGATTCTCGCTTAGCACGCTTTCCAGGGAGGGGGGCAACACGCAAAAACCAGCAATACACAAATGTAAGACCCCACCAAAAATCAATTATTCGCGCATGATTTTGGGAGCAACGCCACGGAATTAATAACTCGTTAAGAAGTGGGAGTATGGGAGTAGTTTCTTAATACTAAAACTTTTACCCTCTAAAATTTAGAGCCAAAAATCCGTGGTTATTGGGGGTGTCAAATTTCCCCATACAAATTTTTGCGGTGATTTGCGCATTGCTGGGTTTTGCGTATTGCCCTCCCTCACCTGGAAAGCGTGCTAGTAAGTGAGAATCCAGGTGAGCCCCGCCGAACGAGTAGTGAATCTCGAGAGCGGAAAAGCTCAAATTATGGTGACCACCAGGACCAAGCCAGTAATTTGACTATCACCTTCAAATACAATAAGATCGTCAACTGCAGAAAGATCATCGTCTCCACCAATTCGTCTTCGACGCTCTGTTGCACATCGCGCGAATGTTCTGAAAGTTCCGGTACAATGAGAATATTCTCGTGATTCCGAATCAGTCGAGTTCGTGTTCTACTTGGCAGTTTTGAAGTTGACGAAGTTAGATAGTGCGATTTCGCGCTGGGGGTTTGGTTGCATCTCGCCTCGCCCTCGCCTTACTTTAGTAATGTTCCACCAGTTTTGGAACATTGGGAATGTCCTCGGCTAAGATCGTAAGCCAATGATTGTTCTGAGGTCTCGCTCATCTTGCCAGCGCAGCGTCACCCACCGCACCCTCTGTAATTAATCTACGAGCAGATTGCACCTGCCACATACCTGATAGTGAAAGACGGGAAACCGTTAAAGAGTGACTTTGTAGGAATACAGAGGTGTCCCTTTTGAATGACCTGGCACCAGAGAAGCAGCTCAGATAAGCAGCTAGAGGATGGAAGCATTGTAACATCTATGTATTCGCACTGAACGTAGACTGACGGAGTCACTTCCCTCGAACGGCAGTATGTATTGAAGGTATATTCGTACAAATATTTACAAGGGGCCATCCCCTGGTCGATTCCTCCCACCGGCAAAACGCCTCTATATGCTATTCCATGGTCCAAATGATCAAGACGTCCATATTCCTACTTTCCCGTCCCTTCTGCCCTCGGTCAGGTACCTGGTATAGGCGTTAGCATTGCCTAGCGAGAGGAGAGGAGAAGGTTGAAACAATATTTCGCAAGTGTATGCTTTGAAGGCATATCTGAGAAGTGAAAACAATTCGGGAGAACGAAAACGGGAGCCATACCCATCCTTGATCCTGACGCGTTCCACTATGGCAGGGGTTCTGCTTTCTTCTTCGGCAGTGACGCCCGAACCGCAATCCCAGTGCCGCCCTTCCAGCTTATCATACACTTTTACTACATCTTCACCCGCGGCCGAAACGATCCTGCGGTTGTCAAACATCATGCTTGTGATTGGAGAATCGTATGCATAGGCATCATGAATTGCACCTGTCCGAAGATCCCAAATCTGTCGGGTTTCCGTTAGGCACACTACGAGTTTGTGAGGTGAGGTGACGTGAGACTTACTCGAATACTCCGATCCGCGCTCCCTGTGACCAAATGCACATCGTCAAACTGGAGACAAGTTACTGGACCGGTGTGTCCAACAAGACTCCGATGAACTTGGCCACTCCGCAAATCCCATAATCTGACCATACCATCTGCTGTCCCACAAGCGAGTGCAGCATCAAATACCTGCACAGCTCCCACGAAATCTGCTGATGCATCTGGCAATCGGCCAGTCTGCCGCCAACCACCCTCACTAGAACCCATAGTTGCGGATGCTTGAGCTGCCGCCCACATGACATCTAAAGTCTGTACGCAGCGCCCTTTTTCGAGATCCCATTGTCGAAGTGTCTTATCCGCCGAACCCGAAATAAGGGTGTCGCCTCTGAAGTGCAATGCAGTGACTTCGTCCACATGAGCCTCCAAAGTAAACAATGGACAGTCTGCCATGCTGCCCATAGGCGGTTCAAATTCTACATCTTCCGGATTGCCAAATGCTAAAGGATCCTCATCTTCATCAACGCCCTTATTGATACGGTTATCTTGTGGTTCATAATGTGCTTTGCTGAGATCCCATAACCGAATTGTTGCATCCATGGAACCTGTCGCAAGGATATTATCCTCTACTTGAAGAGTTCGTACTGAAGCAGTATGGCCTTCCAAAAGACCAATACACCTCCCTGCACTCATATCCCAGACGCGAACTGTATCGTCAAGAGCAGAGGTAACCATAGTACCAAAAGGAACATCGAAATCAAGAGCTGTGATATTATCATTATGAGCTTGAATCTCTCTGATCATAGACCCAGGTTCAAAATGCTCATGCAAAATGGGCATCGACTTGCGGCGAATAGTCTTATGACGTTTCGGTCTGGTAGGTGTGCTATTTGCGGAAGGGAGTTTCTCATATATCGATTCGGACATGAAAGATGCATCCATGGCTGAATCGTCTGGCTTGTCTAAATCTTCCTCTTCCTTTGCAGCCAGAGCAAATGCTTCAGCATTGTCCAGCTGCTCTTGAGCATCTTCAAGTCGGTTCTCAACATCCATAACTATAGATAGGTCAGCGTTACCGCTGATTTTGGAGTTTTGGAGCACAAACTGTCATGCTCCAGCAGAGCTTCCTCCTGTTCTAGCCCTGCTAATCTTTCCAATACTATCTTCCGCATGCTATTAAGATTCGCAATCTTGTTGTCTATCTCGTGAATCT
The DNA here is from genome assembly GCA_021399465.1 of Hyaloscypha sp. PMI_1271. Lineage (NCBI taxonomy): Eukaryota > Fungi > Ascomycota > Leotiomycetes > Helotiales > Hyaloscyphaceae > Hyaloscypha > Hyaloscypha sp. PMI_1271. Next base: position 451,079 of record JAJTUS010000015.1, on the reverse strand, counting down.
CGCTGCTGGCCATGTTCTTGCGAATACCCATCATCTCTAGCTGGTGGTTCAGGGAGTTCTTCTCCCTCTTGAGCTTCCCAATATTTGGCGGGGTCTCTGATTCCGACTTTTCATCCTCTAAAAGCTTTCTCCCCCTCGATATCCGCCTTCGATGCCGTTTGCTATCCGCGCTGTTCTCTGGCATCGTGGCCTGAAAGCCCTGAAACAAGGAATAGGTGTTTTCATCTTCGGGAATATTCGCCAGGAGCTCGTCAGGTAGATATGTCAGGGCTCGGTATTGGATTTCTGAGGTTGATAGCTTTGAACGAACAAGGTCGGTAGGTGTAGTTTTAGCAAAAGAGAACACGCTTCTTTGTAGGTTTGGTCGTCTTAGCTGTTTGTGCAAGTCGCTCATTGCAGTCTGATAATGTGTACTTGAAGAAGGGTCCCCAGTTGCCAGTGGCATTAAAAGATGCCCAGCAGTCGTCGTGACCTTCCGCCCAAATGCTTCGATTCCTCGTGTCTGCACTGCATCAGATTTAGGGTCGAGCTCGAGGAACCGCAAAACCTACCGATATTATCGACTCCTCCTCCTCCCCTGGTCCTCCAAAGTCAGAGCCATTGCGGCTGCTCAAACCTGCCATCCGTGGGTTTTCACCGTACGCAAAACATGTAAAGTCGTGATAATAATTGAGAGGTCGCGTCGAGGTCTGCAGGCGGTGGAGCAGGTGACAGGAGCCAAAAGTCAAGTGTCTTGTTTATTATCTTGGTCGTGTGAACGGAACTCTGGTTCGCAGGCCTCCGTCGAACGCCACACTTGTGGCTTGGGAGCGGCCGCTTGGGGGGAGCTTAAGGTTCTTTCTAAGAGTTGAAGGATTCAGTTTCCACTTATGTCTGACGAGAGATGACAATAAACCATTGACTTGTCACACCTAGGGATTCCAAACGCGGATTTAATTGTGTGTGCATATCACTTTCTATTCTCAGCTTTAAAAGCTCCCTCTCCCCCTCACCGCTGGCTGTTCACTCACTCATTGTTCCCCCACCACTGTAAGCAATGGATGCCGCAATAGACCTTTCGGATGCCTCAAAGGCTTTGGACCTCTCGAACATTCGTTTCCAGCTCATGTAAGTATCAGAAACTAGTAATTATGCCAAAACTGACAGAATACTTTTCACAGTCGATTGGAGGACACCATCACTTTTCACCTCATTGAGCGAGTTCAGTTTCCCCTAAACGGCACCATTTACAAGCCTGGAGCTCTCAAGATACCCAACAGCAACCTCAGCTTTCTCGACTGGACACTACGTGAGCGGGAGAAGCTTGATTCTCTAATTCGACGCTTCCAATCCCCAGACGAATATCCTTTCTTCCCCGAGGCGCTGCAATCCCCCATTCTTCAGCCTCTTCACTATCCAAAAATCCTCCACAAGAACGATGTCAATGTCAACCAAAAGATCAAAGATCACTACATAGCGAACTTCCTCCCAGCAGCATGTGCAGACTTTGGTCGAAAAGACAGGGGCGAGACGGAGGAGAACTATGGATCGGCAGCAACCGCCGACATCTTGTGCTTACAGGCGCTCTCAAGGAGAATCCACTTTGGCAAGTTTGTTGCAGAGTCGAAGTTTCAGGCGGAGCCAGAGAGATTCACAAAGTTGATACAGGCAGAGGATCGGGAGGGGATCGGGGCAGCGATCACAAATGAAGCCGTTGAGAAGAAAGTGTTGGAGCGATTACGGTTGAAGGCAAGGACCTATGGGACGGACCCTAGTACAGGTGCTGAAGGGCCAAACAAAATCAACGTAGATCAAGTGGTCGCAATGTATGCTGACTTTGTGATTCCACTTACGAAGGAAGTCGAGGTCGAATATTTGATGCAGAGACTGATACCAGAATAGATGGAACAGACATTGAGGATGGTCATCGATTTATTGCGGTGGACTCAAGTACTCGCCGACGGCTTTTACCGCACCTTCGAACTTACTTGCTTCAATCAAGATCATTGAACCCTGTGGCTTGATACCCATGTCAGAAAATGCCCTCTTGCTGTCTGCCATTCCTTCGCCCTCATCCTTGCTATACTCAAATGATCCCAATGCCAGAGCATGCCGTTGCAAAATCTCGTCCTCTGGGTGGAAATAAAAGGTCTCCCTATTAGTCTTGCTCGCCTTGCTCTTCTTTGTTCTTGGTGCGTCTTCTTCGTCCAAGGCTGAGGCTAGTTCCTGATACGTTTTTGAAATGATGAGGTAGTGTGTGAACTCGTAGGGCTCCTTGTCTTCCACAGCAGCCTCAATTTCATCTATGAGCATCGTGTACATCGGTGGGGCAATTTCTGCAGGAACATTGATCAGACGTTCCGCTAGGACAAGCCCAACTTGCGATGAGGAGGCGAGTACGTTGCTGAGTGGTGCAAGTGCTTGACTCGATTTTGCTTTCTCGACCAGGTAAGCCGTCAAATCCTTGATGACTTTCTTTTCTCGATGCTCATGGAGGTTGAGTATTGTCAAGAAAGCGTAGGCGTCCGTATCCTCTCCATCCACCTTTACCGTAGAGCCAACGGTTGGTTGCGACAAAATGAGGTCTGTGAGGCCGGACAAGTCGAAGAGTTGTGAGTCAACGTCAAAAAGTTGCCTCAATAGGCTCTTGACTCCATGAAAATCGATGTCCGGTTTGAAATTGAACCATTCAAATTCAACATTGACCATGTCCACATCCTGAGATTCGGTCAGCAGGGGTTGGTGGGAAGAGAAGGAGAGATTATACATCATCGCTTCCACTATCATCAGCCCCTGACTTAGGTGGAGGCGCCTCCTCGAGGACTTCGGGGTCTCTTATTCTCTTCTTGACCATTGTGACTGTTTGGAGGTGAGATGAAGTAAAGTTCAGTCCCTAGTTTCAAATGAAAATCCTTATCGTATTTTCGCGTGTTGATAAGATCCGAAAAATTAATTTCCGCCCTTTTTTTTTGACGAAGACCCCACTTCCTCCCCCTCATATGCATTCCTTACTCTCTCGGGGTCACAACAAACCCCCCTCCGCCATATTCCTCCTCCCCAGCTAACTTTGGAACTTCTGTGTCGGCTTTGTTTATTCAGATCATGGCAACCAACGGAGATCTCGCCCTTGACGAGCCACACAAGACATTTGACACGATCCTCACCCTCGATTTCGGGTCGGTGACTCCTACGCGTTTCTTACACGCAAAAAACCGTGTCGTTCTAACAAAACCACAGATCTCAATACTCTCATCTGATTACGAGACGGCTGCGTGAACTCAATGTCTACTCTGAGATGCTCCCTTGCACCCAGAAGCTGGCTGAGCTTTCTTGGAAACCAAAGGGCGTTATCCTCTCGGGAGGTCCATATTCCGTCTACGAAACAGACGCACCACATGTCGACGCAGCTATCTTTGGGCTCGGAGTACCGATTCTTGGGATATGCTATGGATTGCAAGAGATAGCATGGCACCACGGGAAGAATGTTGTTGCTGGAACCGAGAGGGAATATGGACATGCAGACGTTCAGGCCAAGAGACACAATGGTCATGTCGACAAGCTTTTCAAGGATTTGGAGGATGATTTGAGGGTGTGGATGTCGCACGGAGACAAACTCGGTGCACTTCCTGCCTCGTTCCACACCATTGCGACCACCAAAAACTCTCCCTATGCAGGCATTGCACACGAAACGAAGCCTATTTATGGAATACAATTTCACCCCGAGGTAACCCATACACCGCGAGGAGTAAAACTGCTGGAGAACTTTGCCGTGGGTATATGCGGGGCAAGACAAGATTGGACGATGGCCAAGTTCGTGGACAAAGAGATTGCCCGAATCCGAGCCCTGGTGGGAGACAAGGGACAGGTTCTTGGAGCTGTCAGTGGAGGAGTTGATTCCACCGTCGCCGCAAAACTCATGCACGAAGCTATTGGCGATCGATTCCACGCTGTACTGGTGGACAACGGCTGCATGCGCCTCAACGAATGCGAGCAAGTTAAGCAGACCCTGACCGAGCACCTAGGCATCAACCTGACCGTGGTCGACGCCTCCGACCTCTTCCTCGACGGTTTGAAAGGCATCACCGACAACCCCGAAGCCAAACGAAAGTTCATCGGCAGCACCTTCATCGACGTCTTCGAAGCCGAAGCCTTGAAGATCGAAGAAGCAGCCAAAAACTCCCCCAAAGCCGGTCCCATCAAGTTCTTCCTCCAAGGAACCCTCTACCCGGATGTCATCGAAAGCATCTCCTTCAAAGGGCCCTCCGCAACCATCAAGACGCACCACAACGTCGGCGGCCTGCCCGAGCGCATGATGAACGGCCAAGGCCTCAAGCTCATCGAGCCCTTGCGCGAGCTCTTCAAAGACGAAGTCCGCGAACTCGGCCGTCAACTGGGAATCCCCCATGACCTGGTGATGCGCCACCCGTTCCCGGGCCCCGGGATTGCAATCCGGGTGCTGGGCGAGGTGACGCGCGAGCAGGTTGCCATTGCACGAAAGGCAGACCACATCTTCATCGAGGAGATCCGAGCTGCCGGTCTGTACGACCAGATCAGCCAAGCGTTTGCTGCGCTGCTGCCCGTGAAAGCGGTTGGCGTTATGGGCGACAAGCGTGTGCATCAGCAGGTGGTTTCGTTGCGTGCTGTGCAGACGACGGATTTCATGACCGCCAATATCTTCCGCTTCGACTGGGAGTTCTTGGAGCGGGTGTCAACTCGGATTGTGAACGAAGTTGACGGAGTGTGCCGTGTGGAGTATGACTTGACGAGCAAGCCCCCTGGAACCATCGAGATGGAATAAGGGGCAACAGCTAGAATCCGAGTCCCTCAGACTTTTTTCCACTCGGAAACCCTTACATCTGATACCCAATTTTTGGTGTGCTGGCGTTAGTGATAGGAATTGATAGATGATAGATGGCAACTTTGCCAAATTAAAACAGGATATCCTTTAGAATCACAGTCAGGTCTATTCCACCTCTCATCCAAACTTTCATCGAGAAGTCCACATGTTTTGGTTGCAAATCCCGTGAGACTGTAGAGCGACCGTCGCGTCTATTCACATTTCATCCGAAGTCTAGACGATAACTCAAGCGGGAGAAACTTTCATCCGAATGTCCAGCTCGCTATTGATTCTCGCTCACCAATGCGCACCAACGAAAGTAGAGCCGGTTGTTTTGATATTGCATTCCACAGCATCTCCTATTTATAAACTCTGCTCTCAAGCAGTTTCACTCCTCGCCAGCCACCGATTATCCTACTTCGTGCCCTCTAACACCAGCGACACCCACCCTTCAAAAAGCCCCTATAAACAGAGTCTTCATCATAATAACGTTCAACTCTTCCGTCCTCCAAAATACAACACACAAAACCACAACCCAACACCTTTCTGTCTTCTTGCTTCTCCAATCCAAGACAACTCACTACTCCATACAAGAATTTGGGTATATAGAAAGGAAAATAGGTATTCCAGTGGTTAACAGCGTCACCTCTCTGGGTAATCAAAAACAAAACACACGGTGTACGCTGTCGTGATATTATTAGAGCGCTGGTGGGTTGAAGGCCTCGGACGGCTGATAAGCCGGAGGCACAATGCGATATCCAGCAATGTGTGGGTGGGTGTATGCGATGCGATGCCACGCAATACAATGCAGAACGTAGGTCTAGAACGTAACAGGCGTGAAGGCGAGGGAAAAGAAAGGTTGTGACTTGTCGATATGTCGAGGTTTGTTGAGTTTGTAGGAGGGTATGCAGAATTGCACTCTAGGCTTTATATATGGGGCAAAAGTGTGCTCAGAGACAATACAAATATCACTGAGCCGGAACGCCGACACCAAAAAGAAGTAACTCCGTCGTGAAGCCGTAGAAAATGGAGGTCGATTACGCACGACGGCCAGTGGGTCATGGAGCCGTACCATGCGGGACGCTGGATCCAGTCTCCGTCGACCCATCACCCTCTATCGTTTTTCGCCAGTGGTCCGGAAGACAGACGCAGACCAGTGGGAATGCTTTGATCTCACCACTCACGGCTGGAGATTCATCCCTCCTGCCTGACGTGTTAGACACACCACTGTCGCGTTGAGCATTCCTCTTTGCATCCCACTCATCGGCTCGCTCGTCAATCATCACTCCAGTCGCCCAACCATCATCCCAGATACCGACAACCTTCAGCATATCTCCTCGCTCTAGGGCAAACTCATCGCTGGCTCGTGGTTGGTAAGCCCACAGGGTTGCAACCTTGTCGCCAGGGTGTATCTCGTCCTGAGAATAATAATCCTTGAAGAACGGGAGCTGTTCGGATTGTTGGCTCGCTACTCCTTGTGGAGATGACATGTCGCCGCCACTGCCAGAATGTGGAGACTGGGGATCTTCACCACCAAGAACGGAGTTACTCGATAGTGACCCGTTGCGCCGGCCCGTTGGTGGAGGACGCAGTACTCCTCCGGCGGGATTGGATACCGGACTATATTCATCAGATGATGATTGTTCATGATTTCTCCTCCTTCCAACAGCATATCCGGCCGCAGCGCCGGCCGCAGCACCCCCAGCTCCACTCGCAGCCATATCACCACGTGGAGGCGAATCTCCAGAATGTCCCTCCAGTGCTGACATGCGCGCAATCCGTCCTCCAGGAAGAACTTCATAGCCCTCTTGGGTGGTATTAGTCCCTACTGGATTATACGCCATTCCTGCTTGACCTCGCCTTGGTGGGGATTGTTGATTGAAGACACTTCCTTTCTGACTCCCACGTTTGCGACGTAAGCGCGGTATCAGGAGCAAAAGCAGTCCTATAAGAAGTGCTACCCCGGCGACTGAGCCTACGACGATACCAGCAATTGCACCTCCCGATAACCCTTTCTTCGAACTTGCGGGCGTGCTAGTGCCGGATGCGGAAGGCGACGATGTTGATGTGGCAGTCGGGGATGCCGTCGAAAAAGTCATGAAAGCAGTAATCGTCGGCAATACTACACCAACACATCTTTGGCTTGCCTGTGAGTTGTAACAGCATGTGTCTGTACTGTTCTGTCCCCCTGAGCCACAGTATTGGCACAGGCCAATGGTGCTATTGCCGAACCCACAATTGTCCGGTTCGTTTGCGGCTCCTTCGATGCAGGTACCGGATAACGAATTGGCCGGTAACGCGCAATTGGTGAAGTCGGCTCTGATTTGCGATCCGGCATTACCACCCGGGCTGGAGCAAAGGGCAGAATCAGCGATGATAATTGACTCGCTCGAGGCTTGTTGTGCCTAAAAGATGTCAACATTAATACAATCGAGATATGGGAATTGCTTCGTGGAAACTTACGCAAGTATCGGCACACACTGGCGGCGAGTTTGCTGCTGATAAGCCACACAGTGTGCGGGAATTCTGTATTATTGCATTACATATTACTGTCGTCGTGAAGCGTGCGTAAAGGTTGGTGGTGTTCGTAAGATTAATGTTTCCGCAGCCGAGAAGCGTCTGATATCTATATTGGTGTTAGAGTTGTTTATTAGGAGGACAGTGACAAGAGGTGGACCTTACTTTTCTTGCACGTAACTCGTGGAGACGTACGATGCCAATTGCTCGTCAAAGGTGGCAGTACTCGAGACGTACTGTAAGAATGGGCTGCGTGGACGAAGAGGTTAGCAACCAACGGGGCCAATTTCGCGAAGTGCAGGGGCCCTACAAAAATCCGACCAGCGTGCTGTCGGTCGAGATAGATGAAGTATTGAAGGCAGAACACTGCGTCGAGCCCGACAGCGAGATGCAATTCTGTGCCATTGCCCCCGGTGCGGCTGCCAGGACGGAGAGGAGCGCGGTCTTGGTGTTGAAGGCCGTCGAACGTTGTTTTCGTTTGGTCGAGCAATCTCCCCTGGCGCCCCTCGACGAGCTACAGCTGGAGCTGGAGCTGGAGCTCTGTGCCATTGTCGGATGGCGAGGCGGTGGCGACGATGCAGTTACTTCCCTGGGGCTCGCATTGTGTGGTGACGACGGATAGATGGTACTGTCGTGGCCGTTTTCCGGATTCTCCTCCCTCATGTTTCGTTTTGCGGTGTTCCCTCACTCATCCAGCGCGCCTCGACAAGCTTCGGCGCTGTTGATCTCCTCCACCTCAGGGCCTGGACTGGCGCAAACAACAACACACGGGCACCACGCGACTAACCAAAAATGCCCGAGTTACGATGAGCCGTGGAACTCTGGGGCAGGCGAAGTGAAGATCTAAACGAGTGACTTTGTGAAGGAGTGTGGTGGTGGTGGTGGTTGGGGGAGAGGAAAGAAAGCAGAGCGAGCCGCGACAGGCCGGGGCGAAGTGGCTGGGTCTGAGTCTGACCAAAGAGGAAAGAGGCTGTATGTAGGTGCGGTGCAGGTGTAGGTGCAGCTGCAGCAGCGCAGAACGCAGAACGCAGAACGCAGAGTGCAGCAGCGGAGTGGGACTGTGGGCAGCGCAGTCAAGTGCTGTGCGGCCGGTGCGTTAGCATGACAGGGGAGGGGGGGGGTCGAGGTCGAGGTTTCGGCGCACGCTTTTCTCGCTACGCGTGCTTTGTATTAAATTGTATTTTGTACGGGGTACGGGCCAGCAGACCAGGAAGAACCGCATCAGAGGTGGACGCGAGGAGGGAAGATGCCTGGCTGGAGTCCGGACTGACTCCTGGGCCCAATCTCAAGAAGCATGACACTCTGCGCCTGCCAGAACGGGCGGTCGTGCGTGAAGCAATACTGTAGCCGAGTTGCTGGAGTTCTGCTGGGTGTTGTGATGCCACGCGGTGGTCCTGTTTGTGGCCGGCGACCAGACCCCGACCTTTGGGCAAGAAGCACGCAGGCACGCACTCACTCACTACTCACCACTCACCACTCACCACTCCACGGTCTGTGAAGCACAACATCGCGGATACATCAGAGAAACGCCCGACCCTCCCTCTGCAGAGCACAGCGGCACCTGCAGTGGACCTGCTTGCTACGCACCGCACAACAGTCAGTCACAACGCAGCAGCATCTGAGACCGAGACTGGCTCTCTCTGCATCGGCTGCTTTCTGCTTGTCGGCGGGTGCCAGATTTCATTTTGCGTTGCTGCCCGTCCGTCCTCACTCTCAGACCGACTCCCAGATTGCCTTGCCCATCCTCGGAGCGTTTCTGATCCTTCGATTGGTTTCACGGGGAGGGCCGCTAGATTGCCAGTTTCGGTTTCGTCGCTTCGTGCGAACATGATGCTCGGTCCAGGATAGGATCTGTGCCGGGAAATGAGCTCTGAAATTGGTGCACAAGCGACCCCGGACCTCCCCCAAACAAAACATCCAAACTCCAAAGACATCCACGGCCAATAAATGCGGTGAGAGTGGATGTGGAGAGCATCTGCCGCGTCAATGGGCCAATCGGTGCGGCGTTGCTTCTCAAGGCACCCTGAGATTGAAACGGTGATTTGATTGATTGATGAACCTATTCTCGCGCATCTGCATAACAAATACCGTAGCATATGTCTAAGTTTGGATTATGCTTGTCTCTATCCGTCCCGAGTACCAAACTTTTGTCAAGTCAGGATGCGAAAGACGACCATCCCGCCCGACCTCTCTCTCTGGCCACAACACAGGAGATTCGAGATCGAGGACCCCGACATCAGCCTCGAAAGCTGAATCTGCAATTGAGGCTTTCGATATCACTGATCTGAGCCGCAGTGAGACGGCACGGGAGGAAGGGAGGTGCGATATCCAGTTCGTCCAATGTTTGCGTGGCTTTGATGACAAAAGAAACGAAGCCCTGCCCCCCCATTCCCTTGCGAGCATTTTGTCTCCAAAACTTCAAGAAACACCCGCCCACTGGCCCCCGCCTTTTCATGCGTTGAGGTTATTTTCAATGCCTTTCCTACCTCAGCCTCTGTCCGGCAGATTTGGCATGGCGTTTAGGAAGTAGAGGTTCTGTTCTACGCGCTCCTTATTTAAGAACAGAATTGGCCGTTATGCGTCCTTATGCATTACTGATGCATGAGGGTACCCCAGGCTCCGGGGTGGAGATCGCAAAGGGCTGACCGATTCTGCGATCGATTCTGTCTGGCGTGTCGTTTCGAAGAGGCCAGGCCAATTCGCCCGGAGACAGAATCATCATTGCTCTGCTCCAATTATTGACTTACGTGAAAGCCAGGAGTTGTCCGTACCAAGATATTGATGCTGACCATGCGCTCGAACTCGAGTGCAGATGGAAATGTCGTTTTTATGTTGGGATTCGTCGGTTGTCCCTCGTTCCTGACAGACCAGGATAGTTCGGAAATGAGTGGGATGTGAACGGGATGGCAGGATGCGGACCCGGCACTCCCACGCCGCCACGTGCACAGGGAACTCGGCCCTGGTCTCTATCTTCCGGTCACGTTTTGGTTTGATCGCCCCTTTAAATGCCCTACGAACTTTGAATAGGAGAATGGTTAAATAACGATCCCCTTGTTCTTCCTTTCAAAGGAATGTAAAAGGAACGATCCGAAATTACGCACTACCACAGCTCAAAACAGAATGTGGAGAAAAAGAAACGTGAAACGCCTCAGACGAACTCGACGAAGTTTTCAAATGATCTGCAGGCGTCTCAGTGATATCTGATAAGGGCGTCAAAACAAAAACAAAAAGTGACCAAAGCACGAAGAAGAGATGAGATTCAGATGAAAAGAACGGGTATGTCCAGTGGAGGAAACAGTTCTTGACCGCTCAAGTGAGTTTTGACACTTGTCAGATCAGAAGTGAATTGTGGGTGGTCTGTCTTATTTTCTGGATCACCCAAAAGCTGGGGAACATTTGATCAACAGCTGCAATCGACATTGAAGTTACCGTATTTGATTTAACGAACGCTGAACAATGGAGCATTCCCCGTGTTGAACCTAATTTTATTATCCCAAACAAATTACCTTCTGTGATTCTCCCGCGGGATCGATGTTCCGATGTCGTGGCTGCATTTGGCGTCCACCTGCTTCTCCCAGGTCTTCAAAATCCACGCGTTCTCAAAGACAATTTTCCGTGCCCTGTTTTCTCTTGGTTGGAATAAGGTTGGCGATCACCTGAAAAGATTACTCAGGAAAGTCCTGTGCGCTCGCTCGATTCGAGTTGAAAGGGCGTTTGAGCATGACGTAGTATCTTGTGGTCATCAACTGCACTAACTAGTGGCAAGCTGTCACGCACCAGGGAAGTTAGGAAACTTCTTCAAAAGAACTCGACTAGAACAGTGCAACCTCTAGATTCTTTTTCTATTCACATTCTCCAATAAACTTTGCATATAGCTACTTTCAGCCGTTATCACAATGAGCTCTAACGTCGGAAACTCCCAAGTCTACGAGGACGGAGACCAAAAGAATGTTCCCCGGTCCGAGATCGAGCAGGAGAAAAAGGACAAACGATTCCATGAGGGAAAGGAGAACAGCCATAAAGCAAACGATTCCAGTGAGCAGCCTGGAGTCGCTCTTCTCCAAGAACAGTACTAATGTTCATCTGCCAGAGGACCAGAGATCGATTGCAAACAAACTAGCTCGCGAAGAGAAGGTGCGAACATATGTTTGAGATTCGGAGAATATGTGTACTATTCTTTGAAGGACATTGCTAACAGCGACAGCGCGAGAATGAATCAGATGAAGAAAGTGAAGAGACGAAGGCATTGAAGAAGGGCCCCACATTGCCGGCAAAAATGCATGGCAACAAACCCAGCAGGGGCGCGGAAATCGATGCTGAGATTCAGGCGGAGGAAGAAGAAGAGCTCAGAAGAAAGGGAAAGGCATAGATGGAGTTTGTCTATATGAGGACCTCAAACTGCATGACTGTTCCTGTTTAGGTTGTCGCCACTGAAGAGCTTCTAGAATCCAAAATGAAAAGAAAGACTACTGTGGCACTTCCAACAGCTTGCTATCTTGTGCCAGAAACTGTTACTTGTTTTCGATTCTTTGGTGCTCGATAGTTGAGTTCAATGAGTTGCGTAGGTAAAGCAGGTGTTCAGCAAATTTATCAGCCTTGTGGCGAGGCACGCAAGGCTAGGGCTTTGACGCATCGGGTCTTCCCGGGCTGCCGTACAACGCGGAACCTCGTGCACCTGTGAAGCATCAAGCTCGATCCCTTGAACTTTTACCATCTCTGAGAAACATTTTGTCTTCTCTTGCACCAAAGGGACACAGCTCGCCCACCGACTCTGCAGCTTGAGGACATAACACTCTGTCCTAAGCTGCTCCGGTCCTCTCCTCCATGACTTCGCCTAGATGACATCTGGTGCTTTACAAGCATGGGACAAGGCTTCTCCCTCACAACGCTCTCCGCGGGCTCTGCCGGCATCGATGTCCCAGAGCTCGCGGACTTGGTGTATGAGAAGTCCATGGGAACTGCACGGTTTATGAAAAGTATCCGGGCTAGGCATCAGGACGGTGTTGTCCTTGTCAAAGTCATTGTGAAGCCATATCCCATGCGTTTGGAGAAATACAAGCGGAAGATAATTCGTGAGTCCTGTTTATTAGATTCGAGAAGCATAAGCTAACGTTGTTTTATCAGAGGAAAGAAAGGCCTTAGCAGATGTACCTAATGCTCTTGCTTACCAGCGAATCATCGAGACTGAGACGAGCGGATTTCTTGTTCGACAATACCTCTACAGCTCACTCTACGATCGTATGAGCACGCGACCTTTTCTGGAAGATATTGAAAAGAAATGGCTTGCTTTCCAGCTGCTATGCGGCATCCGGGATTGTCATACTCGGGAAATCTTCCATGGCGATATTAAGACTGAGAACACACTAGTCACCTCGTGGAACTGGTTATACTTATCGGACTTCTCTTCCTCGTTCAAACCCACCACTTTACCAGAGGATAATCCTGCCGATTTTTCCTACTTCTTCGACACAGCTGGACGAAGAACCTGCTACCTTGCGCCAGAGCGATTTCTGGCTGCCGGTGAGACTCCAGATCCAAAGGCACAGATTACTTGGGCTATGGATGTCTTCAGTGCTGGGTGTGTGATTGCTGAACTATTTCTGGAGGCACCTATATTCAACCTGAGCCAGCTTTATAAATACCGGAGAGGAGAGTACGATCCTGTGGCGACACACCTTAGCCGAATAGTGGACAGCGATGTCCGAGAGATGGTTGCACACATGATACAAGTTGATCCCGAATCTAGATACTCAGCAGAGGAGTATCTCGATTTTTGGAGGAAAAAGGTCTTCCCAGACTACTTTTATAGCTTTCTGCACCAATACATGGGTCTCATTACCGATCCATCCTCTGGTCGAACCCCTATCTCAGGAGCCTCAGCCAACCTCGGAGAGGCAGATGAGCGAATCGACCGCATATATTATGACTTTGACAAAATCTCTTATTTCTTAGGATACGAGAATGAGAAGAGAGTCATTGCGAATTCCACGTCTACAGCGTCCGGTCTAGAACTCTTCCCAGTTCATCTAAACATCCCGAATAACGAACATCAAGCTTCTACTATTGGCAGGAGGCCGACCGATGATGGGACGCTTATTTTCCTAGCCTTGGTCGTGTCATCTATTCGGAATACTGCAAGAGCCACGGCGAAGATAAGAGCCTGTGATGTTCTTTTGGCCTTTTCTGAACGACTGACTGATGAAGCAAAACTGGACCGAGTTTTGCCCTACTTGGTCGCTCTGCTGAACGACAAAGCCGACATTGTGAAAGTTGCCGCGATCCGTACTTTGACTCAGCTTATGGCACTCGTCACAGTCGTATCACCTGTGAATGCCCACGTTTTCCCAGAATATATCTTGCCTCGCATGCAAGCATTTCTCCCAGGGGCACCATCTGAGCCTGCACCGTTTGTTCGGGCAACCTATGCAGCTTGTTTAGGGAGTCTTGCGACTTCAGCCTCGCGGTTCTTGGATATGGTGGCCACGTTAAGAGCAGACGGCTCCTTGCCCACAGCGGACCCAGAGACTGAAGACGGCGGCGACGCTGATGCAGCGTTTCAGGGGCTGTTCGACAATTCCCGTGCGGAGCTCATTGAGACCTTTGCAAGTCATACTAAAGCATTGATCACAGATGGCGACTCCTCTGTCCGAAGGGCTTTCCTTGGCTCCGTGCCGGAACTTTGTATGTTCTTTGGAACCGCGGACTCAAACGATATCATCCTGAGTCACTTGAATACCTACCTCAATGATCGGAACTGGATGCTTAAGTGCGCATTCTTCGAGACCATCGTAGGGGTTGCTACATTCTTGGGTGGCACAAGCCTAGAAGAGTTTATTTTGCCCTTAATGGTCCAAGCACTGACCGATCCCGAGGATTTTGTGGTGAAGAGTGTTCTCTACTCTCTCGCCAGTATGGCACAGCTAGGTCTCTTTCAACGAGCAAAGACGTGGGAGCTTGTCGATGTTGTCGGAAGGTTTACCATGCATCCCAACATCTGGATCCGCGAGGCTGCAGCAATGTTCCTCTCCTCTGCGACTCTTTTCTTATCAATTGCCGACAATCAATGTATCGTCGTTCCACTGATTAGACCGTACCTTAAAATGCCCATCAAAGACTTTTCGGAAGTAGCGCTGTTGGACAACTTGAAGAAGCCTCTATCCCGTGCCATTCTTGATCTTTCCGTAACATGGGCTACCAAGGTCGACAGAGGGATATTTTGGAAACCGGTGCACCAGCTTCGAACGTTTTCATTTGATTCCAATAACCTGATCATACCAACTATCTCTGGCAAGGATCTCGGACATCACGCGCTCCAGAAAGTACCTAAAAATGAAGAAGATGAGCAATGGCTATCAAAACTCCGAAACATGGGACTTACGGCAGAAGATGACTTCAAGTTACTCTGTTTGAGAGAGTATATCTGGCGGCTAGCCCTGTCAAAGGCACGAGAAGCCACACCTCATCCGTCATATCTGAACAATGTCGTCAATTTGCGCAGTATTGGGATCACACCGCAGACAGTCATGTTCGATGATCAGCAAATCATGGATGAGCCCCTCCGCCGCATCAACAGTGGTTCTGACGGAAGCGATAAAGTACCGCATACCATCGCAGATGCACTGCTCGACGCCTCTATGTCAATCGATGACTCGATTGCGAGGAGGCGTCGCTCTGCTTTTAACAACCACAAAGCGAGGTTGACTACTGAAGGCGGAACTGTAGCATCCGCCTCAAATGAACATGATGGAAAATCTCCCGTGTCACCATCTCCCGCACTCTCATCGTCCCCGAAAGATATGGAAACTCCAGGAACAGATCCAGAACCTCGTCGACGATCCTCCGCTCGACTGAATGGCAGAGGCAGAGGTAGCGATGATGAAGGAGCTGACACAGGATCAAGCGTCAATTCTCGAGAAGTTCACCATGGCATCCGCCATAAGATCAGTGCAATGAATCTGATGAGCCGCAAAGATACAGCAAAGTCATTCCCTGAAACTGGTACTACTTCCACGAACGCGTTTGGCAAAGTTGAAGGTCCATTCACACAAAATACAGGCAAGCCGTCTGCATTATCGTTAGCAAAGGAGCAGAATACTGCTGCCAAGGATCGAATTCGATTTAGAGGGGCTCATACATACGCCGGAAATGATCCAAGCATACTAAAAATGCTAGATGCGATGTACATTGACAACTATCCTAACGATATCGCTGAGTTTGGGCCTATGATTGCACCTTCCAGTCGACGAAAGACCATCAACAAGAGTACGAGCCAAGCACCTGACAGACCCTGGAAGCCGGAAGGCATTCTGGTCGCTACCTTTGCAGAACACACAGGGCCTGTGCACCACATTGCAATTGCCCCTGATCATCTCTTCTTCCTCACAGGTGGCGATGATGGCTGCGTCAAGGTTTGGGACACCGGGAGACTTGAGCGGAATATCACTCATCGTTCAAGAGCAACACACAAACAGGGAAGCGATCCAAGAATCACGGCGTTATGTTTTGTAGAGCACACTCACTCCTTCATCAGCTGTGCTAGCGATGGAAGCATCAACGTGGTTAGAGTCGAGTGTTTTCACAGTAGCGGGGCCGTGAGATATGGAAAGCTGCGAATATTGCGTGAATACCAACTCCCTAAAGGTGAAATGGCTGTCTGGTCGGATCACTTCAAGATTGAAACCAGTTCCACCCTACTGGTCGCGACAAATCGATCTAAGATACACGCGATTGATTTGCGGACGATGGATGTTCTTTACACTTTAGACAATCCGGTTCATCATGGCACACCCACCTGCTTCGTTGTAGATCGAAAGCGTCATTGGCTGTTGCTCGGTACTTCTCACGGCGTTCTGGACCTTTGGGACCTGCGCTTCAGAGTTCGTCTGAAGGCTTGGGGAGTGCCTGGATCCACAGCCATTTATAGGATGTGTCTGCACCCAACCAAAGGACGGGGCCGATGGGTTTGCGTTGCAGGAGGCAGTGGTCAGGGGGAGGTTACAATATGGGATATTGAGAAAACACAATGCAGAGAAGTCTACCGTACAGGGGGTAATCGCGACGGCCCGAAAGGCTACGATCCATGGCCAGTTGATGAAGACCGGCCTGAAGGGATGTTGGGGCGCTTTGCAACCGCCTTGGAGCCCAGTGGATCTAGCAATTCCGATCGAGGGATCCGAGCCATGATTGCAGGTACAGACAATCACGACGACAGCCGCGAATCAAAATATGGATTCATTATTACTGGAGGATCGGACAAGAAGATTCGATTCTGGGACGTAACGCGAGTAGAGAACTCCATGGTCGTTAGTGGACTTGATACAGAAGAGCCGAAACCAACTTTCACCACCGCACACCCAACTGCTTCATTAACCCTCAATACGGAACGTATCCCACGGCCAAATCCAACGGCTCCAAATGCAGGAGCTAGCTCACGCGCGTCAGCTACGAGCAAAGCGTCGAGTGGGAGACCGCCGAGATCGACAGTGATCTCTCTTCAGCAGCAACAGTTGCTGAAGTCGCATTTGGATTCGATTCTTGATATTGCTTTACTTGAATCACCTTATGGAATGATGGTGTCTGTGGATAGGTCTGGTGTTGTATTTGTTTTCCAGTAAGAGGTTAGGATGCATGGAAAGGAGTTTATGGGTGTTCAGAGGTCATGTTGCGGCGTCAGGATTACCCAGGTAGATTTACAGAGGGTCGGATCTGATCTTATTCTCTGAACATCTTGAGAACATAAACCAAAGTAACTTGCTTAAAGTCTCACTCCTGACACAAATATAAACACCATTCACTGATGAGAGAGTCTATCAACTCGTGCCTCTGTGCCTAATACGTGCTAGCGCCAATCCCTCGCCAAATTTAGAGGTCTGAAATCTGGGACAAGAATTTCAGCCTCGTCCACCTCCAACAAAGTTGCACGCCATATAACCTTTTCCCGGGGCAAAATTCCCCAGCCAGGACATTACGCAAAGCTCTAGGTAAACCGCCACCATGAGGCTCACAGCAGACCTCATCCAATCCTCCCTCTCCTACCTCAACCCGCTCAAAGAGCGCGAACTTGATCTCCGAGGTGCGTACTTTGCTGGAAAGAACATGATACTACACTTTGAGGCGAGCTGAGTTGATATCAAATCTTTGGAACTGCAGGACACAAAATCCCAGCAATTGAGAATCTCGGTGTTGCGGGCGTAAGTCTCCCCCCCCCTCCGCATCCTACATCCTCTTCGTGAAGAAGGAGATGGGCTTGGAGAGAGCGCATGCTAATAGATAATGGAAGCCTCACGATGCGATCGATTTCACCGACAACGATATCCAGATGCTAGGGAACTTCCCGTTGTCCCCACGGTTACGGACGCTGCTGCTCGCGCGGAACAGAATCTCGAGCGTTCAACCGTCGCTCGCGAATTCGATACCCAATCTCACGACGCTGGTGCTCACGTTGAATAACTTTGCTGAGTTGGCCGATTTGGATGTGTTGGCTACGTTTGGGCGCCTTACGCACTTGGTGCTGTTGGAAAACCCAGTGACGAGGAAAGAGGCGAGTCTGCCTGGCTCTTGTTACCAAGAAAGCTGTGGATGGTTGCTGATGGAGTGTAGAATTATCGGTATTGGGTCTTGTGGAGATGTCCAACTGTGAGATTCCTGGATTACAAGAAGGTGAAGGATGTGGAGCGTGAGAAGGCAAAGGAGCTGTTTGGCACAGCTGTGGAGCCATCTCCCCTTGCTTCAAAGGTCAGCCCAAACTCCAATGGAAGCCTGATGAACATTTAACTGATTTGAGATTAGATTATGGGCGTCAAGTCCAAGACTTTTGACATCCCTTCAGCGAATGGTGCCTCAGCAAACTCGTCATCGAAGAACTACCGGGTTAAGCTGACGGAAAAGGAGCGCAAGAAGGTCGAGGAGATGATTAGAAACGCGAAGAGCTTACAGGAGATCATACGCTTAGAAAAAGAGCTGAACGAGGGGAGGGTCCCGGTTGGTGCACAAGGAGCTGATGAGGCCATGGAGGAGTAGAAGAGCTGCCCGGGAAAATGAAATCGAACTTCTGCATATCAAGGCGTTGGCGGTTGAATGACAAAAAGTATGGGCGTTCTCTGGCTACCAAGCTCTTTGTGGATATAGAAAACTGGTTGTCTGAAAATGATTACTGCGCATACATTCGTTCCAGCTTTTTGCAGGACGAGTCATTAATTCATTCAATGACCAAATGCTGCCCCAGAACGCCAGACAATCTAATACAGGAAACTAAAGCTAAATAATCTAATGCATCTCGACATCCTGAGAAGGTTCCTTGCCACCATATCCCGACGATGATCCGATACTGGCTCGTGCTCCCCTGATCTCCATTTCCATCTCCAGCTGCGCGTTGGGATCATCCTCACCTGCAGTTCCAGACGGCCCAGCATGTTCAAGTCCATTCGTTCCATTGACATCCGGCTTCTTGCCATCAAGCGTCGTCTGGCCTGGTTCAACGGAGCTCTCACCATTGATTTTAGGTCCGGCGGTGGTCTTCCTCTCCTTGACTTCTTTGTAGGGAACGGTCTTCGGGACCACATCAACCAGGAACTCAAGGTTGTCAAGGTGGGAGACTGCGCTTGCTGTGGAAGGTTAGAAGGAGGAACTGAACAGGGGAGAGGAGCCTACAGATATCTCGATATTGGATGTTTCGGCGAGGCTTTCGCTCCGACTTAACAACGTTGTGGGCGGACTCAGCTAGGTATTGGACGAACAACTCCTATCTTAAGCATGAGTCTATGTTCTCGGTTCAGTAAATATGGGGCCATACCGTAGCCAGTGTTATGACGAAGCCAGCGGGGCTCGAACACAGGCTGATGTCTTGATCAATGGCGATCATCTTTTTGACTCGTGACACTGGAACTGTCAGATACATTCGTGATCAGGGTGGTAATGATTCTTACATGGGAGCTGCGTCGAGCCTGTCGGCTCTCTCCGAGGAGGGATGGCAGTCGTATTGTAAGGCATTTCTTTAAAGGGGTTGTAAGAGATAAGTGTCTCCCGAATCTCCTCGTACGAGAGCTTCGAGAATTCCGCGTCCGACAGCTTCAAAATGCCCTTGATCTGCAACAGGTCCGAGGGTGAGAACTGGAAAGAGTGTAAGCCCTTGGATGACTCCATTGTTGTGCTTGATTTTGATTCTTATGAAATGTAGTTGCCTTTGCGCGTTGAGATATATTTTGAGTGTGGCACTAGCCTGGGAACCGGCCAAAGGCGGCGATAGGGGGGCCATCCGGCACTGAAGGAGCTCAATGAATCGTCAGATCCACAGGCCCCGCTTGGGTCGGCACACCACAGGGAATACAGAGTGTCCTTCTCAAAAAAACACGTTATGTATGAGAGACGTGACCAAAAGCAAAGGGTTCCTACTCAACAATTCGTCCGTGCAGGTGGTTTGCTTGTAGAAGACCTCCGGTTCTCTCTAGACAGCTGAGGCTTGGTGTGAAGTCTCCGAGGGCTCCCAGTGATATAAATTAAAGGAGAGTACACCCCGTGAATAGATTTGCAACGCTTGCTGGGGATTGAGGGCATACGGTTGGTGATGTTAAGAAATATGAAATTGCCGAGTGAAGTGTGGAGGGAAGGCGCGTGGGAGGCGCGTTTGGGTTGGAAAGTCCAGCTCACGTGACCATATACCGATTTACATCCAGGCTCTCTCCTTATACATGAGGACTTGCTCCGCCAACTATTCGCCAGGCCAAGCAACTCATTCCAATATGTGGTTGTTGCGAAATCACGGCTCGAATGAACGGAATATGATAATGAGGATGACCGAAAATGCGGCTGTGCCTTCCAACAGGGGGGTGGGAGTTGGCAATGTGTCTTCCTGCATTGGACATAAAACCTTCGAATTCCTGTTTACCATTCTCATCTCATAAAATTACACAACCGGGGCAGCAGAATCTTAGCCATCTCTAGAAGCTTTCCGTATGGCTCAGCCAGAGCAGCAAGCTGCTAGAATATCAGTGAAAATGTCTCCCCAGAATGTCCCACAGTTGTTGGAACGAGCATACAAGGTTACACAGCACTCTGATCTCTCATTTGGTGCAAATTTCTGACATCAGACAGAACTACAGAGTTTTGTTACACATCCCCGCACTACAAGCTGCCTGTAGCAGTCTCGGTTCTCTCATTAACCTCCTCTACCTGGCGGAGAAGACCGGCCAAAATAGCCCTTTTCCTCCCACCGACGAGGACACATATAGGGATCTTGTTTCCGGGGTCAATGCTATGCTCTCAGAATTGGAGACTGCATTGAATGGAGTCAAAGAGCATCATGCTAGTATTGATAGCATCCGTGAGCAATCGATTCGTGGTCACCAGAACAGGCTTGTTTCTTTCATCGAGGTCTTGCGAAGGTGAGTAATCTCTCTTTTGTTAGATACCTTGTTCAAAGTACCACCCGTAAAGTCTTGTGAATTGAGTCTCGAAGTTTCAAGAACATTCAGGCTTGATGTTCAAACACTTTATTTGATTATGGGTCTTTGGATTGGAAACTCTACTGTGTTACTTGATATGTCTTACGATCAACTCTACTCTGCACTGTGATATCTTCGTCAAATCGGGTCTAACTTAGATTTCAAGTCACTCGCAAGAGAAGATAACGGCCGCTTTGCAGCATTTACAAGGTATCCCCAATCCAGAATTCCAGCAGTCACTACTTTCCTCGGATTGGGCAGTCTTGGGGACTGAACTTCTCAAATATGGCATCTCACAAGACCTAATTGATGAAGAGTTCTTTTTCATTCAGAATATGCTTGGAGGAAATCATCGGGAAGAAGAGGAAGAAATACTAAGAAATCATCCCGTTATTGATGTTGATCGGCGGGGAGATGAAGAATTACCAGGCTACACTCCTGGACCACAACGCGGAACCATCGAAGAAAAATCACAGAATCTAGAGCAGACCAGGAGAATTATGACAATGGTTGAGCCTGAGCAGTTCGTTCCGACATCTTCCAACGCGGCCCCTCCATATACATTCGAGAAAGGGAGTGAAGAGGACTTGGATGCCGACATCTCTAAATTCATCAAGAAAGCCAAAGAAATCGAGGCCACCAAAAGGTTTCTCTCAAAAGAAGAAATTCCGGGTCTTTTGCCTCATCCTTGCGACTGGCTGCCCAAGGAAATGATATCAAAGTACAAGGATTCGGATGAAATCATACAAATGATGGACGCGGCCTCGTTCTCAGCAATGGCATATGAAACAGCGCCGCGATGTCTCCAACAGATCGAGAGATTGAATCGGCTCTTACGAGTATCTTTCGAACACAAAAGAGAAGTGAACATAATTGAAAAGGTCTTTCAATCCCTGAACATCGCTTCTACCGCTCTCAGCAAGTTCATTTTGGTTCGGGATCAGCACAACAACGGCTTCAATTTCAGCGACTTGGATGCACTGGACTTCGAATTTAGTACCGTGGCTACTGTCCAGAAACCCGACCTGCACTTCCCTCTGAGAGAATTTGAATTTGCTCAAAAGAGCTACTACACGCTCCTCACTTACATCATGGGCTTTCTGGAAGCTTTATCGAGCGTCTTATCAGGTCTAACGTTCATAACACTTCACCACGAAGAACTCGAAGTTAGATGGAACAATCGAGAAATGGATACCCGAATAGCCTGGATGCAGAAGCGTCTTGCTGGTTGGGAGCAAGTTGAGGAAGCAGTATCCCTTTGTAGGGACTGGTACGGCTTGCGTCCAGAACTGCGTCTTCGCGCTTCAGCGGCATTGAAAGGATGGGAGAGATCGAAGAAAATCTTGTCAGGGAGCGAAATCGATGATGTTATTGATCTCACAATCATTTCTGCCTCTAATTTACCAAAATCCAACTTCAGGCCGCCATCTGCATTTGCCAAGGTGGTCCTCTATGGACCAAATAAATTCGGGGGTGCCATAAGGTTGTTCGATCTCAAAACGGCCCCAGCACCAAAAACACAGAACCCGGTATGGAATCAACCATTCCTTCTAAAGATTCCAAAGAACTTGAAGATGATCCAGGTAGAGATCCACGACCGTGTAGCTGGGATTGACAAAGAGTTGGTCAGAGTACGGTTGAATTTTTCCTTCATACCGGGGCTGGAGGCGAACCTTGAGGGCCGAAGTCTGATGTACGGTATTGATGGTCAGTATTTCACAATCCCAAGAGACCGTTGGCTAATACGTGTTTAGAGGAGGTTGAATTTCCCACATTTTGTAATGAAGGGAAAGGGAAGCAAAAGGAACCATCTCTTCTGAGGATAAAATTGAAATGGAAAGGGAGATATGGCCGAGTCGAGGATCTCGGGCTCCCTGCGGAACCCCCAGGGAAAATGTTCCGGGCGGATTTCACTGGAATACCTCTCACGAACGAGGAGAGGGAAGCTTCCAAGCCAGGAGCGCAAGACGTCAGAAGAGTCCGTTCGAGGGACCAGTCCGGTGCTGAAGGGCTGCGAGGTGCTGCTGGGGTTGCCACCGGTGCTTTGAATTTTGTTGGAAATCTTGTCTAAGAGGAAAGATGTTGTGCATCTGGGTGGCGGAGGGGGGTTTAGAGTCAGGTATCCGGTCTCATGGTGGACAAAAATCGCGGCACTAATTATCAATGTCCCCAGTGAAGCTGAACATTGAAGGGGACAAATTTTAAATGTTCCAGAAATTTATAGACATCGGGAGGAAGTAAAATTGAATGTACTTAAGTCGAAGGAATTTTTAAAGGGAAAGCATCTGAAAGAGTTCAAGGCGACTTGGGACACTGAGAATCCAGTATTGCTTTTTGAGCCCACCCAAGCCAGTTTTCTCAATCTTTGAACTGGTTCTTCCCAAAGGAGGAGAGAGCTTGCTGCTAAACATTCAGGAAAGGGACGGAATCAAGCCAATAATACCTGAGAGAGACCCGATTACTATCCTCTTTTTTTCACTTCATTCTCTGAATTCCTCTTCATTCTTACGATGCCTGTCAAACACTTCGAGGTGGATCGAGCTGCAATGTTCTCCACGAGTTTCCAATCATGATTGCCACCCAGAGTCTCGAAACCAAGTGTTCTGGAGAGTTGGAATGGTTCAAGGTTCTGTCGTATGAAGAGCAGGGGAAGAGGTGCAGGATATCAATGTTCTAAGCCGGCCAGCCTTGTAAGATTGAGCTGGTATCGGTAACAAATTCAGTGGGATCCGCTGCGTCTCACGGTGGATGGACCACGAGTAGCAAGAGCAGCATATATATGAGGCTGCAATCTAAGAACAGCCCAACAATTCGAGGATGGGCGGAGGATTCAGCGAACAAGAGGCTGAGAATACACGCCGACCTATGTACAGTAGCTGGGCGTGAGTTGCGTCAGGATGCAAAACCAACAATAGGCAACATCGAATCGTTCACCTGGACTGGGTGTGTGCAGGAATAATGACATGTTTGACTAAGTTGACGAAAGGAGAAGTCGGCAACTAATATGAAGGAAGGCCTTGGTTGGAAGTCTAGTTTTCCTAAGTTGAAGTTTGTACTTCAAGAAAGCAAAGCAGATAACTTGCTGCTACCGTTTCAACCAAAAACGACGAAAACAGGCCAATAGTAAACAAACAAACAGGAGAGTGTGCATACATTCAAATAGTTTCTAATCTCAAGACAAACTACCGTACGTTCTCATCTTTTTCGTGCCCCGAAAAAAGAGAGAAGTCACCAAGTCAAGAACTTGGAAAGAATGTGAAGGCTGAATAGGGGAGGTTCTGACAAGACCGACGCTAGCGGCCGCCTCGTTCCGCGATTGCAGCTCAGCCAGGCTTCAACATCACCGCCAAAACCATTCAACAGCATCTAGCATTTAAAAACATTCTGGATGGCTTCACGGGCTCCAGAGATATGACTACAATACTCCTAGGACGATGAATTCCCGGTCGTCTTCCATATCCTTCCCAACTCCGCGGCTGCAGCAACGACCATCCTTTTCTGCCCGATTGTCTGCTGTCAGTGTCGAGGAGGGCGAGGCGCAAGCTGCCCCAGGAGCTGCAGAACATCAGATAGATGAAGAGATTGAGGAGATCAAGAGATATGAGGTATGCACAATGGTCTGGGAGAGTGATTCCATCAGCTATATACTAATTCGTTCCCAGGATTTCACAACCATAGGTACCTTTGACGCGCAACGGATCCATTTCGAAACTAACACAAGCCCTTTCAGATTGGGTCCAAGACGCTACAAAAGAACAACTACGGCGGAAACTTAGACGGAAAGAGACAGCAGGCTTCTTCGAAAGAGGTGGGCACGCTGGATGGAGATACAGGCTTTGGGAGTCTTATGAAGCAGCGCAGGGATGGATCGTGGTAACCTTGATCGGTAACTATGGACGACTGGAACAAGAGTTGAGAAGCTGATATATGCACAGGTGCAACCATTGGTGTAAACGCGGCCTTTCTCAATATTATTACGGAATGGCTGTCGGATGTGAAATTGGGGTATTGCGAAACTGCTTTCTACCTCAACGAGAGCTTCTGCTGTTGGGGAGAGGACAACGGTATGGATGAGAATCCAAATGAGAATATAAAATCTGACGACCTACAGGTTGCGATGATTGGCACCGTTGGAGCTCTTTACCTCCACTCAATTACTTCTTATATATTATGTTTGCTGTACGCTGACTCTCTTCCATGCTCCTCATCTACTTACTTTCCTAGACAATATTTGCCTTAACGTCGGCAAGTCTCGTCAGATCATTTGCGCCCTACGCAGCTGGGTCTGGAATCTCTGAAATAAAATGTATTATAGCCGGCTTCGTTATGAAAGGCTTCCTTGGCTTCTGGACGTTGGTGATCAAGTCCGTAGCCCTACCACTGGCCATTGCCTCCGGATTGTCGGTTGGAAAAGAAGGACCCAGTGTCCATTACGCTGTCTGTACTGGTAACGTCATCTCCAGGTTGTTCGAAAAGTACAAGAGGAATGCATCGAAAACTCGGGAAATCCTGAGTGCTTGTGCAGCTGCTGGAGTCGCAGTAGCTTTTGGAAGTCCCATAGGAGGGGTACTATTCTCGCTGGAAGAAATGTCGTCTTACTTTCCGCTGAAGACTGTGTGGAGAAGTTACTTCTGTGCTTTAGTTGCAACTGCTGTCCTGGCAGCGATGAATCCTTTTCGTACCGGCCAGCTAGTTATGTTTCAGGTCCATTACGATCGGTCGTGGCATTTTTTTGAGGTCGTATTCTACATTATCATCGGCATATTCGGAGGGCTTTATGGAGCGTTCGTCATTAAGTGGAACTTGAGAGCCCAGGCATTTCGAAAAAAGTATCTTACAAAGTACGCTATTCTCGAAGCAACGTTGTTGGCGACTGGAACTGCCATAATTTGCTACCCGAATATGTTTTTGAGGATTGATATGACAGAGAGCATGGAGATATTGTTCTTGGAATGTGAGGGTTCAGAAGACTACAATGGTCTTTGCGACAGAGAAAACAGGTGGAAGATGATCATCTCGTTGACGTTGGCAACGATTATACGAGTCTTCCTAGTTATCATCTCATATGGTTGCAAAGTACCGGCTGGTATTTTCGTCCCGTCAATGGCTATTGGCGCATCATTTGGCAGGACTGTGGGCATTCTGGTACAGGCGCTTCACGATGCCTATCCAAATTCCGTCTTCTTCGCAGCTTGCCAGCCAGATGTCCCCTGCATCACACCAGGAACTTACGCTTTTCTCGGTGCTGGGGCAGCCCTGAGTGGCATCATGCACATCACAGTCTCTGTGGTTGTCATTATGTTTGAGCTCACAGGAGCTCTAACCTATATCTTGCCTACAATGATTGTCGTCGGCGTCACCAAAGCAGTCGGCGAACTGTTCGGAAAAGGAGGAATAGCGGATCGGATGATCTGGTTCAACGGCTTTCCCTTCCTGGACAACAAGGAGGACCACACATTCGGTGTCCCTGTCTCCCAAGTCATGACGAGCGACGTGGTTGCATTGCCAACCACGGGGCTTAGCATGAAGAACCTCGAGCAATTACTGCGCGAGGACAAATACCAAGGCTTCCCTATTGTGGAAGACCGAACATCTAAGATACTAGTAGGATATATCGGCCGCACCGAGCTTCGATATGCCATCGATCGAGTAAAGAAGGATCGATCGATCAGTCCCACTGCACTATGCTACTTCACTCCGTCAGCGACCCACGGTGCATCCGCACCGATTACTCCTGCAACGCCCGCCACCACCTTCAACGGAATGGCCTCCTCGTCCGTTGATTTCAGCCGCTTTATCGACCCCACCCCCGTTACAGCGCATCCCCGCCTTCCTCTCGAAACAGTCATGGAGCTCTTCCGTAAAATCGGACCACGAGTGATCCTTATTGAGTACCACGGCAAGTTGACTGGCCTTGTGACTGTCAAGGATTGCCTGAAATATCAGTTCAAGGTGGAAGCCAGTGAGAATCCGAGAGATGATAGGCAGATAATTGATAGCCAGGAACGGCTTTGGGGCGTGTTGAAGAAGAGCGCGATAT
Organism: Hyaloscypha sp. PMI_1271; assembly: GCA_021399465.1. Taxonomy (NCBI): domain Eukaryota; kingdom Fungi; phylum Ascomycota; class Leotiomycetes; order Helotiales; family Hyaloscyphaceae; genus Hyaloscypha; species Hyaloscypha sp. PMI_1271. The sequence continues at coordinate 424,267 of JAJTUS010000015.1, read as the reverse complement.
GGGTATCAGATCAGGTAAACCATGTGAGCAGAGGGAGGATTAGAATTAACGGGAGTCATGAAGACTTGGTGACCTCCCCACCTCGAGGCGCGGGTCCAACGTCATATATGATGGATGGCACGGAGGATGTGGATGACGGGGTAGAGTTAGAGGACAGGTAGCATTACCGTCTGAATAGGAGATCACGTAAATTCATGCATGTGCAAATTCGTCGCGTCAATGTACATGGTGAATACAGAATAATGGCATTCGATGAAACTATATGTATAAACTGGGAGAAATGAAAGCCATGGGGTAGGGGTAAAGGCCCAACTTCAATTCCCAGCATATTTGAACACGTACGAAGGAGAATCACCTCCGCAACTATCAACACAGAATAACACGAGGCACACATCTTGGGGCCGTCTCGTGGTCAGGCCCCCGTGGCGGTGGCCGTGAAAAGATATCTTCGGGGGAAGGTTTCTCAAGGCATGAAAAGTCTCCTTTTATACCCTAGCGCTGCGCTCGTGGCAGGAGTAATGCCTGACAGGAGGAGTGGTATGTGACAACAAAGTGGTGCGTGGCAACAGAAGTGATGCGAGATGATAGGAGTGAGGTGTGGTGATGGGAGTGATATTGGATGATATGATTAATACGAATGTAGAGGTGGTTGAATGTGCAAGGTGGACTTGGTCTCATGGACAGGTCTGAGTGTTGACGCGAGCATTTCCAAAGATGTGACGTTGAATGAGGGGAAAGATGTGCTGAAATTCTGGCATATGAACAGGAGCTATGGAAATAATTCTTTCACCCATAGAGACAAGCCCTAGATGGCGCCGGGGGAGAGATGAGTGGTATTGAGGTTAATGCGAGAAAGAAAGCATGAGGTTAGGAAAAGGTTTTCTCTACCACGCGGCTGCACACACGCAAGAACCACACTGCCTGGAAGTCACATGCACCGTCACTTTCAATGCAATTGCGGTCAGGCTGCTGTCATTTCCGTAGCTCAAGAAAAGTAGTTTTCCATTCACCGTTTCATCTATTCTGCTTCAACTTGGCTTGACTCCAAAGTGACCTGCCACATTGACATGGTGGAAGCGAAGATTGAAGGGTCGGTGCCAAACTGGGTACTCTGGGCTATCCTTGGACTCTCCTACGCTGCGAACAGCGTCACAAAGGAGCCCTTGTGCCCGGACACTTCAACATGGATAGAACCCACTGAATTGAAACTCCTAACCCCCTCCCAGAAGTCCAACTACTTATTAAGCGGAGAATGGAAAGTAAAGACCGTGGTTTGCAGGGACGCATCAATCAACTCAACAAAAGCTGAAAAGGCATGTGTGCAGCAGTCCCCTTAACCAACAACCTCGCTTGATCTCCACGGCAAACAAAAGAAAAGTCTTCACATATAATATGAATAGGCTACCTTTTCTTATTATGAGAAAATAGCAAAACTCTGCTGCCTAGCCAACCGCCGCTATAGTTGCGGGGAAGGTGGGACAGGAGAGGAAACCAGACGAACTGAGTTTTGGATCCGTGAAACAGCATATTGCGCTTTTTGGCTAGTTTACACTCAATAACATTCCGGAGTGTTTATTCACTTCCCAGCGTCCAACTTGCAAGCGAGCTCCTAAGTTGGTAGACGAAAAGATCCTTATTTTGGTACAGTACTGTACATCAAGGTAAATAGCTTTCCAGCGATAAATTCCGGGAACCCCTATTCTTAAGCGAGCAAGCGAGAGCGGAAATTCCGGCAGATATGGAAACAGTAGGCAACGCCTTCAACGGGTTATTGATTTGAAGATGGTGGTAAATTCGACGAATGAAGATGAAACCTCGTCCTGAAGAATATCGCCTAAGCTCCTGAAGCTAGAGCAGACATTAGAAGCCGGATCGACACTGTGGGAAAGTTGAACGCTCTTCGTCCTTTTGGGATATATAATCATAAATTTACATAGCCGCTTAAGACTCCGCTAGGAGATCCACCATTTCACTGCTTGCCAGCAACAACCTTCTCCGCATGGCCAACCTTCAGCCCCAGCATCTCCGCCTCGCCATCCACAATATCTGGAATCTCGTCCTTCAAACTTCTAGCTTTCGGTTCCCAGCCCAAATACTTCCTCGCCCTCTTAGCATAGCCTTTAGAATTCAAGCCCCACGACGAAGCCTCAAAGCCAGCTTGCTTCGAAGCCTCGTCGGGAGACATTGTCGTGACACCTTTCTCCTTAATGTACCCCCTTTCGTACGCAACCTCACCAACTTGCTTTGACAGTTCTCCCCATACGTGGTGGCCATTCTCTGCTAAGAAGTAGCCTTCCTTACCCCAGATCTTGAAATCTAGTTCGGATTTGTTTGCAACAGCAGCCTCGACAAGAAGTAGGAAAAGATCACTGAGGTCATGTACGTGGACGTTGTCCCATTCCTAAATAATTTCCATTCAGTATTGTCTTAAAAGTATGACTGATAGCTGGAGTTGAGACATCGTTATGTGAGCAAGCACATAAAGAGTGAACAACCCGCAAGACAAGGGCAAAAGAAGTAATGCTACGATGGAATGGACTTACAGTCAGACCCCTCCCAACTTGTGGTGCTTTGCCAAGCTTAAGTGTAATCCGGGCAAGGTGATACACCTGCCTACTCCGTTTGTTTACGGGGCCACGACCAGGACCGTAAATAGTTGGCGGGCATACAATTGCGGTCTTGACGGAATCTGAAGCTGATTCCAGGACAATCTTGTCAATATCCCGATGGAAGGCCGAGTCGGGAAGACTGGTGAGACCAGCTACGTTCTCGAGGTCATCATAGGGAGGTTGTGATGGAGGCTCGCCATAGGTCTTGGTTTCACTATCCTTCCAGGTGAGAATGCCTGTCCCGGAAATGTGTATCCAGAAGCCTGGCTTCTCCTTCGTGTGCCCGGCGGCAAGCCCTCTTGAGATTGCAGTTGCGGCTCCTCCATGATCTGATGAATCAGCGGTATCTTAATAATAGAGAGCATTAGCGATTAGAACAGCTTCCCAAGCGAGATACTTACGCAGAACAATGTGGGCACGTGCGCTCTCCTCCTCGAGCAATTTCGAGTCGTCCAATGTGCCGTACACCAGGCGGATTTTGGGGTATGCGGCAGCAATTGGGGCTCCTCTATCAGAATTTCGAACTAGTACTGTATACTCGTATTCTGGGTGTGCTTTTTCAAGAGCGTACAGCGCATCTCCGCCGATGTAACCTGTGGTCCCAGTTCTGCCAGGTAAATGTCAGGTGTTGTACAGTTTCTGGGAAGGGTGGGGCATACATGAAGATCCTCGGTGCCATGATTCCAGTTCTGCGGTTGGACTTGATCCGCGTTTGGGCAAACAGGAGGAGATTCTTGTTGGTTAATACGGGAAGTGAAGGCTGTGGATTACAAATTGAAGATAGATCCGAGGAAAGGCTGAGGTGGGGCATCAATGCATCAATGCATCAATGACGTCCCTCAAGAATCTGCAGCAACCAACCACGTGACTGAAGAACCCGAAGAAACCGAATTCTAGCCTAGCAAGGTGAAGATCCCAGCAATTCCGTGTGCCGGAGGAGCGGGGTCTCTTTCCATGCTCTCCTTCAAATCCTTGGCAACTACTTCCTCAAATGATCACGGGGACCTGTTCTCCAAACCCTCTCAACTGACACGAGTTAGTCATTTGCTCTCCAAGTTGACTTCAAGGGGTTCTACCTTCGATAGCAACCTGTGATAGTATTCAGCACGAATCTCCTCTGCATATCTGTCTCTTCGTGTGTCTCCTTGGTGCGGAGGACATTGGATCCGAGCTTGTACTTCCTCAAGGTTGTTCTTCACAAACCAGATATCAAGCAGCATCTCTATAATCTTAAACCAATACCTCGCACTCTGTCTTTGGTCCAAGTCCATCCTCGGGACCACAAACCGGAGGTTCTGCAGTGTGGTTTCGCTGATAATTTCCGGGATGCCCATTGGCTGGCCGAGTTGCGGTATGTATGGAGGGGTTGTATCCAATATGAGAGGTTTCCGGTAAAGCACTTCAAGTGCCTCCGGTGTGATCTGGCGATTGAGCAGAAGAAGGGAGGGCGTACTCATCGGGCCGTAGCGCGGTCTGGGTACGGTGCAGAGGGGCTGTTCCCAGTGTCCATGAACTGTGGAATCTGGCTCCAAGGGATCCGTTTTGGCCAAGTCCGAAATAACTGGCCAGCTCAAGGCAGCGTCATATATGCAATCTCGAACCTCTGGAGGCAGCAACAAGAAGGAAGGCGCAGGCTTAGTGAGTGGTAAAGCCATATCCTCTGACATGACCAAGAACCGTTTGAGTCCGGAAGTAGGAAGGTCTGTTTCTAAGGGAAGGAGAGACAACTTCAGAGCCGGATGCTGCTCACATCAGCAACTCAGTGTGATGTGTGTTTAGAGGAAAGGAAGTCGATATAATCGGAGCCATATCCCATGATAAATACAGGGGTACCTGTCCGAGGCCCGTGCCACCCTGTACGGGCTGATTTAGCGACGCTACTGCATCTATTATTTTATCGCAAACCAAAATCAGAATTATGAATCGAGATTTTTTTAATAGCCACATTTTATATAGAAAACACACCTAATAATGGCCAAATACGTAATTCCCATGTATTATAGTCAAATGCGCCTAGTACTAGTACTATTACTCTATTCTCGCTTTTTTGAGCTACCCCCGATTATACCTATGTATTGACCTATTCCCCGGCCTATAATCACCATCCCCTGGTAATTCCTTCCCTCTATCGTCAAGATCTGATCTATTATCGTCGTTATCGCTTGATATAGTAACTTCCACTTATCGCTTCCTCTTTAATATAGACTTCAGAGGAGGTTGAGGAGGTTTAGTAGGTAGAGCGGGAGCGATAGCTAGTGAAAACGTCAGATCTACTAGTATATCTAAATCTATTAAAACTTACTAGCTATAGGATCAGGAGTAGGAGAAACCGTAATTCTAGCTTCTAGAGTAGGCATATCGTCCGAATTAAAATCGTCTGAATTCAGGTCGTCACCTGACCTATTCTTTAAAGGAATAACCTTCTCCCATAGGTCTTCGATCTGTTGATTAGGAGTCGAAGCAGGTAAAGAAGATATCGTAGATGTAAATATCGTATTAGAGGTAGTATTAGGAGATCCCCCTAATAGAGGGGTAAAAATTAGTAAAGGTATCTCCCTATTAGCCCTTTCACGCTCATCCTAAATCTCGTCGTCTCTTTCCTGAATTATATTAATATCTTAATTAAATACAAGATAAATATGCTTCGGCGTGCTCCTATTTGATTAGTTAAAGTGAGATAATAAGCTATTAATATCCTTTTAGCTTCAAATATCTGGCTAATCACATAGTCGATTCTCTTATTTTGGTCTCTTAGCCAAACCTATTTATATTAGTATTAATTCTATCAGGATACCAGTAAATAATAGCTTACTTTACTTGCAAAAGAGACTATATTTGCGCGTTCTAAGAATCCATCAATTAAGCTCCTAGTCTTCAAGTGACGGAATTAATAATAAAAAAGCCTTGGCTAAATACATAGCGAAATCCTTATATGACAGTTTTTGACTATAATAAAAAACCTACTATGGAATGCGATAAAACACCATATAGATCGACTGTTTTAATTATATTCTACCATAGGTATTAGCTACATTATTAATAATAGCACATTTTTAAAATATCGTCGAATTGATTTTCTCAAAAAATAATAGATGCAGTAGCGTCGCTAAAGGAGCCCGTACCCTGGCCTCCCCCAGCTTCAGCCTCCGTAGCACAGGTCGACCACCATTTACACTGACACTGCAACTACCAGACGACTTCTGGCTCCCGCTCTCCGCGCTCGTTCTCTGCCTTGAACACACGAATGTGACAGAAAGAATACAGAAAGAGCACGTCACAACAGCAGAATTCGCCATTCGCTCTTCACTGCCGATCAGGATCGACCCCTACCTCAAACAGGCCTCTGCACTTTCTCCTGGGGCGGGATTTACCCGGTACCTGACTGGACACCCTCCAATTGCCCCCACAAGGTCGATCCCGGCCCCAAGAACTTAAAATGGTGCAGCTGCCAATCCTTAATCTGTCTGTCGTCTCCTCGTCCCTTCGTTCTTTTGCATACTCGAGTCTGCGTTCTGCCCAAAATCCGTTGGTCAACATGCGTTTTCAACATGTCGCAGCCGCAGGACTGACGACTTCCGCTGTCGCCGTTAACTTGTTTGTATCTTCTTACTCGGGAATTGTTACGTCCTTACAATTGGCCCCCAGCGCTCAGGGTCCTGGTATTGGTGGATATGTTTTGACAACTACGGCTTCAAATAATGGATCTGGCCCTCAGCCATCGTGGCTGACGAAGGATCCCTACAACAATGTTATTTAGTACGTATTATGACTAAAACGAATTCCTTGTTTGACTATCTCAAGAGTCGCTTTCCTTAACATGCTTGACTAGATCTTTGGCTTACCTCTTTCATAGCTGTGTCGACGAGGGTTAGTTTTTGAGCCTCTTCAGTAAGCAGTTCCTGAAATTACTAGCTTTCAGCACTCCCAATGGGACCATGACCGCCTACACCACTTCAAAATCTGGTACATTATCCCTCATTGATACCCAGGCCACAGTCGTCGGGCCCGTAAGCACCGTCATATACAATGAAGGGAAAGCTCTTGCAGCAGCTCACTAGTAATTTCATTCCACTCTTTCAACACCTCATCACTGACTGGTTATAGTTCTGGATCAGCAGCCACAAGCTGGAACATCCTCCCTTCAGGAGGCCTCAAATCCCTGCAAACCTTCATGTTCAACCTCACCGCACCAGGCACAATCCCCAGCCGTCAAGAAGCACCCCACCCACATGAAGTGATCCTAGACCCCACAGGATCCTTCATCGTTATTCCCGATCTAGGCGCCGACCTCGTCCGCGTCTTCGCTATCGACCCCAAATCAAGCCTTCTTACGGAAAACACCCCATTCAAAGTCCCCGCAGGCTCCGGGCCCCGTCACGGTGCTTTCCTAAAAGTCGACTCTGGAAAAACTTTCTTCTTCTTAATTTCCGAGCTCGCCAACACAATTGCATCATATGAAGTATCTTACCTCGGTGGCACGGGTTTGAATTTCACCAATGTGTTCCTCAGCGGTACATATGGAAACAGGACAACACCGGACGGAGCAGCAGCTGCTGAAGCGATATTATCCGTAAGTTTCCACCCTTGATTTTTTAATCAAATATTAACGAGAGAAATAACAGCCAGACAACAAATTCCTCCTCACCTCCTCTCGCAACGCAACGCTATTCCAACTTGACAACTTCGATAAGACAAACAGCACCAAGATCCCCTCGGACACCTTACACTCCTGGGCGATCGACCATGCAACGGGAAAGCTGTCTCTCAAGCAGATTGCTCCAGCCGGGGGTTCCTTCCCGAGACACTTTTCAGTGAATAAGGCTGGCGATATGGTGGCTGTAGGACTTCAGATGGATGGGAGAGTGGTAGTTATTGAACGAAATGTGGCGGATGGGATGTTTGGAGATTTTGTAGCGAGCATGGACGTTGCGGGGCAGGTTACTAGTGTGATTTGGGATGAGTGAGGGATGAAAGGGAAGATAGATGAGCCATTTTCGAGGACTGAGGAAATGTTCGGATAGGAAATAAAAGCACTTAGACCAATAACAGATGAGTTTGTACGGGATCATTAGATTTGGAAAGAGGTCTAGATAATAGCAAACAATTATAGGGCAAAACTCCAACACCTCCCCATTGAATCCATTACCACCGACACCAAGAAAGAAAGTAGGAAAGGGAGGAGGAGAGCAAGCCGGTCCAATTTGCACCAAGCCAAGAACAAACGGCAGAAGTACATGACAGGCCTTGACATCAGAGGAGCTTTTGACCACAGAATAAATTGTCTTGATTGAGGAAGAGGTTGGCTTTACGGTATTCGACGTCGAGGAGCTGGAGCATTGGCTTTTGTTTACCGTGAACATGCGAGAGCTTGATGAGGAAGAAATTGTAGTGGAGGAGCTTGTGGCGCTCGAGCTGGAAGAAGGAGCCGTAACGACAGCGTGCTTGTACGCGTTAAGTCTAATCCCACCTCCGCAAATCTCATTTGCCGAAACTTTGACAAGCCATATTGCCGTGAAACCTCGCAGTTAGCATCGACTAACCTAGTAGAGGTTCTGAAAGAATAATTACAGCTATCAGTCATAGGAACTCTATAATTTTGGAAAGTATTGTCATAATAGTGCTCTCCAGCATACTCTACACCAGATTGAGTAAAACCAGTGGCTTTGCATTGACTTTGACACAACTCAACAGTCATGACATTTTTGTTGCCGTACTGCGGATTGGTAAGTGTGCGAGCTCCGGCTGAATCATTGTCACAACCTAGTCTAGTCCAACCTGAGGTCGGAGTAGCCGCAGCACTTGACGGTGATGACGAAGAAACTGCTAAGATGGTACTTGATGCTGTCGATTGCGTTGACTGGCTGTTTGAGCTGGGCCGAACAAAGGTGTACATGCTCAACCCATTTGAGCCACCACTGAAGAGGTAATTAGTAAGGAGGTCTATGACTGGTACAAGATTGTCTTACAAGATCTCAGATGAGTTGCCATTGCAAGTCTGCTTGGCAAATTAGTACTGTGAAATCGAGAGACTGCGAAAGGAGTTACTCAAAATTTTATCTTGACTCTTCGAGTATCTCTATTCTTTATAGATTTAAATAAAAGAAATTACTAAAAGTTTATATACTTTTATATTCATATTATAGTTAATAAAAGAACATGCTGGTGTTTTGGTCCCGGAAACGAAGTCAGAGGCGATTCAACAAAGTATTAAACACGTCTGGCCTCCGGATTCCTTTGCGTCTTGCTCAACCTGTGCCAATGTCCGCGGAGGACGTCATTCCCCAAGGTTTTCCCTTGATAGATTGCCGCAAAAATAACACTCCTTGGGTTTGATGATTCGCTCGTGGGATTTTGCGCCATGGTTCACTGTCTTGCTCCCTGATCGGACATTGATCACTTGTTTTGGAGCCAAACAGAATAACTTCAAAGTCCACACTTATGTGAGCCCTGAAAACCGACGCTACGCATCAATAGCCTTGGCTTAGCAAGCACGTGGCATTTAAAGTCTCTCTACTCTCCTCACAGCGGGCTACGGCGCTGGATGCCTCGGGCAAAGACCTGGGGAAACTTCCCAAGCGAAATAATCAAAATTGAAAATGGGTGAATTTTTGACTTGCTTTGTGGCAATGAAATCAGGAGGCACCCATTGCGGAAAAACCGCTTGTCCTTCTTCAACTGGATGTTAACTGAGCCCCTGAATTTGCATGTGATAAAATTCATTTGATAAACAGAACAAGGCGTGAATGATGACGACTGCCGACTCCGGCCCGGAGAGAGAGCCTTCTCTGCCGAATTCGTTGGACGATGCATCTTTTTGCTCCACAAATTCCAACTTTACTCTCCCGTCCTTTTGTCAGTATTAGACATAATCAAATCTATCATCCCAAGCCCCAGGCATAGCTCGCTCAGGGTGATCAACCATATCCCAAAACTCCGCAAACGAGTTATCCATCTGCTCAATCAACCAGAATTGCCAGTCACTCGGTTTTGGGCCATACTTGAATCTGATAGAAAGCTTCTTTTCAAAATCGCCCCAGCCCCAAAACCCTGTACACCGAAGCGCTCGACTCCAAACCATGAACCAGCAGTAACTAACGGCTCTCCCTTCGCGGTAGAGTTCTTGTTCCCTTCGTCCATACTCGCTTAGGTCAATGCCTGCCTCGTAAAGTAACTCCAGCCACATCATCACGGGGATGAGGACGCCGGTCTCCGCTGGGATTGGGAGGTGGTATTGAAATTCTTCTGGAAAGGCGGTGTAAGCATACTGATGTGTCTGGTACACGCTTCGTAGGCCAAAAAAGCTCGAGAAGATATGCACGAGTGGCGTTACACCAGGGAGATCTGGATCATTATTTTCACGTCTGTAGCTACGACGATGCAAGTTGGAACCAGCAATAATCAACTCGTTTATCAGTGATAAAAGCTCCTGTAGGCAGTCCGATTCCGCCTGCGCGTCGTACTTGAAGCCACTCGCAGGTTGTTCGGTTTGGCGATGGGCTTTGCGGGTCTGTGAACTTTGCGTTGCCCTGAAAGCTTGTGCTCCGAGTGCCGTTGTGGCGCAGCTTAGCAAGGTTCTACTATATGAATCTGCACAATGACACATTTTTGAGAGACCATTTGGTTCTGGAAGAAGATAACGAACCAGTTGAGCGACTCGCGGTTGTCCTGTTCCGGCACACAGATGAAGTGCAAGTCTAGTCCGGTCTTCAATGGTTGCTTTCTGGTAGTTATAACCCATGAGGTTATTTAGAATCCAAGATAGCACGCTAACATCACCGTGAAAACCATCGATAGCCGATGCCTCGGGACGAAATTCGAAGAAGTCGTCATCGTCAACAGCTTTTGCTAATATCCGGATCAATTCTAGACGTTTCTTGGGGTCTTGGAGGGGGTTTCCCCATCTGAGTACATGAAAATACGCGAGTCTAATATCACGATAGGTTGTCAGCTCTATAATATGACGCTAGGGAAGTTTTATTAACCTGGCATGCGGGTGTGCGCCTTGTTCTATGAGCAAACAGCAGACTCCTACTTGGCCCGCTTTCGCTGCCGCCTATGTTCAATCAGTGAGGTTTATCTTTACAGATAACACAAAGTGGGAACATGTACATTTAGAACGGTTTCGTAATCGCTACATATATCATGAGGGGTTGCCGTGCCGTTGCTAAACATCTCTTGAATAGCTGAAACATTCCCTTCCCGAGCGTATTTCATAATAGGTGCGTCGTAGTCGACACTCCTGTACACCTTTATATCAAGTGACATTCCATATAGGCTTCGTTGACGGCACACTTCCAAACACAGAGACGTCAATTGTAGCCAAGATGGGAATTGCAGTCGAGCCAGTGTTTGCTTCTGACGCTTCAACGAACATGAATCTTTCTTGTAACTTGTTGCCAATTGCTTGCAGTCATCCTTTGGGCAAGCGGGATCTGTGTCGTCGAAGCAAGCTCCTGATGAGCGTGCTTTAGTGATTGAGGAAGCTGAAATAGCGGGGTATGGGCGGATAGACCGTACAACTTCCGTACACTGCTTGACATGGATTTCAAGATTGCTGAGCTGGTTGACTTGGATCTCTGCCCATTGTTGTTGCATATCATGACGTCGTTTTTGGAGTGCTCTAGCACAAGGTCAATCCCTTTCTCGATTTCTCAAGCATTTGAAACTTACTGCGAATAGTACTGATTGGACAAAGCAAGCATATCTTGAGCATCCCTCAATCTTTGCTTGAGCGTGTTGAGCACGCTCTGCTTTAGAACAACCTTTAAACTGCCTACTCTCCTCCTTTTACCGATAGTGAGATCTAGCTCTTTGACGATGATTTGCAAACCTCCCGCCGCTTGTTCCAAGAACATTTTGCAAGTTTTCATTGCAAATAAGGCAGCCTCAGATGTATGTTGATCATCTTCGTCGGCATTGCAGCTTGACAGTACCAGATCCAGGATTTCGATCTGTTTGATGGTATACTTGATCTCATCTGGCGCGTCTTTGACACTGTTTATGAAGTTCTTGAGCTTCATCACACAGTCGCCGACTTGAAGAGCGAGCGAGACGATGCCAAGGCTGCCCGAAACAACACCCAGCTCTGCCATATTAACGACCTTGTCTGAGTCTTCTCTTTCCTGCTAGTTTCATGGCAGGTAGTACATGATCTTGCAATCTCGAGCAGGGTAGACTTCAAACTGCTGGGCTTTAGGCAGAAGTGAGGCTACTGGAGATATACGAAGGCGCGCGGCATTGAAAACCGTCCATTTCTCAAGCAGGGTTTTAAAGGTCTTGGGCTTGGGTTGCCCAACGGTCTGCCAAGGTCGTCAGCCTTGCTCAATGCATGCACTCCACTAGCGACTCCAATGGGGCTGCCAACCACCATCATATTCTGCAAAGAAGATTGGAACCTTACCAACATCACAGAGACCGTTCGAGTCGCCCAACAAGTCCGCCTGCGAACCTCGACCAACGAGTTGGTCTTCATTCCGCCACACTATGCATTGCACCGTTCCCAGATCGTGATCATCGCTACTTGAGAGTGCAAGGCATATTTCTTGCAGACTCTCCTGGCCAGTGTGATGTGTGGAGGGTTACACGTGACATTCGTACTTGTGACATACCTCGGCTCTCGGGCAGTATAGTCGGCGATTAGGAGGATTAGTGATCCTATTATATTATAGGAATACTACTAATTAGTAGGCTAGCTATATGCTTATTAATTACTAGATTATATATATATTATTAAGGGCTCCTATTTATAAGAGCTTTCCCTGGACTTCTAAGGAGGGACAGAGATTAGTTCTATATTGAATTTGACATTAGTGCTTTTTACACCCACACTCTGATTTAAACCTATTACCTTATTACCTACTATTAACCACCTCACACTATTATTCTAAGCTATATATAAGCTACTATACTCGCTATAGTTAAGTAATTATTTAACTGATTTCTAATTCTTTTCTTATTATTCTCTAAAGCCAGATTAGTATAAAGATTAATATAGGAATATTCTGAAAATACTTCCCTTGGCCAGAAATATCATCCCGGACAACCGCTTTGGACGATGTGGGATGTGCTTGTCGAGTGGCGTTTCGTTTGCGAAGGGAGGTCGTTGCCGAGGCTGACGGGGCTCGGCTTAAGTTCTCGAGGCTTTTACTTTTCTAGTCACAAGGTTGCGCCAAACACCGTCTTGGTGCATCTTCAACTCTCAAACTTTTGAACATTTTGTCCTCTGTATTAAGAAATCACGAATCCGTTCCCCTCAAGCCTCTATATACTCCATCATAGATCATCATGGCGTCAATTGCCAAGGTGATACGGCCAGCCGTCCAAAGGGCAACCTCAACAGCTCGCCCTGCTCTCAGACCCGCCAGACCGAGCAGAATGTACCAACAGTATGCAAATGTCAATTGCTGATTCTGAACGCTTTAGTGACAAGATCATAGTGCCAGACCTCTATCTGCCTCTGCACGACGACGCAATGACACAGTCGACATCGGCGACATCCCTCCCACGCCCATTACCCACATGTCCGAAATAGAAGTCGCAATGGCAGACTCGGTCTCCAAATTTGCAAACGACGTAATAGCACCTAAAGTCCGCGAGATGGACGAGAAGGAAGCTATGGATCCATCGATAGTAGAGCAGCTCTTCGAACAAGGGCTGATGGGTGTCGAGATCCCAGAGGAATACGGTGGCGCGGGCATGAACTTCACAGCAGCTATTGTGGGAATCGAGGAGCTGGCTAGGGTTGACCCCAGTGTCAGTGTGATGGTCGATGTGCATAATACTCTGGTCAATACGGCGATAATAAAGTATGCGAGTACGGAGCTGAAGAAGAAGTGGTTGCCGCGGTTGGCTACGAACACTGTTGGTAAGGCGTCCTACATGCAGGTTTGAAGCGTGCTTTCTGACTTTCTAGGTTCTTTCTGTCTGTCTGAACCAATCTCGGGATCAGATGCCTTTGCCCTTGCTACCAAAGCTACAATGACGGACTCTGGATACAAGATCTCAGGAAGCAAAATGTGGATCACCAACTCAATGGAGGCCGACTTTTTCATTGTGTTCGCAAACCTCGATCCCAGCAAAGGCTACAAGGGAATCACCGCGTTTATTGTCGAGAAGGGCATGAAGGGTTTCTCAATAGCCAAGAAGGAGAAGAAGCTCGGTATCAAGGCCAGCAGCACGTGCGTTCTCAACTTCGACGATGTTGAAGTCCCAAAAGAGAATCTGCTCGGTAAAGAAGGAGATGGCTACAAATACGCCATTGGACTCTTGAATGAAGGTCGAATCGGCATCGCCGCTCAGATGACTGGTCTAGCACTGGGGGCTTTTGAGAATGCTGCCAAGTAAGTTCGATTATAAACCAGTATTTCGCCTGCTAACAAAATCTAGATACGTCTGGAATGATCGAAAGCAGTTTGGACAACTAGTAGGCGACTTCCAGGGCATGCAACACCAGATTGCACAGTCATATACTGAGATTGCGGCCGCGAGAGCGTTGGTGTTTAACGCGGCGAGAAAGAAGGAGGCCGGAGAAAACTTTGTCCAAGATGCCGCGATGGCGAAGTTGTATGCGTCACAAGTTGCCCAGAGAGTCAGTGGCCTTGCTATTGAATGGATGGGAGGTATGGGATTCGTGAGAGAAGGTATTGCTGAGAAGATGTGGAGAGACAGCAAGATAGGGGCTATTTATGAGGGAACCAGCAACATCCAGCTGACCACGATTGCGAAGCTGCTCAAGAGCCAGTACTCAACCTCATAGGGCCTAGACACACCAAAATGAAAGCTTTGATTAGATGACGAGATGTGTTTGTGTGACAGAGGACTATCTTCTGTATCGGAGATTTCTTGGTCTGACTTGGACCCGGCGGCGACTACCGAAATTGACGGGTTCAAAATCAAGCTCAAGAACCAAGTGAGAGTTGATGATTGGACCTCTCCAAGCTGTAGGTTTCTTGGCCGAGTCGCGTGCTCCAAAAGCCTCCCAGACGTGGCAGATGCATGTTATACAATATGGACATATGTCCTGCATGCTAAGGAGGGGGAGGGGGAGGAGAAGGCCGAGAGAGGGGCGGCCGATGACGATGATTGTTTTTTGTGAGCACAGACAAGCGGAGGGCAGTGAGGCGTGGACGTGCCAGGTGTGCGGGCAGCTCTGCAACCGCACCAGTAGTTGGGAGTCCTGCTTGGCCCTTGAGCCCACATCCTTTGACCATGCAGCGCGCGCAGTCAACAAGTGTGGAATCACTCCAGATCCTGTGCCCAACCCAACTCAGCCTCATCCCACCAGCAGGACAGGTGACTCTTTCTTTGTCTTGCGCACAGCGGCGGCCGGAGAAGAGTCCTAAATTCCTAATGTGTCACGCCTTCTAAACTCTTCGAAAGTTTCTTCGAAAGTGCTCTCGACACCCTCTTATCGCCCCTCCGTGCACCTGCCCGCCTCCTTCCCTCCAACCGCCGTACTGTAGGTCCAGCTGGCTAGGCGTGGCTGAGTCCTTCCCTACGTAGTGATTCTTCACGTGTGGAGAGAGCACAGCGAGAAATATTTCGACACCTCACCCCCACACGAGCTGACCTCTGCCACAAAGCACCACCAACCCGCGCATCGTCTTCTCCTCATGTGTTGATCGCATGCGCGCAAAGGACCGTTGCCGCCTCGCCAAGTTCTCCGTCTCCATCTCCATCTCCAACGAGCGACCCCACTTCGCAACCAACCAACCTTAAATCAACAAGCACTCTTCGACCAGCCCCGAGTACCACGACTAAACACAGAGACACCTCGCGGCGTGGAGAGACGCGCCGGCCACCGCCATCATGAACAGCGACGATGATGCTCTCAGCTCGGTCTTCAAGAAGATTGAGCGCGAGCGGGCTCTGCTCAATGCTGCGAACCAGATGCGGCAGCAGACCCAAAATGAGCAGGTCAGAGCCAGGATAGACACGCAGATGCGTGAGGGCCGTCGGAACATCCAGTATCTGGAAGAGCGTATGCAGGAACTGCAGATGCGGCGGATGGGCCAAGGTGTCAACGATATGAACTTGAATCCAAACAGTGCTGGAGCCCCTGGCAGACCTCACAGTGCCGGACTGCGTAACGATAGTAATGGCCCTCCTGCCCCGCCTCCAAAGGATAGAGGAAGCAATCAATCCAGAGGAGGCTATACCGATGCTGGCGGGGGTTATGGCACAGCAGAATATAGTCAGATTGGTAGGCACGGTGACATGATGCCGCCAAGACACCCGTATGCGCCCCCAGGGCCTGGTCAGGGCATGCCTCGAAGCCGGCCAAACTATACAAAGCTTGGTATGTGATTGTCCCAAAGGCTGAAGAATATTCTAACCAGATTACAGATCTCATCAAGTACGACACTCCCTATCTTGGCCCACGAATCCAGCTCATGCTATCGCAATTGGAATTTAAGCTCAATGTCGAGAAGCAATACCTTAAGGGGATCGAGAAAATGGTTCAGTTGTACAATATGGAGGGCGATCGAAAAAGCAAGGCAGATGCTGCTGGACGGAAAGTGGAAAGCACGCAGAAGATCCAGCTTCTAAAGCAAGCTCTCAAGAGATATGAGGATCTACACATCGATATGGAAAGCACCGCAGATGCTCCAGATGGCAAGTCTAATTTTATACGTAGAGGAAATGGGTTCTAATATTTCTCCAGATGACAGCATAAATACACCAAATATGCGAAAACCTCTAACCGGCCAACTGTCGATTCGAATACAAGCTGTGAGGGACGTCGATCATGCAACGACAAGTCGATTTGCTCGCGGACCCGAGACTTTTGTGGCAGTAAAGGTGGAAGACAATATCGTAGCTCGTACGAAGGCGTCACGAACCGATAGATGGGAAGCAGAGTACCACAACTTGAATGTGGAAAAAGCAAACGAGATCGAGCTGACAGTTTATGACAAGCCCAGCGATCATCCCT
Source organism: Hyaloscypha sp. PMI_1271 (assembly GCA_021399465.1). Lineage (NCBI taxonomy): Eukaryota > Fungi > Ascomycota > Leotiomycetes > Helotiales > Hyaloscyphaceae > Hyaloscypha > Hyaloscypha sp. PMI_1271. Next base: position 407,725 of record JAJTUS010000015.1, on the reverse strand, counting down.
TGCCGATTGGTCTTCTATGGATTCGGATATCTGATATTGTTGAAGAAATGCGACGGAAGAAGATTGAGGCCGAGATCAACAGTTCTGGGTGGGTTTCTGCAGACAGAATGGCAAATGGTGGGGGTCCTCCACCACAGTTCCCCATGAACCCCGCAACTCCTCAATTTGGACCACCCCCTGGAAGCGCCGGGTTACCACCCCAACAACCAGCAAACAGTCAAATGGGAGGAGCTGGTGTCGTTCCTCCCCAGCCAATCGATGCATGGTTTGCCCTCGAACCTACCGGTGCGGTCCATTTGACAATAGGTTTCACCAAGCAGACCAAGGACCGCCGGCCATTCGATGTTGGTCTCAACCGAAAAGGTGCCATTAGACAACGTAAAGAGGAAGTGCACGAGATGTACGGTCACAAGTTCGTGTCTCAGCAATTCTACAATATTATGCGTTGTGCGTTGTGTGGGGACTTTCTCAAATATTCTGCTGGCATGCAGTGCGAGGATTGCAAGTATACTTGTCACACAAAATGCTATACCAGCGTTGTTACCAAATGTATAAGCAAATCCAACGCAGAGACGGACCCAGACGAAGAGAAGATCAACCATCGCATTCCTCACCGCTTCGAGAAGTTCTCAAATATGAGTGCAAATTGGTGTTGCCATTGTGGTTATATTCTGCCCTTTGGAAAGAAAAATTGTCGGAAATGTTCTGGTAAATTTTCAATCTTTGTTTGGAGGTACACTCAAGCTAAAATTTCTAGAATGTGGTCTTACTTGCCACGCGCAATGTGTACACCTGGTTCCGGATTTCTGTGGAATGTCAATGGCTGTTGCAAATGTGATCCTGGACGGTATCCGGAACCAAAAACGTCGGCAGACTACGCAGACATCGATGAGTGGAAGAACGTTGAGACCACAATCAACTAAACCTCCTTCAACTATCGAGCAGGGACAGTCATCTACATATGGTGGTTCCTCTGAAGCATCCCGGCCTCCACGAAGCCAGTCTTATGGACCTACTACCACCCCCTCTTCGGAGGCAACTGAAGCTGCTAAGGTGATGTATGCCGCCCAAGGCCAGATATCACCTCAGCGCCCTGCTGGACCTGATCGGACATCTTCCTCTTCAGCAGCGGCGGCAGCAGCTGCATCCGTGGCTATGGCCGGGCCCCGAAGTCCTTCACAAAGAGATCAATATGGAGGACCTCCTGCCGACTATGGCGGAGGACGTCCTTCTGGTGCTCCTGGCTATGGTCGAGAATCTCAAGATAGCTACGGCTCACCTCCAAAGCCACAAGCACCCACTCAACCAAGCTACAACCCTGCAGCTTATGCTCAGGTGAGTGGTTATCCACCAACTCAGCCTATGTCGCAACCGCAACAAGTGCAGCCGCCTCAGCCATCCCCGACCAATGCAATGTATGGGAATCAAATGTCCACTCCTGCGCCAGAGCCACAGACTCCTTCTTCAACAGCTGTTGTTCCCCGAAAGACAGCACCTCCCGCGAACGAAGCCGGCACTGGTCGTCGCATTGGTCTAGATCACTTCAACTTCCTGGCCGTTCTGGGCAAAGGTAACTTTGGTAAAGTCATGCTTGCTGAGACTAAACAGACGAAGCAGCTGTATGCTATTAAGGTGCTGAAGAAGGAGTTTATTATCGAAAATGACGAAGTTGAGAGCATCAGATCAGAAAAGAGAGTCCTCTTGATCGCTAACAAGGAGCGCCATCCATTCTTGCTCAACCTGCACGCCTGCTTCCAGACCGAGACAAGAGTGTACTTCGTTATGGAATATATCAGCGGTGGTGACCTTATGTTGCACATTCAGCGTGGCCAATTTGGAACAAAACGAGCACAGTAAGTGATCTTACGATAATTTCGAAGTTCTATTGCTAATCAAACCAGATTTTATGCTGCTGAGGTCTGCTTGGCATTGAAATATTTCCATGAGAATGGTGTTATTTACCGTGATCTGAAGTTGGACAATATCATGTTGACGTTGGACGGACACATCAAAGTTGCTGATTACGGTCTTTGCAAAGAAGATATGTGGTATGGTTCAACAACAAGTACTTTCTGTGGCACCCCTGAATTCATGGCACCCGAGGTAAGTCACTCTGCATTGATAGATTGACCTAAACTTACACTCGTAGATCTTACTGGATAAGAAGTATGGTCGAGCTGTCGACTGGTGGGCGTTTGGTGTCCTCATCTACCAGATGCTTCTCCAGCAATCACCATTCCGAGGAGAGGATGAAGATGAAATCTATGACGCCATTCTAGCCGATGAGCCGTTATACCCAATCCACATGCCTCGAGACTCGGTCGCGATCCTCCAGAAGCTCTTGACCAGAGAACCTGATCAACGCCTGGGAAGTGGACCAACTGACGCACAAGAAATCATGAGCCAACCCTTTTTCAGAAATATCAACTGGGACGATGTCTATCACAAGAGAATTCAACCACCATTCCAGCCTCAAATTACGAGTGCCACCGATACCAGCAATTTCGACTCGGAATTTACGAGCGTGACGCCTGTTCTGACACCTGTACAATCTGGTAAGTTTTTCACTTGCTTCACTTAGCATGATCAAGCTAATCTGTCCACCAGTGCTTTCTCAAGCTATGCAAGAAGAATTCCGCGGCTTCTCGTACTCTGCAGACTTTATTTGAGCGGCTGCATACCCATCTTCCTTCAATCATAGGACTACCCCTGCATCCGGTAATCAAAAGCATACGTTCGCTGCATGAAATCGGAGTTCTCGTCTCTCGTTCATTCGACATGAGGAGTTGGGGGGGAGGGCTTCAACAGAGGAGGCAAAGGGGACGATTGATGCCGTGATGGCTTTATATTTCACCGAAATGAATGATGGATGAATTGATTGATGATTGATCAAAAGTCATGAAATGAGCGGTGTAGGGTTCTCTTTTCTCTTCCAAGATGGATCGGATGACATCGGGATAGGGCGGTGTCTTTCTTCGTATTAGCCCTCTTAATAGATCACTTGATACTTTCCAATCTTGGCATTAGGCTTACGAGACATTTATCTGTGACAGTTTTATTGAAAAGCGGGTTTATTGCCCTTTTATCTTCTCTCGTAATGTCGTAAACTCCAAGTAGGAGTCTCGACTCCCATGCATTTCCACATAACCCATCAATATCAAGCAAGGAAAATCACCCATGAGTTCTTCATAATCATCACAGCCGTTCGTTCCTCATCTCACTCACGGCCAGGAAACGTTTTTCTTCTTTGTCAAAGCCTAGTAACTCCTGCCGAACATGCACCACGCCTCCGCAAACGCCTCGCATTCAGGGTTCAAGCACTTCGTCTCCCCCTTAACAAGTTTCGGCTCCTCAGGCTGCTTGAACGGGATACAAAGACTCTTCATGCCCATACTCGGGGCTTTCATCTCTCCCGCCTCAGCGTCCTCCTGTTTCCCTGTCGTCAAATCCTTAACCTTGTCCTCGCACTTCTCCTTCAAGCAATGCGGTATCAGTACTACGTTCTTTGCGTCCAAAGCAGGGACCACCTCATCCCACTTCGAGATCACGATGCGGTGGGCTGCGAAGGAGGCTTCGGCTTTGTTGTACATATCGCTCTGGATAGTTTCCAGCAGGGTAGGGATCTCTGTTCCGATCTCCGAGATGGAGATTGTGCCTTTCTCGCCGGTGTCACGACGAGCGAAGGACACGACGGATTTCGCAGCATCCTTGGGGCCGTACTCGAGACGCAAGGGAACGCCTTTCAGCTCCCAGTCGTTGAACTTCCAGGCTGGGGTGTACCCGTCGCGGATATCGTAGTCAGCGCGCACGCCGGCTTTCTTGAGGGTTTCCTTCAGCTCTTGCAGTTGGTCGTAGTGCTTGGCTTTGTCTTCGGGGGTGGTAGATTTGTTGATGCCGACGGGGATAATGACAACTTGGAGCTTGGAGATGCGCGGAGGAAGGACGAGCCCTTTGTCGTCACCGTGGATCATGACCATAACGCCAATAACTCGTGTTGACAGACCCCAGGAGTTTTGCCAGACATGGATGTGCTTGGCCTTGTCGCCAGCCTTGGGCGCCGGGTCCTCGACCGTTATATCGAACATCTTGCTGAAGTTTTGGCCTAGGCAATGCGATGTTGCACCTTGGATGCCGCGGCCGTTGGAGGGGATATAGCCTTCAACTGTGGTGGTGTAATATCCTCCTGCAAACTTCTCCTTTTCAGTCTTGCGGCCCCGAACAACTGGGACAGCAAGCAATTGCTCATAGACACCAGCGTACAGTTCGAGAATTTGCAGAACCTCCTCGCCAGCCAATTCCTCAGTTAAATGGGCGGTATGTCCTTCTTGCCATAAGAATTCTCTAGCTCGTAAGAAAGGAGTTGTTTGCTTGGCTTCCCACCGAACGACACTGTTCCATTGGTTGAGTCGCAGAGGGAGATCTCGGTGACTTCGAATCCACTTCGAGTAGTACGGGTACATGACGGCTTCTGAGGTAGGGCGAACAGCGACCGGGACTTCGAGATCTTTGTCTCCGCTATACCATGTCAGAATCGAGTCGGCGCAATGGCGGGGCAAAAACAAACGCTTTTGTGACCCAAGCAAGCTCAGGAGCAAAACCTTCAACATGGTCCTTCTCTTTTTCTAGAGACTTTGACGACAAGAACATAGGGAAACTAGCCTCCTCGACGTCCAAAGCCTCAATACGCTCTTGAAACCACTTGCGGATGGTGTTCCAGATGTACATCGAGGACGGACGTAGAATGAAGAAGCCAGAGATCTCATTATAGTATTCGATCATCTCCGCCTTGAGAACGACCTCTTGGTACCATCCTGAGAAATTCTCAGCTTTCGAGACTGTGATGCCGATTATGTCGTCTGTTTTCTTTCCTCCCACGACGGCAACGGTTGCTTGTTTTGCGGCTTTAGCTGCTTTTTGCGCAGCCATTAGCTCTTGCTTTGCGGCCTTTTTGAGGGCGCTTTTGGAGGCTTCTCCTGCGTTGTCCGCCATGTTTGTGTTTGAAGTGTCAATGTTTGCGGGAGCTTGTTTTATTGAGGAGGAAAGGGACTTGAGGTTGAGTCAACGTGGAGGTGACTCTAAATTGATTTCCCCCGCCATGCATGGGTCGTGCGCTCCCCCGAAGCGAGATCTCAGCCTTGCATACCTCCCAGCCTCGTCAGTGTGCTTCCGCGAAGCTATCACAAAGTGAATGCAAAGACGTATCTGAAATTAATATGGATCACATGAGAGCTCCTTTATATTAATTACGCAATTTCCATGTTTGACCCCCACCCCTTTTTTTTTTTGGAGTTGTCTAACTCCTTTTCATGCCGAACACTTTTTCTACCTCGTTGACACTGGGAACATCCAGTGTTGGATAAAAATCAACTCTTGGCTCAGAATTGAACAATTTCCAAGCTGTTTCTCATCCCGTTTTCTAATCCTAACTGCAGACGAAAATAATAATGAGATGACGAGATGAGAAAACTCGGCAGTCTCACTGTGCGCATAAAAAAGAGACTACTCTTCATTGTCTTTACTTAAAATTGGACATGATGTAGACTTTGAGAAAAGAAGACGTGAATATTCTAGAGCTTCCAAGATTTTTGAAATGTTCTTGAATGTACCAGAGCTCCTAAGAACATTAGGAAGGGGAGTAGTAAACTTGTCCCACTAAACTTGCGACATTTAGAGTGAGTTCAAAGGTCAGTGCCGCTTTTTACGTCTACCGCGAGACACGTGCTCTTTTTAATTTGGGGTTAGTGTGGTGCACGACCCAACAGACCATGTGCCTAATTTTCGAGGTTCACGCGTCGCCGTCGCGAAAAATATTAAGAACTTCAACCTGGGAGAAGCAACCAGCAGTCCACGTCAACACATCAAAATGGGATCCCTTTTCGAACAACCGAGAAATGCCGGAACTCTGTGTAAAATATGTGCGAAGCTAAAATGAGTTCACAAAGCTAACATGACGCAGTCCTCGGCGGCCAAAAAATCAGCGGTTCAGACATTAGAGATCAGAATGGTATGACCTTCCAAGAGCTTCTAAAAGCAGCAAACTAAATCCATAAACAGTTCTTGCGACTCAGGCTATTGCAAATGTCGTCAAGAGCTCCTTCGGTCCAAGCGGCTTGGACAAAATGATGGTGGACGACATAGGAGTAAGCTTCGCCATTGTTCAGAGCTCTGATCAAGCTGCTAATATTATCCAGGATGTCACAGTTACGAACGATGGGGCAACTATTCTCAGTCTACTCGAGGTTGAACACCCCGCAGGAAAGATTTTGGTCGACTTGGCACAGCAACAAGACAAGGAGGTTGGTGATGGAACGACGTCGGTGGTGATTATAGCAGCAGAGCTTCTCCGAAGAGCGAACGAGCTCATGAAGAACCGAATACACCCCACTACGATTATCACTGGCTACCGTTTAGCTCTCCGCGAAGCTGTCAAGTACATGCACGAGAATATCAGCGTCAAGGTTGACCATCTTGGCCGAGAATCCCTGATCAACATCGCCAAAACCTCCATGTCCAGCAAAATCATCGGATCAGACTCGGACTTCTTTGCAAATATGGTCGTGGATGCTATGCAGGCGGTGAAATCGACGAACAACAGACAAGAAGTGAAGTATCCGGTCAAGGCTGTCAACATCCTCAAGGCACACGGAAAGGGAGCCCTCGAGTCAATTCTGGTGAAGGGTTATGCATTAAACTGCACTGTTGCTTCGCAGGCCATGAAGACGAGGATTACCGATGCGAAGATTGCTGTCCTCGACATGAACCTGCAGAAGGAGAGAATGAAGCTTGGTGTAAACATAACCATTGACGACCCACAGCAGCTGGAGCAAATCAGACAACGAGAAGCCGGTATTGTCATGGATCGCGTGGAGATGATTTTGAAAGCTGGTGCGAATGTTGTCCTCACGACTAAGGGTATTGATGATCTCTGCCTGAAGCTCTTCATTGAGAAGGGAGCTATGGCTGTGCGAAGATGCAAAAAGGAGGATCTTCGAAGAATAGCCAAGGCGACTGGCGCCACTCTGATTAGCTCACTGTCAGATCTCAACGGCGACGAGAAGTTTGATGCATCCTCATTAGGACATGCTGAAGAGGTTGCTCAGGAGAGGATTTCGGACGATGAATGCATCTTGGTTAAGGGTACAAAAGTACATACTTCAGCATCCATCATTCTCCGAGGGCCTAACGATTATCAACTTGACGAGATGGAGAGATCAGTTCATGACTCACTATGTGCTGTCAAGCGAACGCTGGAGAGTGGCAGCATTGTTCCAGGCGGCGGCGCTGTTGAGACAGCTCTTCATATCTACTTGGAAGAATTCGCTGGCACTGTTGGGTCAAGAGAGCAACTTGCTATCGGCGAATTTGCTCAAGCACTTCTCGTCATCCCAAAGACCCTTGCCGTCAACGCAGCAAAGGATTCTTCCGAACTCGTTGCCCAACTACGTTCCAGACACGCTCTATCCCAGCGAATCCAGGAAGGAGACGCCAATGAAGACGAGAAGACCATTGCAAAGAAGAAGAACTACAAGAACTATGGTCTCGATTTGACGAAAGGAAAGGTGGTGGATGAGATCAAGGCTGGCGTTTTGGAGCCAAGTATGAGCAAGATTAGACAGTTGAAGTCGGCTGTTGAGGCTTGTATTTCGATTATGAGGATAGACACATTCATAGCATTAGATAATGAGGCTCGGGGCGAGGATGATGGACATGGTCATTAAAGGGCGGTCATTTGCAACTGAGGAATGAGAGGTGTAAACAAATGCAAATGCCTTTTCTGGTGCTAAGTTTTGGTTTGCTATCGGAGTAATTTGTAAGCTCAGGCTAGGTAACAGTGGTGTTTGTAATTTTATCCTCCAAATGGACAGCGTCCTTGTCAAGTCACTCCTACAGCTAGTCCAGTTTACCTCATCCTTGGTTAACGTCCTTCTCTCGCAGTGGTTGCTGTACAAACTCTCTCGTGGGCCCTTTCCCGGGTCTTACATTCTCTTTTGCGATACTTTGTCCGCTATCCTCGCCGTCCTCGACCCCCTGGACCTTCTCGTGGTCATCCTCGTCTCCGGCCTTACCAGCTCGCTTCGGCTTCTTCAAGGAGAACATCATGTTATGGTCTTCCGCAAGATGCTCGTTTAGCTGCATTTTGGTCATTGGAGTTGTCTCTCCGCAAGTGGCCTGTATTCCATCACCTGATTCCATAGAAGCAGGGTATGCACGAAGGACGCTGTCCTTCTGTGCTGTTAGGTGAGTTTCGACGTGGGCCATATACCGGTACTTTGCCTTAACATCGTGGCTATGCATTCTCACCGACAAAGGAAGATCCTTGTCGAAGAGACATAACGGACAAAACGCAGGGTGTAACCACCGATGACCGAACTCCAAACCAGCCAACCCAAATAGTTGCATTTCATCATTGACCTCGAGCAGGCGAGGGCCGAAATGATCATGCTCGATAGACTCTGTGCGCGGAATGTAAGCTTGGCAGATTTTGCACTAGAAATTCAACGATCCGGGAATACTGTAATGTCTTTGCCATTCAATGCAAGAACAGTGGCCACAGGAGCACGGTGGTATTGTATCATGTGTATGCGTTAGTCGCTAGGCTCTGAGAACGTTGAGGAGTGAGGCTTGCAAACGTACTTGGACGTCGTCCGATCGAAGTGGCAACTCTTTGAGTGGGCTGTGAAACGACTGGCAACAGAAAGGACCTTGGTTGAATCGCTCCCTGGCAGGTAGTTATAGTTGCAATATGTTGCGGGTTTATCGCAACACTCCTGGGTATAAGCTTCCACCGATGGTGTGGGTGGCTTGACCTTGCTGAAGTCTCTCGAAGGATAATTCAAAGCGTTTCCCTCTTCTCCACAAATCGAAAGTCCATGGTCCCAGGTAGGGGTTCTTGGTTCTGGTAGAAGCGATTAGCGGTGTGGTTATGGTTGAATATAATGACAAATGCATCGAATAGTGCCGCATCTGTGAAGTCTGGTGCTTGATTGTTAAGGAGATCCGTTACTCAGTCAAAAAGCGAATGTCTTCCAATCGGGCGGAGGCCAAATCCATACTTGTTCTTCCTCGACTTGCGACCTTGTATCTCGTCAACATCGTCAAGGTCAAGAACATCTTCAACTAAGTATTCAAGTTGGACATCGTCCATCGAGAGAGTGTCGTCTGAATAGGCCTCCCCAAGGTCATCAAGGAGATAACTTGCGCCACTTTCATCCAGAAAATCTTATACTTTGATTAAGCTGGATCCGGAGCAGAGAGGCGAACAAGATGATGGACATGGACATTGAAGAGCGATGACAAGCGATGCTGTAATATTACGGAATAGATATATAAAGATTGATGGTGAATGTTCCGTAACATCTTCGAGCATCGAACTTAGCTGCTGCTAGTGAAGACCGAGACCAGAGTATAGCCCAAGAGTGATCACTGATCATCCTTTAGCATCTCTTATTGGAGAATTGTAATTTACCTTGTTTGCCGTCATAATCACTCAAACCACACATAGTCAGTCTTTCAGAATGCTTTAGGCTCTCTTTTGTACAAACAATATCTCTGATCTCGTCTCCTTCTACAAGGCCACAGATCCCACCACGTCTAACCTGGCCCCCCCTCCAACAAACGAAAGTCCCTCCAACTTTATACACAAATTCCCATCTCTAACCAATGACCAGCGCTCCGTCTTCGGGGAAGTCGTATTCTGGGATCTCGAGGTTCAGAGGAGCCGGGCCCTTTCGTACACGGCCAGAAATGTCATAATGAGAGCCGTGGCAGGGACAGAACCATCCTCCGAAATCCCCGGCTTCACCTATCGGTACACAACCTAGATGTGTGCAGACACCTGATTTCCCAATTAGCTATTGTTGGCAAGAGAAGGGGAAACAGGATTGAGCACATACCAACCATAATCAACCACTCAGGCTTCTTAACACGATCCTCATCCTTTTGGGGATCCCGCAATGTCTCGACTTTGACGCTCTCGGCCTCCTTGATCTCATCTGCTGTTCGGTGGCGGATGAAAACGGGTTTGCCACGCCATTTGACAATGACCTAGTGCTATCAACATCTTGTACTCTCCATTCATTGATCGATCATAACATACGTTCTTGCCTTCCGGGATTGTGGAGAGATCGACTTCGACTTTGGCCATGGCGAGCACATCTGCGGATGCGGACATATTGACCAGGAAATCTGCGGACCATTGAACATCAGCCATATGTACCAATTGAGCCCCGAATACCAATTCCCATCAATTAATGCCCAGCTGCACCTCCAGAGCCATTTCCGCCATCGCGCGAAATCCACATACCTTGCACAGTAGCCTTTGCCCCGGCAGCCGTCAACGCACCCATCGTCCCGACCATGAAGTACTGAAACACAAGATTGCTGTTCGAGCCCTGCTTACTCCTGTAGTGGGAGAAATCGGGGATCTTGGATGCGGTGTCGCCGCCCATGCCCTTGAATGGCGAGTCGAAAGAGCTTGTGGTTGCATCGTGTTTCGTGGATGAGGTGGAGAGCGCACGGAGGGGGAGAGGAGCGATTGAGGACCGTGGGAGCGTCCGTAGGAGTGTACGGGAGCTGCGGGTTAAGGAGGCCATTGTGAAGAGGGTCGTGGTGGAGGAATTGGGACGAGGAGGAGTTGTGAGCTGAGTTTTGAGGTTCGTCGCAGGGATTCGGAAGACTATACAGTCGTATGCGAAAACTCCCTGTTTTAGCGCGATTTTGACTAAAAGCGGTACGCTTAAAAATGGGTGTACCAAAAGTTACCTAAATTATATTCAACTATTAATTACTCCACTAAACCACGTCCGAATTAGATGAGGAGTAGATTAATTTACTCCCCTAATATAGCTCTTACTAATAATAAGAGCAGATTATAGCCCTGTACCTAAGCCCGCGCGAGATCGCGGCTATTAACGCTATTATCATATAACCTTATTATCCTGATTTATACGAGATTATAACTAAGTTTAATACTACTTACGAAACTATATAATATTAGAAGTATTAAATATGGGTTCAAACTATACTTAGCTAGGATCCCCGGAAAAAACCTAGTCGTCTATTAATAATTATACTAGAAATAGAGGAGGTAGTAATAGAGTATATTCTAAGATATATTAACGTATATTAGGAGGAGATTATTAACTTCCTTAATAACGAATTTGGTATTTAACCTTACTAGATAATAATCTTACGTCTTTTAAAGAGACTAGATATTATATATAAGAGAATTAAAGTAGTAGCGGTAGAGTAGAACTAGGAGCTTCTAGAGTAATAGTACGACGACTCTCGATTCTAGAGGGTAGATTAGATTATTATAGTAGACGAATTAGCTTTTAATAAGTATATAGGGTATAGGAAATATGGATAGGTACTATAAGGGCTACTTATAGAGATAAAGATACTTCTAAAGTAGGGCCTAAAGTAGTCCCTCTTACTAGTATATATAATTAATAGATACCTTAAACCCCTAGTATATTAAGGTAATATTATAGCTAAGATATTCGAGGAATAGATAGAATATAGGGTTCTCCTATAGTATAATCCATAGCTAGGGAAGAATTCTATTATTATTATAGATAACTATAGTATCTATTAGAGCTAGAGGGTACTTAATATATACTAGGAGTATAGGGTCTAGATACGTTAGTTACCTCTATATTATCTTATTTTGAACCTAATTAAGGAGAGTTTTTATAATATTAAATTAGATATATAGAAGAACTATAGAAAGGTCTATAGAGAGTATCTAAACTTTAGAGATTACCTAATTAATACTATTTAGAGGCTTAGAAGGGGGCTAGAGGTAGCTAGGAAAGCTAGAGGGTACTTCTATAATTTAGGATATTATAATTTCCTAGAGGAATTAGTATAAAATTAATAGAATTACTATATATAATATTACTTATAGTTCTAGTGATTTTAATACTATAAATAGTGGTTTAAAAATTACTTTATTACTTTATAAGAGAATTAATATTAATACTAATTAAAAAACACTATAGTTCTTAATAACTATAATAGCTATTAAAAAAAGGAAAGTAAATTTAGAATTATATGAATTAGCTCTTTTTACTATTCTAATATAAAAAATTCCTATAGTATAGTTATAAAGATATTTAGTTTTAAGGAAAAACTCCAAATATTAATAGACTTAACTAAAAATAAGGACTAGAATACTAGTAATAAATTATACTAAGAGAGACTAATTTCCTATAATCTAATTAGTCTATTCCTCGGTTCTAAGCTAGTAAACTAGTACTTAGTAGAATCGAGGTTTATTAACCTTAATTCTAATTCTTATCCTCTTCTTACCCCTTAATTAAATCATATTCTTTACTAAATAAGCTAGGGCTTATAAAATCCTCCTAATCCTACTTCTATGAGTTACCTTTACCTTAGTAGAAGCTGATTTTATCCTTAGGATATATACTAAATATAATATCTAGTAAAATTGAGTCCCCTGCTTATATATCCGGAATAGTACTATAGGAGGGACCCCCTATATTTGTAATTAGTATAGGAGCTCCTATATTTAATCTAGATAATTAATTAACCTCTAAATTCCATATCGTATACTAGGGGAATACCTAATCCTTTATAATAAGGAGAAATCCCTATAGAATACTATACTCTTTAGCCTCCGATTTCTCTATTACCTTAAGCTACTTCGGATTAATCTACTCCTCTAATATTATTCCTATTAAATTACTAATATCCCTCCTTTAATTATAAGGTAAGTAGGTATCTAGCTATACCCTAAATAACGCTAATTCCTCCTTAATATTAGTATCTCTACGAATTAGGCTCAACTCACGTAAAGTATATATATTAAAGGCACTAGAGGACTTAGCTTAATACCAGGGATAAGGAATAGTAGGAAGAGAAGGAGGGGATAGTCATCAATATTAAAAATAGGGCAAACTAGTATATAGATAGTAGAAGAGGTTCTATTAATAGAGTAGTTTAGCTTAATAACGTGAAGTATACTCTATAGCTATAAACTCAGGAGGGGGGATAGGGTTGTAATTAGCCATATATATAGGTGAATAATAAGGTAGAGGTATATACGGGATACTATATAAGCTAATAGAGGGCTCTTCTCCCTTAAATTTATTACTATAGTAGTTATAGTTAATAATAGAGCTTAGTAGTTAAGATAAGCCTTTTCTTTATTTATACTTTACTCCCTCCTTTACCTTTACCTTTACCTTTCCTTTACTCTCAATTCACCGTTTACCTATCCTCTATTAATTTTCCCCGTTCTATATCTACTTAATAATTAAATTAGTAGGGATAGTATATAGATTAGTATCTATAGAAAGGTCTTCTTTCTACTAATCTATCCAAAAATAGAAGTCTTCTAGCTTAATCCTAAAATAGTCCCCTCTATTTACGAAATACTATTAATTTTTATTCGGGTACCCTCCCTTTTCGCCCCTATTATACCTCTATTACTATAATAGTTAACTAAGATAATCTATTTTTTGCGATTAATCTTTCCTCTCTTTAACTAAAGACTCTATAGCAATAATAGTAGCTAATTTCCTAGGCTTCTTAATAGGGGGGATACTCTTTTTAGTATTATTATCGTTATCTAAATAGACTAGCTTAGGAGGATTAGGTATTTTATATCTCTTTCCTAAAGTTCTATCTAATATAGGGGATAATTCTAGGTCCCTATTAGTAACGAATTAGGCCTCTAGAGCGTAATTAACTCCTCTAGAGCCTCTAGAAACTATTATATACTTAAACCTTTTAAAGCTTTCCCTATCCTTAATATAGAAGATTAGCTAATTACTTATAGGCCTATATAATACCTTCTATTTCTTCCTAGCTTTAACCTCCTTATCTGTCTTTACTATATCCTTAGCCTTTATATAAATCTAGCTCTTCTAATATTAGTATAAGTAATATAGACTATATAAAAAATCCTCCTAAAAAGCCTCTATATAAACTAGCTTATGGTTTAAGTAAACCTACTAGTTTATAGTAACTATATAGGTCTTTTTTTCGGGCTTAGGAGACTCCTTAGATAACGATAATAGGATTTCGATAAATACCTCCTTTTCGGGACTAGCTCTAGTTAGACTAGTATTAGGAGAAAGCTCTAGTAGAGGCCTAGGAGTAGTCTTAAGCTTGATTTTAGGTGGTTTCGGAGGAGGTAGAGGGGGTAGAGGGTATAGAGGAGGTAGTAGAGCCTTTGCTATAGGTTTTCTATATCTCTTTTAGCCTACTAGAGGTGGGGGTATATCGGTTTTTTTACCCTTTAAGCGTAGTATAGTGGAAACTTGCGAATAGAATCGAAATAGCCTAATTAGGATCTAATTAGGAGGGTAGTAGTGGAGGAAATGCGATTATTTGGTAGGTTTTGTCAATTCTCATTAATTTTTGGTGTGTGCCCTACCAAAGGTGTATGATCCGGCTAAAATTCGCAAAAACAGGGAGTTTTCGCATACGACTGTAGTGTAATGGGCTCCGCGAGTGGTCTGATTGGCTGGAGCTTCCGTTGAGCTTCACCTGCTTCAAAATTCAAACTTCGCCCGATGCTTCCCCCCAAAAATATCACGGGAGTCTTGGGAAAGACCAAAGCTACGATTTCAATTTGTCAAATAAGATCTCAAGTAGCGGGGGGGTGAATTCAATCAGCTTGCCCGAGTGGGTATTTATGTGAAGACCGGATATTTGGTAGCGGGATCCAGGACCTTTTGCCCAACGAGTGCCCTATCAGCCTACCAGATAGTCAGCAGGCAGTCTTCCACAGACTCCCGAAGACGGGGAAGTACGAAGAGGCTCGCTAGGTCCTTCACCCCTTCGGAACGAACTGTGGAAACAGGGCCTCGCGTTATCTCAGCCGCTCTCAGGGACTCAATGTTTCTTTCCATCCCGCAGCCTGCCACGCATCTCAGGGTTTTCTTTTCGATTATCTTGTATACGGGTGTCGTGATAGCCCGTGAAGCTATGTCGCCTGCTTTCCAACGAGTCATGTCTCTAGCGTCTAGCATTGTTAGTATTGTTCGAGAATGTCAGAGACTTGTCCGTCGACCACCGTGGACACTTCAATCGTCACCTTTGCCATCTTTATTGCCTAGGGCAGATGATAGGGAAGCCAGTGTGGAGTCCGCGCCAACCTTGTTGGAGGGTAACATTTTGTATCTGGCAATAACGCTGGTTTCTGCTCTCTAAAACAGCGTATTTGATCACGACAACCCTCGTCGAGCATGTTCCCATTCAGTCCTGTTGTGGCTTTGCGGAAGGGCTCGTGTTCAACGAGACTAGACCAGCAATTTTCACCTTTCCATCAGTCAACAGTGCTCCGTGGGTTCAAAAAGACTTTTCTTACACCGAATAATTCGAAACAGTCTTCATCTTGCACGGCTTTCAACGCCTATTGCGTTCAATGGATTAGAATCCTAGTCAGATTTTCGTGGGGCTCTGCGTTATGCAAGGGTGGTGCAGCAAATCAAGTCAAGTGGATTACCTTCCAACAGCCCAAGAACGTTTTATGGTGCGGGAAGCTTGCTAGCATCTTCAATTGCCATTGAAAGGCCAGCCCCGCCTCCTTGATTTGAGGCTCTTGTTGAGCTACTCACGCCTCTCTCCGCAACCACATCACCCTTCCCTGTCCCACTAATAACCACTCCATCCTGCTCTCCATGGCCTTTATTTCTATGTTTCCTCATCAACTCCATTCCTGAAGTCCCGAGGACCTTACAAGGGAAACCTATACCCTATCTTCGAAGGAGCTATACTAGAAGTTGGCGAAGGGAAGGTCGGCGAGGCTATCTGAAACCCAGACCAATAGGACACCTAAAATGTTGCCATGAGCTGCACGATTCCCGAAACCCTCACCGATATGTGTTGGCTTGGAATTAAAGCCCCGTCACCGCCTTGAATGCGCACACTCGTTGTCTAGTTCACAATTGAGCGTCAATTCAAGAGTAGAGGAAGCGGCAATTCTCTTGCGATATCCCAAAGGCGAAATAACCACCGCAGAGTTAAGCAGTCTTCGTTCTCTCTAGACTACCTTGTGCTCTATCCAAGTCTGTCAGAATGTTCACATCCTGCTCGGGGAGTTCAGGGCAAGGAAACAGAAAAGGTTCGAAGCGACTAGGCTCTGCTGATGGTCTCGACATGAACCACGCGACCAAGCGCCCAAAAACAGTGGGATCGACTTCCAACACAGAAACTGATATTTCCACAACCTCAACAAGTTCCAATGGGCCTGAAAATGGATACAATAGCATGACAAACTCACCCTCTAGCAGCTCTTCTCTTGGGGACACGAGCCTCGTATGTATCTTTGACTCCAGATCACGTTTTCCCAATCCATAACACTGACCCTCGCATAGGCTTCAGGTACATCTCTAACGTCTCCTTCCCGATGCCCCTCTTCCCATATCACTCATGACACGAGCCGTACCAGCTTCCATATCAAAGACCTTGCAACTTTTGCGACCACTTTAGAAGATGTGAGCATAATAACATTACTAGATATTTCGTACTCTAATGTCTGAAGGCAGCGAAGAGCGCATTTCCCAACCGAGGCCACTCTCGCTATGCAACAGTCAACGTTTGTTTGATCCGTTGGGCAGAGGACGAAGCCGAGGTGTCCCATCGTGTTCAGCCAGAACTTGACCGCGTGTGGGATGTCTTCGCAAATGGATATGGGTTCAAAGTTGAGAAGTGGACAATCCCATCAGTCAAAGCCCATCGAACGCTGATGGGAAAGGCTCTCGACTTTATTGAGGATTTTGATTCAAGAGACAACTTGTTCATCGTCTATTATGCCGGTCATGGTACAATCAACGAGAACCGGCAATCTGTGTGGTGCTGCCAACGAGATCCACATTACGCATCAGTCGACTGGTCATCTATTCAAAGCTTATTTGACGATGCAATGTCGGATGTACTTATCCTTCTTGACTGTTGCGCTGCCGCTAGCTCTGTTAACACCTCCGGCAATGGCACAAATGAAACGATAGCAGCGTGCGGATTTGAAGGAAAAGCACCTCCTCCAGGGCCACATTCGTTTACAAACATGCTTGTTGAGGTTCTTGACGAATGGAAATCTAGGCCCTACTTTTCGGTCTCTCTTCTCCATTCTGAAGTGCTGTTTCAGTTGAAGAGAAAGAGACCCGATATGGGCCGGGAAGGAAGACGAATGGAGTGGTGTCGGACCCCTGTGCACTACATTTCAAGTTCCAGCCCTAGAGCAGAAAGTATCGAGTTGAGTCGAGCACAAATGCCAAACGAAAACCAAGCCGCCGATTCCCCTCCTTATTCTCCTCGGCTGTCTGTTGCTGAGAAACAACATGCGAACTCTCAGAATGAGCTGACAATCCCTGCAACAAGCGTGTCTCCAGAAGGGCATTTGACAGTCCCGCATGTGCTAATCTCGGTTGCCCTCGAAGAAGATCAAGCAGCCCTTAATCTGGACAGCTGTCGACTTTGGCTGAGCAGATTCCCCGCATTGGTCAAGTACGCCAAAGTCCAAGGAGTTTTCAAAAGCCATTCAACCTTACTTCTATTATCATTACCAGTGGTATTTTGGAATATGCTCCCTGGAAATCCAGCATGTTCTTTCATTAGCTTCATTAGATCCGATAATTTAACAAGTAAGACAACCACTCTTAACGAGAGTCCTGCTGCGAAACCAATATTGTCTCGCTCCCCAGTAGCTTCAATTCAACCACCTGCGGAGGAATCACATCTACATTCGCCCCTACGAAATGACCCCCAGCCATCCAACCTTGGGTCAGCTATCACGAACAGGAGTGAAAATGTAGTCACCTGCCAGGCTTGCGGAAGGTTCACAGGTCGTCCTAGCGAGCTGGTGTATGTTATTTCAATCAATACCTTTGATGTGTAGCGCTAACTAGTTAGTAAACACATGAGGCGACACGAACGGCCTTATGGATGCACGTTTTTGTCCTGTAATAAGATCTTTGCAAGAAAGGACGACTGGAAGCGGCATGAAAACTCGCTGCATTTTCGCCTGAAAGCGTGGAAGTGTAACGAAGAGCGCCTAGAAGGGGGTGCTTGTGGCGAGGTCTGCTACCGTCAAGAGGCTTTCCAAAAGCATCTAGTAAAGGCACATCAGATGTCTCCTAATTCGGGCGCTATTGGGGCGAAGCTCGATAACTATCGAATTGAAATTGACCGTAACTGCCTGCCCCGTTTCTGGTGTGGCTTTTGTTGTAAACAGATCGATCTAAAGAAGGAGGGGGCGGAGGCCTTGACAGAGAGGTTCAATCATATTGACGATCATTTTATGGGAAGGTACAAGCTTCCCAAGCAAAGTATACAGGACTGGGTTCCTATGGATAATGACAGGTCGAAAGGAGACTCGGGCAGCCTATACTCTATAGGTCCCCCGGCCTCTGTATCAACCCTAAGCTGTGCTGAGCCTACTGCCATCGAGTATGATAAGAACAATGCATGACCCGGAAGACGCAGCAGGTCCAGTAGTGGCAGTGTTGAGAACCGGGCACTAAAGCAGACGAAAGGCGATTCCGTCATTTATTGTGTAAGATCTTTGCTTAACATTCCCTCGGAAGGCACTGACGATACCACAGTGCCAATGCTCAACGCCATATAACCCCAGAATTGACTTGAGGTGTACCTGGTGTACTGGTTGTCCCGCTAGTCCCCACGAGTTCTGTAGTAATTGCAAAGTGGTGCATCTTACTCAATACGAGAACAGCTGAATAGAAGGACATTCCATAATGAATGCATATATGCCCGTCGATCTGAGTTTTCAGTTGAATATAACTCGCACTCATAGCACCTTGATGTCTTGATAGAACAACGGAATGTAAACTTAACTAGACAAAACCAGGAGATTAAAAGGCATTTTATCTCTTATTGCACTTGTCTGCAAGAAGTTCGAGACTGTGGAACAGGCGAAACTTTTGAAGTGTTCCCCTACTTGAATATGAGCTATTCTTCAATCCATCTAATTCGCATGGCACCAGGGCAGAGCAAGTATCTTCGATGAAGAGCCTCCAGAGGGTGGATTTAATCAGTCTAAATCTATACTGTGCCCGAGTAACATCAACATGCGAACTCTGCACGTAAGAGATCTGTGCGGAATTGTGAACAACTTGTGATAACTCTCTGTCAATTGGTCTATGTCTACATGCAATACGCCACCATTTCTATTGTTTCACTTCGACTCCCTTCTTAAAGTCCTCAACTCCTTGAGCAGAAACATGCTTCACTGTGGTCTTCCCGGCAACTATATCCTTCACAGTAGCCAAAATCGAGGACCAGCTCTCGAACTCTGTGAAAGGAACGTTTTCACGTACACAATATGTGACGAGATCTATGATGTTGTCAGAATCAGTTCCTAGTTCTTGTCTTGAAGAAGGCCTTACCATGTCCCTTCTTTGCAAACAACAAATCTGTCTCTTTAGCAGCCGAAAGATCTGAGACTCCATCTCCAGCATAGAACATAATTGGTCGTATGCTGTCAGGAAGTTTTGCGTATTGTCTGATCTCAATTGACTTGTCGTGGCCAAAGTGACTATTTTCCATTAGTTCCAGCCGAAAGCCCTCCTTTCGCCTGAACCAAAGTTCAGATGAAACCAACTCACCTATCATCATGGAACACAATCTGCCAGCCCCCCTGCTCGTTGATACTCTTTCCCTCTCTCGGTGCAACATTATTCGCAACAATCTGAATATCATCCGCCTCCTTCCCCACAAGATGAACCAGCAACGCCCTAATAATGGGCTCCATACCACTACTCAACACCACAACAGGGACATTATTCTGTCTGCACCAATCATGAAACTCCTTGAAATGCGGATCGAGCTTGATGTTCTCTAATAATGTCTTTATGCATTGGTTGTAAGGAGTTTTGACACTGTCCATCATGGATTGGAAGGAGTCTCGGAAGGACATCTTGTCCATCAAGACATCTTGGTTCCCCTGCTTTCGGAGCTCCTGGCCGTAGCCTAGGTTGTCGGTTAGGAAATCATTTGAATCGCTTTGCGTAATTGTGCCGTCGAAGTCGGTGAAGAAGATGAACTGGGGGTTGGTTTGCATTGCAGGGAGAGTGAAGGAACCCATTTTGAAGGAAGTGTGTGTATGTTGCTGGAGAAATATTTAGCTTCAGTTCTAACGAGCCTCTTCAGCGAAGAGATGACTTCTGTTATAGGGAGTGTCTCCAGCAGACCGGGCGTCCATCGCCTCGTCGTTTGCCTACTTGGCGTCTCTGGTATTCTGGGCGTCGTCCGGGCGAGGAGATATTGCTAATGGATCAGATATAGGGGATACATACTTGATGAAGTGAAAACTAAAGAGAAAGTAGAGTCTAAACAAATCTATAAACTGGAGAGGTTAGCATCAACCAAATGGGGAAGAAATTGGTCTATGTAGATGGTTGAAAAAAGATTGATGGTGGGGTGAACTTTGGTACCTTTTGGGCCCCACCAAGCGGTCAAGGGGTCTGCCGTCATTTCGGGAGTTTTCCGTCGGGGCTGCAACCTCGAAAAAGCTTCATCCAACAACATAACTGTACGATTGTTGACCAAAGAAGGGCGGCCATGCAGCCACTGGCCCGGTTTGTCCCAAGGCTCTTCTTTGATTCAATTGCTTCATCTCCAGTCTCACGATCTCTACGAATCCCTAACCGACGCTCGGCGAGAGCATCAACCTGTCTAGGATGTAGGATCCGCATCCAGACACGGCACTTCGCCGACTCACCCAAACCGCCTCCTCCCTCAAATACTTCCTCTGCCCGGCCTGCGGAGACTCCACCCCCAAATTCTCAGAAAGCACCTGAGCCCTCCATCCCAGATGAAGTCACGCAGGACCTTCCCCTCCCCTCTGCAGAGGAGGGGCGGCGACTCGCAGTCACCAAACGCTTCTCCTCCCTCATGGACCACCTGCAAGGCAACATCTTCATAGCCTCCCAACGCATCAACGATCTAACTGGCTACTCCGGCATTGAAGCCCTAAAAGCGCGCATCAATGTGCTTGAATCGCGCGTCCAAGCTGCGCAAGAAGCCGTTCGTTTCTCTCGACTCACGTACAAAACGACTGTTGCAGATAGGGCTTCTACGCAAAGAGAGGTCACGACGCTGCTAGCGAGGAAGGATAGCTGGACGCCGAGTGATCTGGAGAGGTTTACGGCGCTGTATAGGATGGATCATAGTAATGAGCAGGCGGTGCAGGAAGCTGCGACGAGACTTGCGGATGCGGAGAGGGAGGCGGAACATGCGGCGAGTAAGCTGAGTAGTAGTATTTTGAGCAGATATCATGAGGAACAGATTTGGAGTGATAAGATTAGGAGGATGAGTACGTGGGGGACTTGGGGATTGATGGGGGTTAATGTGTTGTTGTTTTTGGTGTTTCAGTTTGGATTTGAGCCGTGGAGGAGGCGGCGGTTGGTGCATGGGTTTGAAGAGAAGGTTAGGGAGGCTTTGGAGAAGGAGAAGTTGGCTTCGAAGGGGGCGGAAGCGGGCCAGAGGGATGTTGAGGATGTCCCACTGGATGGGGTGATTACGGCTGGGATTCAGGAGTTGGAGGTCGAGATGGAGGGTGGGACAGGGAGTGCAGAGCCAGCTGTTGAGGCGGTTGTAGCCTGTATAAAGGGGGAAGGAGAAGGAGAAGGACAACTGGATGAAGCTGCTTCGCTGGATACAGCCGAGATGCACATACCCACCGAGCTCATGAAGCTCAGGAGACCAGAGACTTGGATGGCAGCAGTCCAAGATCTGTTCAGTGACAAAGTCATGGAACTGCGGAAGAAAGACGTCACGATTATTGCGTTAGAGGGAGCTGCTACGGGAGCAGCGATAGTCTCCATCATCGCCACTCTGGTAATTCGCCATTTGTAGGCGAGAGCGGATATACAGTAGACTTGTAGAACAATGAGAATACCCAATTGACTAGATTCCTTCAGTAAGCGCCTGTGGATTGTTGAGCCCATAAATCTATAGCTAGCCAGTCCTGACCAAGATAGTCAAGAATCCCTGAGCAAGTTAGTGGAGCCAAAAGACTATAAAGACATACCTTGCGGATCTGGGAGGGAAGACTAAAGTCCTTTATTAAATATATATTTCCCACTAGACAATGTCAGCCTTAATAGTGTGGTTAGGATCCGGACAGCAAAACTGGATTCGGGATGAATCTACAATTGATACCCATTAATCTACGACTGAGCTCTGTAATCAGCAATAACACCATTGACCGTCGTACTCCCAAAGCTAAACGACAGTAGAATATAATATCCGGTAAGTCCAGAGGGAGATTAGCCTGATAGAAAGTAATGCCCGCTGCAAGGCTTCCCGTCTCCAGGTCTCCTTGCACCTAGTTCTTATTTGGCGGAAATGGTTGCGTGAATCCCTGACGCTCAGTATAAAGACCGCCTTCGTTCAAAGGTCCGCGAGCTTTATCGATGCATTCCTCTCCGCTGAGATTTCCAGTTAATTTCCAGGCGACGTCTGATTAGGGATATCCGCTGAGCTTATAGTTGAGGATTCCGTGAGGAGATTTCACGCTATCTCCACCTATATTATAGTTTTCGTCTAGCACGTTATTGTCTACGACAACTGTGATTACGTAGCTCTCTCCGGATACGAGATTAGGGAGAGTATAAGTATCGTTGTGTGAGGATGAGAGGTCTATTCCGGGGGTGTGCAAATGCGCACCTCGGGGAATGTTTGCTTGTTGGCTATCTGGGGAATCAATATGTGGGAGATGGGACGTATTCCGAGACTTCTCCATCCACTTGATGGTCCAGGACTTCGGGATTTCAATCTTATAGATCTCAATGCTTCGATATTCATTGATTGTTCAGATTGTGCAATTAGAGATGAGGAGTCAATGGTATTTCGGCACCACATTTCGGTAGAATGACTGTCACGTGCTCTGACGGGCCAAATTTTGGAGACCATCAAGCTTTCCACGACCAGAGAACCATAACCACAATGGCCGTCTCACTGCTCAGGAGATTCTTAGTGCCGTCTGCCCGGATACCAATCTCAATATCCGCCCCAAAAGCAGCCTCAACGCCCTCTTTGACACGCCAATTCTCTTCAACGCCCACACCCTTCGCAACATACAACCAAGTCCTAAAAGTACCTCACCTTCCCCCGTCCCCCCTCCCTCTTCTCTCCCCGGCCCAACATATCTATTCTATATACTGACACCTCAATTAAGGGCTGCCGCAAACAACAACGCGCCCGCCACGCCGTTTCTCCCGCGCTCCGTGACGTCCTGGCCCCAGAACTCAAAGGCGTCTGCGTCAAAGTCGGGACCACCAAACCCAAGAAACCCAATTCCGCGGAAAGAAAAGTGGCAAGAGTGAGACTGAGTACGGGCAGAGTGGTTACTGCCTACATACCCGGGGAGGGTCATAATGTGCAGCAGCATAGTGTGGTGCTGGTTAGGGGGGGAAGGAGTCAGGATTGTCCCGGTGTGAGGTATCATTTGGTTAGGGGGGCGATGGATTTGGGTGGTGTGGGGAATAGAGCGACGAGTCGGAGCAAGTATGGGACGAAGAAGCCGAAGAAGGCTGCTGCGTGATGAATAGGGCCGAGATATTGGGTGGTCTTGGTGGGAGATGGTGAGCTGTACGATGATGGGCATGGACGAAAGCATTCATGGCGTTGAGGGATTGTCCAAGTATTTTCATTTGTTGATACACCCGTACAAAGATTTGAGAATGGATAGACTCCAGCAGGTACCACTCGGGACATTCAAAGAGTCCAACGTCCGACAAGACAGAAAAATATCACTCCATCGAACTGCCCAGCAGTGTCCGGAATATGCGCCCGCTTTGGCCCACACTTTTATCACTTAGACCTGAAAGATTCGCAAAGGAATGTGCAAGAGGAGGAGACTCAAGCCAGTGGAGGGAAGAGCAATCGGTGTTGTTGCACATTGTATCTCTCTGTAGTCGGCTCGCCTTTGTCTTTGTTATCAAAACGGCTTGCCTTCACTTTTCAAGTGAATAAATAAAGTATACGCCCCCTAGACTTTCATTGTACATCGGATTTGACATTCGAGGAAGTTTACGGCATTGAGATTGTCCCGGTGGTGGGAAGTGAAGGGTGAAGGAGAAATGCTCCTTGAGTGAGTTGATCTGGATGTATGTTCGATGTGCTTCACGTTTCTTTCTCGACCTGCCAAGTCTTGGTTCTTAGTCCTCTGAAAGCAAGTTTGAAAATTGGGGAAGAAGATATGATCGGCATCTTGTATCTGATTATACAACTTGTTTCTCTCTCACTCGCTTCTCGTACAGTTTCATAAGCTCCGCTTTTGTACATTTGATTTCGTCCCAACTCGCTCTCGGATCCGGTAAGGGACTTTGCCAATATCAACTGCACAGTAATACGGTATCCGTTTCTCTTGAGTCTGACCTAATAATCTTCAAACTGTTCAACCGATTGTTCGATGGTACACCTTTCTAAGTTTCCGATGTGCCAGAAAGCGAGCTCAGGGGCTCGCTAAAGTTGAAACGAGATAAGAACAGAGCATAGTATGAAATTGTATTAAATTGTAGAATAGAGAAATCTGCCTATTTGTATGCTCTATGCTCTATCAAAACATCTGGTACAAAGAAGATTAGATGTTCAGACAAAATATACGGCAAAAATAGTCAAACATCGGATTAGAAAACTAAACCACCAACAGAACAAATAGCCAAGCAGATACAAGCTCACGGCACTGATAGCCAACGAGCTCCTTCCCGCAAAGCCTTCAAATCATCCCCCACAGCGGCCTCGGCAACTCACCACTCACATCAGAAAGCCGTCTCCCAGCCTTCATCTCCCGGATCCCTACATACGCCTCCCTCCTCCTCGGATTCCCCACCGTCACGCTCCTGGAACTCAACCCATAATAAGCCGCAATACTATGCACCAGCCACCGCCCAAAACTAGCCCCTTTGTCCCCCTCCAACGCATCGAAGATCATCTTCTCGCGCTCAAGTTCCTCTTCCACAGTCTTCCTTTGTTCATCACTCATCACACCGTTCCTGCCTACGAAAACGATCTCTTCATCTTCGCTATCCATCCCTAGCTCTTCCTCCCTACCGTCCTTCTCCCGTTCCCTCCTCTCAAATTCCTTGACAAAAGCCCTCACCTCCTCTTCCAGCTCCTGAAGCAGAGATTTAGCACCCTTACTCTTCTTCAACTTCTGCCTCAGTTCTTGCGGGACACGACCTTTCTGCTCTTCGACACCGGAGCGCTTGGAGGTGAGACGCTTCTTCTCTTCAGCGATCTCCTCCGCGCGATGACGGACCCCTGCGTCCCAGAGAGGGGCGAGGTAATAGGGGACGGTATGGACCGGGTACGTGGGGTGGATTTCCCAGTCTGAGGGGAGAGGAGGCTGTGCATTTGGGACGTGGAGGAGACGATCTTGCCCAGACTTCATTAGCCACCTACAATTTCGATCCCGCGCAAGACACAACTCACCATTCTCCCATCTCTGTCGTCGCCGACTTCCCTCTTTGCCTTTCAGCAGCGCCTCGCGTCGCTTCTGGCTATCGCGCTTCAGAGGCTCTTTGCGCGGTTTATAAGAGGCAGCCTTGCGGGCATCGTCAGAGTCGAGGGGGATGGAGAGAGTTGCGCCGGTGCCACGCATGGAGGGGGATATGTTGAGGGATTGTAGGGCCGAGACGGTCCAGGCTTCGATTTCTACTGTTGCTTGCGCGGGTTGCTGGGAGGGAGGTGGGACATTGGAGTAAATGGCCATGATTGCGGTGCTCAACCTCTTGGACAGGGATGGAAAATCGGACTGAAAGAGAAGGAAGGGATGAAGAAAGGGGAATTAAAAGGAAATCTCTTGCCTGAAGAGATGGAAGTGAGGGGATTGATGCTGAGGGGTGGTGAGGTGTTGAAGGGGATGGATGGGATTCATTGGAACCGTGTTCCGATAAGATCGATGCGTAATCGGAATGGAGCTGGAGCTGGAGCTTGCGTGGAGGGCCAATCGGAATAGCGCCCGAAACATCGTGCAGTCATGTTGAGTGACTCGAATGTCTTGCAGGCTGATGGGTAATTTGAACAGTCAAGTTAGTCATTGCAAATGAGTTTTCCAGAATGAGATGCTTTACTGGTGGGATCTCAGGTGCATAGTCATTGAGAATAGAGCACTTACACAGTCGAATTCCAAGTCATCCAAGCTTGCAATCTCCTAGCTGCGGCTGGAACATGTGAGTTGCTACCGACGTATCAAGTGTTAAATTGCAAATATTGTTTATTGTCTGGCTGAAGCTCTGAATCTCATATACACTATTCTCATGACTATGGTCGCTGTCAACCCTCACGCCGACTGAAGCTGGTGTCTTATAGTAAGTGTTACAATATGTTCCCATCGATTCGTTTCTCTCATCAACACATATCTCTCACAACTTAGCAAAAGCTAACTCATATACAAGACCCAGAGTCAATCTCGCATGTTGAAGCATGTGATCAAAGCTGAGATACTTAATCGTATCATCAGAAGTGTGGATCTTCTTATCCGAGTCCGCAAAAGCGGATTCGATGACAAAAGCAGAGGGGTATCCCGCCTTTGAGGCCGAAGCGTGGTCAGAGCATGCATATCCACACTTTGTCTCAATGTACGGGATCTCACAATACTGAAGAAGAATTAGTAATGGATTAAAGTGTGAGTGGTGGAAGACATACTTCTGTCACAATGTCCTTGATGAATTCGGTCAAAGCGGGGTTCACGAAATCGGTGATGACTCCCACGCTCTCTTCCTTGCCTGCATCCAAGGTTCCCTGCACGTAACCAGTCATATCTTGCTGCAGCATAGCTTTGACATCCCGACCAGTCTTCTCGTATTCTGAGAAAATGGCTTGACTGCCTAATAATCCACCTTCCTCCGCGGAATACCAGTGGAACTCGACTGTATTTTGGGCCTTGCCCTTGATAATATCCTTCGATGAAAGTAGAACTCTGAAGGCTTCAAGGATGGTTACTGTTCCGCTTCCGTCGTCGTCCGCGCCCGGCGCCGAGAAAATGGAGGGGAGGAACAGGTTGATGCTGTCCTGGTGTGCTCCCACAACCACGGTGCTATTTTCCAATCCTGGAACTGTAGCAATAACGGAGTTCTGGCCCCAAGGGTGCTTGAAATGCTCAGCATGCACCCCGTATTTGTCCGCACCTGAGTCCTCGATAATTGATTGGACCTTCTTCAACAGCCACTCTGATGATTGCTTGCCGTAGTCGGACTTGTAGTATCGCGTGTGGAAGGAGGTGAACTTTTCGAGATTATCTTTCATCTTGTCCTTCGATAGGTTTTTGATCATCGGCGCCAGGTCTTTCTGAAGGGTAGGCTTTGCTGGGAATTTGGGCTCCTTCTTTGCCTGTGTTGACATCAACTGACCAAGTTGCTGAGTGGCGGTAATGTCCATAAAGTTCCGGCCATTCTAGGAAAGATTGTCAGCATATGGAGATCCTCACTCTTGAGCTTTGCTTGCCCTGCGCAGCTCCCACTTCTCCTCTTCCGTCACCCATTGGGTCTTCCCAGGCGCGAGCTCTATTAAATACAACTGCTCTTCGACATCCGCGAGGACGACCTGGTTGGTCTCGTGCTGCTCAACGAACCTGGCGTTGACTACAGCGGCGGACAGAGCAAGAAGGGACACGGTGGAGAGCTTCATATTGACTTGGTTGGTTGATTGCAGGAGGCGTTTGGATGTCGGTATCAGTGATGATCAACAGCAGGCAGGCTGCGAGCAGGAGCACGCGGCTCGGGTGTGTGGCACAGGTGGCTGGGGAGGAGTGGCGTTTCAGTGAAGCATGACGTGCTGCAATCGAGGAATCCTCGAATTTTGCTGGTCCCCAAACTTTCTCCCCCGAAGCTCTGTACAACTTGCAGCTTGGAAGGGAAGATGGCATGTGGATAACCAATGTCTTACTCTTCCAAATTATGTGCTCCTTCTCTCGACACAGCATTGTACGATGACCCTTCGTGTGCCTCCGCGTACCTCCAGCTTAGTACGATTCGTCGATTCACACCCATACCCGGTTCTTTGGGACCTGTCTAAGCTGCAGACTTGAGAGCGCCGGCCGAATCCCGTCCTCAGTTCATGTACTTTCCTACTGACGTGCGACCCTTACCCACGAGAATAGGGGCCTTGGGATAGGGGCCTTTGGAGCACAGGAAGCAGCGAGAAACTCGTTTCATCCGTCCGATCAGCAAAAGCCGTGGATGAAGTCGAAGTATCGCCCGACCAGCAACGAGCGCCATTACTCACAGAATGCCCTCTTATGCAGGCCATGGGAATGTCCAAAGATCCGCGCGGGCATCTGACCAGGCCAGGCTCTTTCCCCGCACTTCCACTTGCAGCCAACCCCTCCATCGCAGCCTCCAATTGAACTGCACCAGGGCCCCCCCGAAACGCGAGTGTCCAGGAAGTGCGGTGCTCCCATGTTGCAGGTGTGAGAATTTCAATATTTGATAGGATCTTGCAAGTGTCGCGGGGCCAGAGCTGGATGGCTGGAGGGGCCTGCGGGTGGGAGCATCCCGGGTTGTGGCCAGTCGAATTTGCTCCTGGCCTTGCGATGGGGTACGTCACAGATGAATCGGGAAACTGCCCATGCCCTTGAATTGCCTGTTTCTCCTCTGACACTGCAGGAGATTCTCTCTTTTACTTCCACTTCCACTTCCACTTCCACTTCCACTTCTACTTTCACTTTCTCCGTTCTTCTCTCTTCCCTTCTCTTCTTCGTCAACAAACACAAAGGCATTGCTTTCAACTCCTGTGACTCCCCAGCCTCGTTTCTCTCCAGTACCCATCCGGGTCCTTGAAAACCATCAACGATCCACAACCCGTCCGCAAGGCTTGACCTGCAACTTCTTACCAGAGATTCAAGTCCGCACACTTCAGAATGCCTCTCTCGGACGGTAAGGAATCACTCTGGACCTGAGAATAGCACAGCTAACGTATTCGAAGCAAACCCCTTCGCGAGACACGAGTCCCATAGCGTCCAGGCTGTCTGGACGTACAAGGTGCTTACCGTCGTAACATGGCTTCTCACCGTGCTGTCCAGTGTATACTACACCTTCGGCATGCCCATGGATGACAGGAAGCACTGGAGAAACACCATTTGGGGACATAACGCGGACTTCCCAACCCCGTTTGCTTTGAATGCCCTCATCACCTCCCTCTACTGGTAGGGGATTACTCTAACTATCCTTCAATGCGTGCTGATTCCCTCCAGGCTCGCCCTCTTCCTGCTTCAGATCGCCTACCTCTGGCATCTATTCTCGAACAAGAGTGAGCATGTCCAAGCTGCCGCTGGTGTAGGAAGCCACTTCATCTTCAACAACCTCTTGCAGTTTGCCTTCGTCATGCTCTTCGTTCGGGGTCACTTTGCTTGGGCTGAGGTTATCTTGATCGTCAATTTCTTCAACTTAACCGCCCTCTATTTCCGCCACAACACACATCCTCGACTTATCCACATCGGAGCTGTCTCAGGTCCTCTTGCCTGGACCTTCGTGGCTTTGTACTGGAATGGTGCTATTGTCTTCAATCACCACCACGCGACATTGGCAGCTCGTATCCTGGCCAACATTGCCATTTGGGGTATCCTTGTTTATGGCCTGTTCTTCCTCGCTATCTACAAGGTGTGTTGTCCTTGACCGTACAGCTTTCAATTACTCATATGACACAGGATTACACCATGGGCTTCGAACTCAGCATCCTGACTGCTTCTCTCGGCGTCGGCCAGTTCTTGACGAAGACCATTGCCTTCCAATGGATCTTCGCTTTCGTCATCATGGGAGTCCTGTTCATCGCCACACTTGGCATTGCCCTCCCAGGCGTTTTCGGCAAGGAATTCACGTTCAGACGGGAGCAGAATGTTGTCCCAGCGGACCAGGAGAGAGCCCCGCTGTTGGATGACGCGTAGAGGACAAACACGGCCAGTCAGCGATGAGCTCAAATGGATTGGCTGGCATTTCTCGAATGGGTAATGGAAGGAGAGTTGCATTGGTGGCGAACATGATTTGCTTGCAGTGATGGACTTCGATTCATGGTTTTTGATACGGCGATACCACTCCGCTCTGTTTGTGGTTTGGGCCAGAGTTCTTTTTCTCCTTGCTTCAAAGGTAGTGGAGTCAGCTGGTGCATGGGCTTCTTGTTGTGCGTATCACAAAGTCGAAAAAAGGCGTTAGAGAATGCATGCTTCCAAGTAAAGAACGAAGAACCGTGACCGTGAGAAGTGAGAAATGAGAAGTGAAGTGTGCCTTAACTACCCCGCAACCCCCTTCAATTAGCGTGCTGCAACCCCCTGTAAAGTGGCCCAAGCTCCCCCCAAAAAAGTGGCATCAGCCTTGTCACCTTTCCACCCTCTCCTCCTCTTCCTGTGAGCAATGCACTCACGCAAACGAAATCGATAACGATGCCCCGGCCCTTCCCCTTCCCCTTCCCCTTCAACATTGGCACAGACATCTGCTCCATCGACCGCATCTTCAGCATCCTCAAAGGCAGCAACGGACGCCGTTTCGTGCGAAGAGTGCTAAATGAACGGGAAAGACATGAGGGGTTGGAGAGGTGCGATGGCCCGCTTGAGAGGTGGAGGTTAGCGGGGCGGGTGTCGAGTGTGCTGGAGTGGAAGAGGAGGGAACTAAGGCTTACGGTCAGGGAGTTGAATAAGCGGAAGAATAAGTTGAATGCGCAGGCTGGTGGGTTGGGAGCGTATTTTATGGGGGAGGCGGACGGGGGCGGGGGAGAGGGGGAGGGGGGGAAGGGAAAGGGGGGGAAGAAGAATCGGTTTGCAATTCGGGAGGAGTTGAGAAGGGAACTTGAGAGGGAGATTAGGGCTGAGGAGGAGGCGGAGAGGAAATTGAATTTAGAGGAGGGTAGAATGGAGTTTGTGGACGGGGAGGAGGTGGTGCTGGCGAGGGAACATGCTGAGATGGGTGGGGAAGAGGGTGAGAAGTCTGCTGTCGTTTTTGGAGGGGAGGAGACTGCGACGTCTAGTGAGGAAGCAGGGAAAGAAGCGGTGGACAAGAAAGAGGGATCGGAAGTCAAGAAGGAGGAACAGACACCCGCGCAGAAGAAGCAGAAGAGGCTGGATGATGCGGATATCATGATTCGGTTACTGGATGACCATGAGAAGGAATTGGAGATTGCTGCAGAAGGGTTGTGGAAAGCGGCCGAGTTTCTGGCTGGTCGGTACGTAGTACTCTGGATTCTCCCCCCCCGCTCTACAAAACAAGGACGAAGGACTGATATTTTTCTTGTCAACAGATTCGCCGCTAAAGAAGCAGCTATCAAAGCTCACCATAACCGCAAACTCACATACCACTCCATCGCCATCCACCGACCGCCCAGTAGCGACCCCTTAGAAGGCTCTCAGCCCCCTTTAGCCGTTATCCTTCCTGAATCAGGCAATTGGGAGGAAGGACAAGAGGCGAAGATTAGCATCAGCCATGATGGGGAGTATGCTATTGCAACCTGCTTAGCATTTGAACCTATGGAGGGACCTCGCCGGTGGCAGCCTACCGGTACAATCTCCGAGACGAGCAAACATATATATACCCAGCTAGAGATGGATGATATGGAGCCCGAAGAGGAAGAAGACGAACACAAATGGAGGAAGATGGAAGAGGCGTTGGAAGAGAAAGACCGAGAGTTGGCGGGGATAAATGATCCCAGGCGTTTAGTCAAGGTTGAACAACTCTCCGATGATGTTACAGCGGAGGATTTACTCCAGCTGTTTAAAGGAAAGAGTGAGAAGCTGAAGGTGCATATTGCGATTGCTGCTGATGGGAAGAGGAGAGGGTATGCGTTTGTCTCGTTTGCGAATTCGACAGAGGCGATCATGGCGATAGGCCAGATGGCTCGGACGTTACTTGGGGGGAAGAAGATTATTTGTCGGTGGATGGGGGGGAAGAAGGCGAGGACTAGGGGTTTGGGGGTGGGTGGCAAGAGGATCTTTAAGGGGGAAGGAATTGGGCGGTGGGTTGAGCTTACGTCTGGGGAGGGTAGGGAGACTGAAGTTTCGGTTTCTGATGTGGCAGAAAAGGAGGAGAAGTAGCTGAAGTTATGACTGGAAATGTCCAAGAGCCGGCAAGCGCTGGCTTATTTGAATGTTACAAGAATGTACAGTATTTTATATGTGTGTACGACTGAATATAGAGAGATGCCTCTCCAACTGTACCATTATATCAAAAATTACGAGCTCTGAGCGGTTGCTTTCAATGCAGAGGTGTTTCCTGAGTCTCCTTCAAAAGTTTATTTTATCAGAAAATAAGCAACAAAAGTGCGAAAGCTTCCTTGAATGTTTTTTATCTCTTTTGTGGATGGGAGGAAAGCATGAGAACAGATGTTACTGAAGATCTCGAAGTTTCAAGGTTTCGAGAGGGCTTTGGCAGAAAGGGGCAATGAGAGCGTGGACTTGGCCTTACTCATTAGTCACGAATCATACTTCCTACAATGCTAGTTACTGCATTCCATGAATTGCATGATTGTGACATCTAGCGTCACAGTATGAGCCGCCAGGAATAGGAATCAGGAAACAGGTCTGAAACAGGGGAACTAAGCCAGAGGTCTGGGCAAAGCTTTACTAAAGGTCGAGGCATTCCTCCCTCCTTTGCTCTCTAGCTTAGTATTTTCAATACATGAGATTCTCTGAACTTTGAGCCTTCGACCATTGCATTGATCTTGCCGTCACAATGATTGTGATAGCTGTAATAAATAAATTCTGTCTCCCAGCGGTCCTTGATGTTATTATATGTATGATTTGTAGTAGTTGCGAAAGTACAACTTAAAATATGTGATGTTCCACTTCTAGCTGCGCTGTCCTGGTCCAGGGTATGATATCCTGTGGTAATATAGGCGTAAAACCTAAACTCAGGCTGTCATTTATGGGGGTTCTCAGGCGTGACGACCCGCGAGATCTCTTTTTGGTGTTCCTGAAGTCGGTTGGGGCCGTGCCGCCTGGACATCAGGTACGCCGCAACTACTACTACTTAAAATCTTTACTCTCTTTAATTCTTCTCTCTCTGTCTCTCTCTCTATTTAAGTATAAGGGTAGGAGAGGGGGGATATTAGTAGGGGGAGAAGAGGAGTGGAGACAGGGCAAGGGGACCCTATTAAAAATCCATATCGCAACCCACAAAAAAGTCAAGTACTAAACTTTTAGCACAAAAGGGGGTCTCAATTAATCAAGGTCACCCACCTGTAAGGCGGTAGCCAATTAATTATCAAAGGCGGCCCCTTACATTCCTGTATTAAGCGATGGCAGAACTGGGGGGGTTTGACCTTGATTTGCCGAGACCCCTTTCGTACTTCAGGTAGCCACAATTTAGCGACAAGTAGCCTATTTATAGGGCTTTCTTTTCCTCGCCACTCACAAGTCTCAAAGTTCACTTCTCACTTCTTACTTTTTACTCCTCCTCGCTCGCCCTCCTCACCCGCCCCCCAGCCTTTCCCCCACACACGCTCTCTCTCTCCTACTCTTATACTTATATATAAAGATAATTATTAAAGAAAGAGAATGAATATTTTAAGTGGTAGTCGAGGCTTAGGGAGGGGTTGGGGGGGGAGGGGCGGAGTGTAGGTGCGGGCGAATTTTGGTGGGACGAATAGTAATCATCAAACAGTAAACGCTAAATCTCGTTGGCACATCTGATCCTTACGGCTTTCCGTATGAGAGCTGATTGGGTGTCGTAACTGCAGGCTCAAATACTTCTGACTTGACAGGGGGCGGGATCTCCGTGTTGGTCTGAACAATTGGAGCACTGCAACATAAAATCAGTCAAAGATCCTTTTCTCATCTCTCAAATGTCGATCCAATCTCACATTCACTTTGCAGCTCAAGATGCTCTTCTACATCTTCCTCGCATTTGTAAGCTATCTTTTGTACACAGTGGTCAACAGGATCATTTCTCTGCGTCGAAATATAGCTCTTGCCAAATCTTGGGGACTGCCATATGTTGTACTCCGTAAGCTCTAGTCACGAGGCCAAGTGCAACATTATGCTGATAGTTTTCAAGCGTTCAATGAAGTTGGGGTGGTCCGCTCTGCGCTGGTCGGACTACTTTTGCTTCCATTTCTCAAGCTTTTCCCATTCACACATAAATGGATTTGGCCGAAGTATGTGTACTAATATATGGCACTTCAAAGCGCACCATTTTGACCTGTGACAGATTCATGGACCCTTTCAATCATTGGAATTTACTTCGCACCCATCTTGGTAGCCTTGGCGACTATTACACTACGGTGTCCCCATCCAGCTTTCATTTTGAGTCGACGAACGCCGAGGTAAACATTCAAGTAGCAAACCGCCGTGCTGAGTTTGAGAAGCCCGTTGAAATGTATACCATTGTCAATGTCTTTGGTCGAAATGCTCTTACGAGTGATGGTCCTGATTGGCGGCGGCAGCGCAAGATCATCTCACCTGGATTTACTGAGCGGAACAATGCTCGCGTTTGGGAACTCGGCTTGAAGCAGGGGCAAAGTATGTTGGAGTACTGGGCAAGTAAAGAAGGAAGCAGCATCGATGAACTGAAAGTCGGAAATACGGCATTAGACACGGCTACGCTTACCCTGCATATTATTTGTGGTGCTGGTTTCGGTATTCCACAGATCTGGCCCCATAAAGATGAATCGATTTTGGGAGACAAGAAAATGGCCGGACTCAACACGAAACGACCAGCTGAGGGCCACCAGCTCACGTTCAAGGAAGCGCTGGTTCACACTACAGGACTTCAAATTGCTTGGTTCAGCTTTTTCCCAGAATGGGTTCTCCGTAAGTGATGCACCATCCAGAATCAGACTTCACTAACATGTCTGTAGGGAAATCTCCCTTCAAGATCCATCAGAAGCTGATTGCGGCGCGTGACGACTGTCTATTTTATCTCAAGGAGCTCATCGAGCAGAAAAGAAACTACAGAAGATTGGGCTTCGAGCAGGACGCAACGGATCTCATCAGTTAGTTCCCCTAATTCCATTTTTTTAACATAAAAAATCCGAGTTCCTGACATTAATAGCCCCACTCGTCAAGGCGTCAGATGATGCAGAGCGAACCAAGGCGGAGGGAAAGGGTGCCTCCCAGGATGAGGGTCTCAGCGAGGAAGAGATCACGGGCAATACATTCGTCATTATGTTTGCAGGCCACGAAACGACAGCCAACGTCCTCCATTTTTCGTTCCTCTTTCTGGCCATAAATCTCGCTTCCCAGAGGCATCTTCAATCAGATATCGACGAAAAGGTTGGAGATCGGCCGGCTTCGTCTTGGTCGTATCAAGTTGACATGCGCAACCTGTTCAACAGCATGGTTGGCGGCGTACTTCATGAGACCATTCGTGTCATACCACCCGTCCCTCATGTCCCCAAGATCAACCGTGGTGGCCCAAAACAGGTCAAGGTTGATGGTAGGACAATCTCAATCCCTGGGAATGGTACCTACGTTCATTTAGAATTTTGCACTCTTCATCGAAGCAGGAGGTATTATCCATATGGTCCT
The DNA here is from genome assembly GCA_021399465.1 of Hyaloscypha sp. PMI_1271. Classification (NCBI taxonomy): domain Eukaryota; kingdom Fungi; phylum Ascomycota; class Leotiomycetes; order Helotiales; family Hyaloscyphaceae; genus Hyaloscypha; species Hyaloscypha sp. PMI_1271. The sequence goes on along the minus strand of JAJTUS010000015.1, from coordinate 372,282 downwards.
TCCAAAGTCACTGATTGTGACGACGACCTCGATGATTTTGTACCAGAGCGCTGGCTACAGAAAGTCCCGAAAAGCGGTGAGGAAGAAACGACGAAACAGCAGGTAGATGGTATGGAGGTCGCGTCATTTGAAGTGCACGGCTCCTTATTTCGTCCGGTCAAGGGAGCATACATGCCATTTTCTGAGGGACCGCGTGCTTGTCCGGGTCGACGATTTGCCGAGGTTGAAGTCACGGCTGTGTTGTCGTTGGTATTCAAGCAGTATAGTGTCGAGCTGGATGTGAGCGAGTGGGCGAGTGATGAGGAGGTAGAGAAAATGACGCCGCAGCAGAAGATAGATGTTTATGGGAAGGCGCAGAAGAGGGCGTGGGCGTTGATCAGGGGGAGTCAGTTAACCATTACGTTGAAGATGGAGGGCGATCCGGTGCCTGTGAGGTTTGTGAAAAGGGGCAAGGAGAGATTTTCGGATCTGGGACTGTGAGTTGGGTATAATTTACGTCTTGAACAGCTGTAGGATAACTCATGTATAGAATTGTATTTGCAATTGATGGGTCTGGAGACGCTGAGGCTATAATATGAAGCGTAGCAGATCCATTGATCACGTGCCTCTCTGAATTCATGCCCGCCTTGATATACTCAAATAAGGACTTTTCGGGCACAACAAGCCTAGAGAAGGAGGCTAAGTGTGGGTCGGCGTGGGCACTTATGCTCTACAAACTCAAAGTGAGGATTGATAGGTCTGGTCGAGTAATGAAGAGCCAAACACGAATACCCACCTTCAATACACGGCTTTGAAGGTGGAGCGAGTTGAAAAATCCATTCAATAGGATTTGTAAGGGACCCACCGAGGGTCCTAGAGGTTCTATGTTCAAGAGAAGCGAGGTCTTATACAGAGAGAATTGCAGAGAGAATTGAGGCAATACAAATGACAAGATTAAGAGAGTAATTAACCCATTCTTTTTTTCAAGTATACTAACTAGTAGTACCATATGCTACATTTCGAACCCTGCCGTACACCTGCCGTCTCCCATTGCGTCAAAATAGAGGTTCTCTATGTCAAAACGCCGTGCCCGCTTACTATGTTACATATTTACAGCCTCCTAATCGTAATCACACATTGGCGGAATCGTACTTCGCTCCTTCAGAAGGCGGAAGGATTGGGACGTTTGCCCCAGAAAGCACTTCACGATCAGCACCCTCACTGGCCATCTCGGTAGCTTGGTCCTCGAAAGTCTCGTCTGCATCCGACCCATCCTTCTCTCTCGGCGTTCTTCTCTCAACTGCCGAATCAAGACCCTCCCCCAAGTCTTCCGCCGCTTCCATCTCAATCACCTGATCCTCCACAGCCTTCCGCCTGAGTTTAGTGAGCTGCTTCCTCCTAGCTGCATCCCAGTGCACTTCTCCCAAGCATTGATCGATCTTCTCTTCCACCAAACCCTTCACATGGAATGCGAGGGCTTGGCTTCTAAAAATCCCTGCAAAGCGATAACTCAACCAGAGATAGAGCGTCAGCGCTTTGTGCAGAGCTTCTGATTCCTTCAAGTAGCCTTTGCTACCTTGAGGGTGTGCATGGATGTCCATCTCCAACAGTTCTAAATTGAGGGATTGGAGGTCTACAAGCTCACCACCTGTCTGCTTTGCAACACAGTCTGCGAACTCTGTGATGACGTCCGAGAAACCAGCTTCCCTTATCGCAACCGGAGCACTCATGAAGACAATTCGATCCATGTTCGTAAGGTTGTACGGCTGAATGAGATCAGCAACTTCAATCTGTTCCTTCAGGCGGCACAGGTGAAAGCTTGGGTGAAGAGAAGAGATCTCGTGGAGCCGAAGGACGATGTAACTGAAAGGCGTCTTTGGTGGGAAGTAGTTGGCAAAGCGAAGGAGAATGTTCGAGGGCGGAAATATCCCTGCTGTCTTTAGGGGCTCAGCATCTGTTTCCATTGCCCTTTTGACAATCGGTAAGTCAAAATTCTCGAGGGTGGTAACAAGGCCTATGTTTTCGACCGGCTTCTTCTTCTCCTCATCGACTTTCACAAGTTCCTCACCTGCAGCATCCAAAGTATCCTTTTTCATTGCATCACTCGCAGTCTTGTATCTGCCTGCTCTTCCAGCGATTTGCTTGATTTCTGATGTCTTGATAAGTCGGAAACCAATGCCATCATGTTTTGACGTTGCTTCAAATATGATACGCTTGATACTCAAATTCAACCCCATTCCGACTGCATCGCTAGCGACGAGAAAGTCATAATCGTTGTTGGGGTCATTGAAGAGAGCAGCTTGCTGGGCGCGGGTTTCCGGCGGGAGAGATCCGTATACGACAGCACATCGCTTTCCAGTGGCCTTTTCAATATCCGCTTTCATTGCATGAATGGCAACCCGTGAGAAAAGAATTACTGCATCCCCTTTTTCAAGCCGTTTCAGGTCGCCTCTAAGACTTTTCGTTTCCGTTTTCAGCGGGCTGAGTCGTTCGTATCGGTGGATCACGAGCTCGTCGCCCAGCGCTTTACAAAGATCTGTGACAAGTTGGATGGTTCGCAGTTCGCCGCAAAGGTGGACCTCCTTGGCCTGGACGCCTAGGAAAGCTTGTGTCCAAGCCCATCCTCGTTCTGCGTCGGACATCATTTGAATCTCGTCGATGACGGCTACGTCCATTACGGCATTGAGAGGAACCATCTCCACAGTGCAACTACTCATGAGATGGGTCAAGCCTTCAGGTACCCGTCGTTCTTCACCTGTGACAAGGGCACAGGGCTTACCCTTGGCATTGAACCTTGAGTACACTTCATGTGCCAGTAATCTCAAAGGTCCAGCATATACACCTGTCGCCGCCGCCTCCAGTTTTTGTAGCGCATGATAGGTCTTGCCTGAGTTGGTGGGCCCAACATGGAGATGGACTGTCCGCTGCATAGCTCTCGTCGCTGGAAACCACTCTATTGGATATCGGAGATCTGCTAGTTTTTCCTGATTCGCATTGTCTTGTGTGGTGAAGCCGGAAGAGACAACGTGGTTGATGAATGCGTATTTCATCTCCGAAACCAACTCCTTGACGTTTCCAAGCACGAATGCCTGGCGAAGTCGATAGAAGAGCGGGTTCTCCGCCTTACTGACAATGCCATTCTCCGCACGCCGGGTGCATTCTTTTATGCTCTCTCCGAAACTTGTGAGTTTTCTCTCCAGTTCCTGGTTCGATGTTATTCCCCAAGCGGCGACAACACGATGCTCTCGGTTTTGGAGTCTTTTTCTTAGGACAGTGACTTGTTCTATCAGAAGCTTCCCAAATACACCATATGCCGTCTCTGTTCGTGGGAAAAGGTTGTAATTTCCAGTCACCGCTTGTTCTGGGGGAACTCGCAATCCGCTCCGCGGCATCAGCCTTCCCCTTTGGAAATCTGGCGGTGGCTGTGAGCGTGAGCGTGAGGGTAGGCGGCCTTTAGTGGGGGCTCTTCCATTTCTTGATGGGCTACTCGACAGAGGCTATAATTTAAAGTCAGCTATGTGTTGCACTGAACTCTGGGCTGAACTCACTCTGCCAAAAGCCGTCCTGGAGTATGGTCTGGCTCCATTCTGCAGCTGAACGGGCTGCCAACAAGATGGTGCCAACCATTCTGAAGTTCTGAATACACAGAACGCACATTGCCCACCTTTCCGTATGGCCAATGGCATTACTATGGTTGATGGTGAGGAGTGGTGATGCTTCGATTGTTTTCAGAAAAAAAGTCCCCCGAAAATAGTTTAGGGTTAGCTTCGGCAGCGGAAATACAAAATTCCCGCTCCGTCCCGCCGATGGAAACTGCAGCCTCCCGCGTCATGGTCAAACCAACTCCACAGGCCAAACATCCAGCAACAACCAGGACAATCCACATCGCACGAGTTCATTTGGAAATTCACAAAGATGGCGTCCTCATCAACACCTCCCACTCCTCTTCTCTAGTCCGTCACTCCCTACTTACTGTCTGCGATGTCAAAACTAACCTCCTCAGTGCCTGCATCGCTCACAACACAACTATTCTCACCGAGCATACGAGTTCTGCCTCTTCTCAAACCTCATCTCTAGCCTCTCTTGTGCTCCCCAAGATTGCCCACACAACGGCGCAAAAGCTGACCTACACTCACAACAACAATTTCATCCACTATATCGCCGATGCCCCTTCAGAATATGCGCCCCAATCCTCCTCCGCAGGCGGACTCACCTACCTCGTAGTCGCGGACTCTTCTCTCGGTCGACGGGTGCCTTTTGGCTTCCTCTTCGAAATCAAGAAGCGATTCTTGGCCCAGTATCCGCCTGAGAGTACCGACTTTGCAAGTCTCCCGAACTATGGCGCTGGCAGCTTCAACACGGAATTGAAGAAGTTGATGGTCGATTATGGAACTACCAAGGCTGGCCAACAAGATGCGATCAGCAATGTTCAGGGAGAGATCGATAACGTTAGGGGGATCATGAGCCAGAATATTGAGAGCTTGTTGGAGAGAGGCGAGAGGATTGACTTGCTGGTTGACAAGACGGATCGATTGGGAGGCAGCGCACACGATTTCCGAGTCAGAAGCAGGACTCTGAGGCGGCAGATGTGGTTCAAGAACGTCAAATTGATGGCTTTGCTCGTTCTGGTCATCATTTTCTTAGTCTACCTATTCGTTGGATTTGGATGTGGGTTGCCTGGCTGGTCGAAGTGCATTGGGAAGTGAGGTGTGGCGGAGACTAAGAGCAGTCTTTAACAATCAGGGCATCGCTATTCAAAATAAGGGTGTTCAAGTTACGAGTTATACTGGGGCCTCGGTTGGTGGTGGTGTCAGCTTGCTGAGTTGTAGGATAACAAACTCACATTATACCAAGGGAGTTTGGATGGGAGGCAACGGGATTTTGTGGTGGGGACTTTGTAACATGTTATGGCCTTGAATGGGCACTCTACTATGTCCTATTCCTTGATGCTGAGGGTAATTCCGAAACTGCGTAACGTCCCTCTACGAATGCATATCCCCAGTTTCACCTTCAGCAATATGCTCCCTATGGTACAACTTTCTTGTGTATCCCTAATCGAATCTCATGCAATCATATCAACAAACCAGGATGTCACAGGGCCTCAATATCATGCGCCATCGCCTCTTAATCACAATCACAACTTTACACCTCCTTCTGCTCTCCTCGCCCCATCATTAAACACATATCCCTTCGCAACTGGACTTACCCAGCTTCCACCTCCGGTGTTGACGCCCACAGGCGCCTTCTTTAACCGATCTGTGAAGAAAACAGGGTGTCGTTTGGCTGCATCTAAAAGCACTTGTCTGGCTTGTAGTGGACTCGTGGGTAATGGGCTGGGTGGCATGGCTTCGATTTGGGTTCTTGGAGCCGGAGGCGTGTATATGGGTGTGGGTTTTGATGGCGTAGATGAATGGGAACGTGTGGGCTGTTGGTTCAGAGATGGGGGAATGGACTGAGGAGGGTACTGAATTGAACAATCAGCTCCCGTTCTGTGTAAGGATGATGATAGAACCGTGTTTTGGGGTTTCCTTACTCTAGGCCGTGGGGGTTGCAAGGAAGAGATCATTGTGCTGTCCTCCTCCTGTCACGGGTCGCACGTGGTTGGGCAAGATCTAAACAACTGAATGGCGGAGCATAGGTTGAGTTTAATATGGAAGCTTTTCCCTTTCAATTGGTCTTTGTCTGAAGGTGCTCCTCGATAGCTTTCACTTTCCCATCGTGGGAATCGTGAAGTAGAGGTCTGATGGTGCTGATGGAAGATGTTTTCGGAGAGTGTGGGGTAGCTTCGAGATCTCACCTCGGCTGTGGTGACGACATGCAGGGTGTCAACTTCATCGGAGCACATGCATGGCTTCCTTTCTATGCTCTTAAGAGAATCTTGATCAACTCATATTTACATGCACCTTTCGATGCATTTGCTTGTTATCCGCCTTCTGGAATGAATGATATCTTGTGCTTTCGCACTGTACTCTTCTCGATCAATAGACAAGTACCCCTCAAAGCAATGTCAAGTGCAGTCGGTTTGAGGCGCTGTTATGGAATTCAAGGAGAGCAGCGAATTGATTCAGCTGTTTCGAGGCAGAATTGAACTCATAAAGGGTGAGGTGGTCACCCGAAAGCTCGGTGGCTGCATCGAGATTGCTTTGATCGTTCTAATTCCCCTTGTAGAGATCAATAAGAGACATGCTTCGATTCGTACTTCACAGACAGCTTCGAAAATCTTCATAATGCAGTTTCTGAAATTCCCTTGGTTTGATGCGAACCTTGCATTTCATTGTCCTACTCAAAACCTATTAGGTACTCGCACAGCAGCGCAATGTACTTTGCAAGACCTATTGAGTCGTGGGAGTATAATAGTCCACAGCAAGCGGAATTGCAAAAAACAAAAACCCAGCAAAAGTCCTTCGAACCCATTTCAAATTGTACCACGGCCCAAAAACCTCAGGACATTTAATGACTGACCCCAAAACCATGGGGTCATCATCGAAGTCCTTCAAAAACTCTTTCAGCTTCCTGATATCCCTCTCACTTCTGATCTTCAAGGTTCTCTTAGCCCCATTGAGGACGTCACAAAGCGTCAGGATATCCACTTTATCGTTCGCCCTCTGCAGCCCCTCTCTCTCATTCCACATCAGTATCTTCTGCCTCAACATCCACACCGCGTTCATCAGAAACACGTTTTGCGCCACAATCTGGTCAACGGCCCGTCCACCACGTTCTTCCCCGCCCTTTTTGTCAACTTTCTTCTCAATCAGCATGCCCCATCGCTCGTTTCCCGACAAGCTCAAATCATAATCCGTCCTCCTGTCCTCCCAAACATGATGATCGAGGATCTCCACATCAACCAACACCTCCTTCTTGCCCCTCATCACCTTCACCTGCGGGATATCAACGCCCGAAACGTTCTTCACAGCAAAATCGTCCGAAAATTCTTCACAACATAGGATCTGGGCGACTTCTTCCGCAGAGATTCTGGCATCTAGATCTGGCTGGATGATTAGATTTATGTCTGCGGTTAATCGTGTGGGGAATCCATAAGCAGTTGCGTAACATATCACTGCTGACCCACCTGCCAGTCCATATATATCGGTAATGTAGGACATAGCAGCTGCAAGTTTGGCGATTGCTTCCTTGATCTCTGTTGATGAGGGTAATGCGCGTGTGAGTTTGCTTATAATAGGGAGTGTGTGAGTTGGAGCTTGAGGGGTGTATGTTGGGTATACTTTTGGGCCCCACTTAGGTTCTGGGTCCCGATAGAATTTGTCTGGGTCTCTATACCACCTTGGGGAAAAGCCAAACGCCATGGCAAATCCGAAGTTTCAATTCAAGCAGATGGGATCAGATTCCGACTTGCAAAATTATGATTTAGGCGGGTCTTCTGTTTTCCGGAATTCTATTTCTTTGTATTAGTATTGCGAACGGAGGAGAAAGGGAATTGTTGCGTCTCTTTGACAAGACAGCCCTTGGCAGCGCCTTTGGAGAATGGCCGTCTGAAAACGGACATACAACTTCGCGCATTATTTTCAGTGCGGTCAGTTCAATCTTGTATGTAAGAATCTGCCTTTCCACGCTCAATTTGTGTTCCCCTTCTGCCATACTTGATATTACTAACAGGCCTCTAATATCATCTCATGCGAATGCGGCTTGCCCGTCTTCCCATTTATTGTACAAAGAGAATGATATATTACATTGAGTTATTTTAAAATAAGAACATTCTATAGCTAAGCCTCCATCGAGTCCATTAAATCTGCCCCCAGTCTCTGTATGTTGTTCTTTGCAACTTGTACCCATTCGCTCAAGGGTGGTGTCCATTTGCTCAAAGCCTTGCGTGCTCCAAGATTATCCTCACCGAAGGATCTGTCAAGTGCCATCACCCCTGTTATCAGGTCCTGGAAGTCCTTCGCGGCGCTTTGAATAGCCGTACGCCGGCTGAGCCTGTCATCCGACACCTGCTCAGCTGGCAATGAGCTCTCCATAGTCGCGGCGACTGCATCCCTGAACACTACCTATACGGTCAGTGTTAGGGTCATGTGATTACGCGCTGGTGGCGTGGGACAGGAGCTTAAGCAGTATAAAAGGAGGAGTCGCTCGCTGTCTCTCTCTCTTTCTCCCCTCTCTCTGTAGTTTCAGTCACTTCACAATACAGTTGGAAACCTCATACCTTCTGCCCTTGTTCCTCACTACCTTGACTCCATAACAGGCAGACAACGTCTTTAGACTTTCAATTTCTACTACCTGCCTGATATTCGTTATTTTCGAGCGACTCTACGGCATTTTGGATCAAATTTGTCTCCTTTTCGAGCTCGTCGACATCTGAGCTCTCGTCTGGCGACCAGAGCAACATGCGACTGCAGTCGAGCACTACAAGTTCCTCCGCAAAATCCTCCATCTTTGGATAGTCGGCATACACGGCCAGCTTTGTAACCTCTCGCGCGTATATTCTAGCTCCGCGGTTCCACTGAAAGTCAGAACTGTCAGCCTACTTGTGACGTGGAGATCTTTGAGAAAAGAGTGAGGAGGAGAGTACGTGGGTCAAGCTGAAGGATCCCGCAAACAAAGATTGGCTTACATTTAGAAGATTGCCAAGTCTTGTGGCCTCTGGGGATCCAGAAACTTCGGTTCGGTCCTGTGAAGTGCGCGAGAGGACGAAAATACATGCGGTAAATAGTACGAAGAATCCGATGAGACATGAAAACTAGCAGAAGGCCCAGCAACCCGGAAAATGAGATATTCATGAAGTCTGCAATTCCAATGAAGAAGAGACAAAGTTGAAGATGAAAGACTCAAAAGCGTCCTGAAATGTTGCGAGGTCTGCCTGGTTCTATAGCCTCACTGTACTCTTGAGGCAAAGGCGTGCGAACACTCTTTGGCAAGACTAACTAACCACTTTTAGCTAATCACTAGATTTGTTAACTTTTTTGAGGAGAGCAATTTGAGCCAGTGTGAGCTCTAATTGTTATGGATAAAGTACTGCTCCCCCTAGAATGCTTGATGGGTTGGGAGCTAATGCAACGGAGATGGAGGAATTGAGAGCTCGAAACGTGCGGCATATGATGAGCAATTATCTCTGACTTCTGTACTCGCAAATGACAAGCCGAGAAAGCGGGAAAGGAGCTATATTCGGAAAAGATACAGTGACTGAGATGTTCAGATGATGTTCACTGAAGACTGATCAATCGATCAAACAGCAATTGCTTATCATACGACTTCCGCCTCCCACTGTTTTATTAAATCCCGTTTGTCAGATGAAATTCGAATCTCTTAAAAACTTCATTATCGTAATCGGTCTGAAAACGGCCAAAGCTTGTATGATTAACGCCTGCGCCATGCTCCTCTTATTTTCGTTCCGTCGTTCTACTTTCCCTTCTTTTGCTTTCGCGATTTCTTGCTGTCTGTTCCACTATCTGTAGTACTGGTAGCACTGGCTTGTACTAACGGTGCTTGGCTTTTGCCTAGTTCCTCCTTTTCTTTCTTCTGCAACGCTCTCTTCACGGCTTCCTCCCGCTCAACACGTTCGATAAGCTTTTCGCTATTCTCCCATAAGTTCTTCGCAATTTTTTCATCTTTGACATCAGTCCTTGCGTAATTCACTTCTTGGCATTCCTTGATAATCTTCCCTCCAGCACCACGACCAAGTGTAGCTTCCATCGCGGCGTAGAGAAAACTCTGGGCACCCCCTTCGGGGCTCTTTAGGAATAACCAAGCGTTTTGCCACAAAATCAAATATACTCCCAAGCCCCAGAGGGTTCCTCGCGTAAGCCATCTCCGCATCCCCGGAGTCCTTGAATACCCAGGGTCCACAAATATAACACGGGCATTCATAGGAAGGCCGTCAGGTCTCTTGTAAGCATCTAAATGCTTCTGAAAAGCCTGCCCAAATATCGTTAACGCCAACTTGCTCCTTGCATATGCTTTTGATGGCGTCCACTCTTTCTTCTTCATGGCCTCACTGCCATCTTCGATGGGCGGAGACCTGATGTAGGAAGAGCAGTGCGCAAATATGATTCGAATATCGCGGTCTGGAGGTTGTGCCCGGATTGCTGGGCTCAGTATGCTGAGGAGGTGGAAATTCGCAAGATAGTTGACCATCCATGTCTCTTCTATACCCTCATCGGTCAACACTCGTGGCTTCCCAGGTGGTGTGAGGGTCGACCCGCAAAGTATGATCATGTCAAGCCTTCGAGGGGGAGCATTGTCAATCCATTTCGTGGCAAATTGACGTATGCTGTATAAGGATGATAGGTCGACTTGTTCCGCGTATATCAGTTCGTTCCCACTTCGTTCTCGCAAGTCTTCGATGTAGTCGACGAGGAAAATGTCTTTTGGTGACTGATGGACCAGGAGCACAAGCTGTGCGCCTCGTTCTGCAAGATTGAGAGCTGTAGCTGCGCCTATTCCAGATGTGCCTCCTGTAATCATTACAATCTTCCCATGCATCTGCCGCTCCGAGGTATTGGAGGCTCCTGTGGAGGACCATTTTATTAGGGCCACGACTGCAATGGCGAGCACCACTTTGAGAATGGTCCAACCATTAGGAAAACTGGGAATACCGTTCCACAGAAACTCCGCAATAATGGGTAATGGCATGTTGAGCGTTTGAGGTCAGCCTGGGACCTGGTTGTGGGGTTGAGAAGATGTTGTAGATACGAACGAAGAACTTAAGAGTCGGTGGGTCGGCAGAAAAGCGGCCGCATTCTGATTTACAGTCGTATGCGAAAACTCCCTGTTTTTGCGAATTTTAGCCGGATCATGCACCTTTGGTGGGGCATACACCAAAAATTAATGAGAATTAACAAAACCTACTAAATAATCGCATTTCCTCCACTACTACCCTCCTGATTAGATCCTAATTAGGCTATTTTGATTCTATTCGTAAGTTTCCACTATACCACGCTTAAAGGGTAAAAAAACCGATATACCCCTACCTCTAGTAGGCTAAAAGAGATATAGAAAACCTATAGCAAAGGCTCTACTACCTCCTCTATACCCTCTACCCCCTTTACCTCCTCCGAAACTACCTAAAATTAAGCTTAAGACCACTCCTAGGCCTCTACTAGAGCTTTCTCTTAGTACTAGTTCGACTAGAGCTAGTCCTAAAAAGGAGGTATTTATTGAAATCCTGTCGTTATTATCTAAGGAGTCTCCTGAGCCCGAAAAAAAGACCTATATAGTTACTATGAACTAGTAGGTTTACTTAAACTATAAGCTAGTTTATATAGAGGCTTTTTAGGAGGATTTTTTATATAGTCTATATTACCTATACTAATATTAGAAGAGCTAGATTTATATAAAGGCTAAGGATACGGCGAAGATAAATAAGGAGGTTAAAGCTAGGAAGAAATAGAAGGTATTATATAGGCCTATAAGTAATTAGCTAATCTTCTATATTAAGGATAAGGAAAGCTTTAAAAGGTTTAAGTATATAATAGTTTCTAGAGGCTCTAGAGGAGTTAATTACACTCTAGAGGCCTAATTCGTTACTAATAGGGACCTAGAATTATCCCCTATATTAGATAGAACTTTAGGAAAGAGATATAAAATACCTAATTCTCCTAAGCTAGTCTATTTAGATAACGACAATAATACTAAAAAGAGTATCCCCCCTATTAAGAAGCCTAGGAAATTAGCTACTATTATCGCTATAGAGTCTTTAGTTAAAGAGAGGAAGGATTAATTACAAAAAATAGATTATCTTAGTTAACTATTATAGTAATAGAGGTATAATAGGAGCGAAAAGGGAGGGTACTTAAATAAAAATTAATAGTATTTCGTAAATAGAGGGGACTATTTTAGGATTAAGCTAGAAGACTTCTATTTTTAGATAAATTAGTAGAAAGAAGACCTTTCTATAGATACTAATCTATATACCGTCCCTACTAATTTAATTATTAAGTAGATATAGAATAGGGAAAATTAATAAAGGATAAGTAAATAGCGAATTAAGAGTAAAGGAAAGGTAAAGGTAAAGGTAAAGGAGAGAGTGAAGCATGAATAAAGAGAAGGCTTATCTTAACTACTAAGCTCTATTATTAACTATAACTACTATAGTAATAAATTCAAGAGAGAAGAGCCCTCTACTAGCTTATATAGTGTCCCGTATATACCTCTACCTTATTATTTACCTATATATATAGCTAATTATAACCCTATTCCCCCTCCTAAGTTTATAGTTATAGAGTATACTTCACGTTATTAAGCTAAACTACTCTATTAATAGAACCTCCTCTATTATCTATATACTAATTCGCCCTATTTTCAATATTAATAACTATCCCCTCTTTCTCTTCCTACTATTCCTTATCCCTAGTATTAAGCTAAGTCCTCTAGTACCTTTAATATACGTGCCTTATATGAGTTAAGCCTAATTCATAGAGATACTAATATTAAGGAGGAATTAGTATTATTTAGAGTATAGCTAGATACTTACTTACCTCGTAATTAAAGGAGGGATATTAGTAATTTAATAGGAATAGTATTAGAGGAGTAGATTAATCCAAAGTAGCTTAAGGTAATTATAATAGGGATCACCAAAAGGGTCGAGTTAGGGAGTAATTAAAGTAGTATTGTGACTAAAACTTAAGGAGGGAAGTGAGGTGTGGGAGGTGCGAAGCCTTAAGGGCTTACGCACGGACCACCCGCGCATGGCCCGAGGCTAGGATGTGAAGGCACTCTCTAACACTACCCCCCCTTTTTATAGCTGACTCCCCCGAGTCTCCCCGGAAACAAGTACTGTATACGTCCTCTGCCAAGTCCCTGTGACTTCTATAATCCTATTAAATGAACGAAAATAACCTTACTAGTTTCTCCTCCTCTAAGTTCATACGACTTCTATAAGTCCTTTACGCAAAACAAAACGAAGACACCCACTCTTGGTTTTCCATCCTCCTAATCAGTAAAGGCCAGGATTAATATTCCACCCAGAGATCCTTAAGAAAAAAAAAAAACTTAAAGGCCCACCTAAGAATTAAAGTTTATACAAGGCTCCTTTTCCCCTCTTCCAACTACTTAAAGCCAGAAAATAGGGTCCGTACACCAGGGTATATAGGAGCTAGCTACTAGCCGCGCTAGTCCCGGGACGTTCCGGGGTTCACTTAAGTCTCATCTTCCAACGAGATCAGCGAATCCGATAGTTTAAAGTCATCGTCTACCTCTGCTTCTTCGTCCTCCTCTATCCCGCTATTGCCCTCGGCCTCGAGGCTCACCGCGTCAATATCGACTAGTAGTCATCTCGGATCGCTCACCCGCTCTTCGTCGATATTCATCATTACACTCTTAAGTACCCGCTCTTCTCTATTATAGATCCGGAGATCCGTAGCGACTCTCACTAGTTCTACTACTCCCGATCTTCATACTCCGTTTAGTATAGTATTATTTGGATCAAGTACTAAACTACCCGCTACTCGGAGGTTCATCAATAATACTAAACCAAACATCTACTATATTATCCAAAGAGGGTATATTAGTTCGAATTCGCCCTCATCTACGATATTATAATATACTACGTATTAGTCCCACAGCATCGCCTCCTATACCATATACCATAAGTATAACCAGTAGCATACTAGCCAGACTAACATCTCCCTATTCACACATTAGCAAGCGCTCGCGTCTCATTCGTTATAGTTTACTAGGGCCACGAGGAGGTAGTCTCCGAAGACCCTACCCCCTTCCAGGCGCACGTCTTCGTCCCCACACCATCTCTGCTTTCGGTAGACGAATTCCGATTTTGTATTTAATTACGACAGAAATACCTTTAGGTACACCATCTCCCCCTTTCGGCGCTCTGGGAGTGGTTTAAAGCAAAGTTCTCCCGGGCTCTTCCCGGTTCTCTCCATAGTCTTACATTCTACCTTATTATACACATCTCGAATAAAGACTCCGCACGGGATTACCACATCTACTACCACTCTTCATACCTTCACTAGCTTCTCTATTAGGCCCGCTACTATATTCTAGTCGTTTACGAACACCGCTTACAAGAATTCCTATTCACTTTGGTTCGCGTGTCGCTAAGCTAGCTTAATTAGGTTATTATTTCCTCTACACAAATACTCAATATCCAGCTATATTAGTTACATTAGCTCTCTTAGTACGAATCTTCCATACACATCATCATGTCATTAGAACTATTATCTAGAGGATTCTCTATATTAGAATACTAGGTCAACGCTTTATTATAGTTCTTCTTCTTAGTCATCGACTTCTATACTTTCCCCGAATATATCTTATTATCCCGCCCCGGAGGGTCCCGGGTCTCCATCCTCAGGGGATATTAGCTCCTTCTCCTTTCCCTTTCCTATCTTCTTATTTTCCTTCAATAATAACTTTTCAATCAGGGTCCGGATCACCTTAGCTTCTTTAGAATCTCCTAGTCCTGCCTCTAGTAGTCTCTTTATAAAGTCAGATACCTTATTACGGCGTGGTTTCTGAATCATATTTTATAGGATCTCCGTCTTTTTAACCTTCTTCTTTAAGGAAGTCTTCGCCACTAGGTAGTTCATCGGCTTTATAGGGGTTATTATCAATACCGCTAGCTTTAGTCGATTTTTCGAGTTTATCTTCGACTTTAGTAGTATTTACATATCACCTACTACTAGTGACTTCTTCGGTATTATAATCTCCCCGGTCTCTCCCGGTTCTACATTTAGGTTAGTCGGTAGTTTCTTCGGCGTCGTCTTCTTTTCTTTCTTAATTTCGCCGGCCCCTTCTCCTTTATCCTCTACCACCTCCGCCTCGTAATATAGATCATTTCTCTTCAACCAGTTCTTTAGCTATAACTAGCTAGCGTAGTACTTATTCAGATACTAGTCATAGATCTATCGAATAGCTTCAGTACCCGCCGTTAGTGAGCTTATATCTAAGTCCTTCTTTCCACCGAACTTGCCCATCTTTACTAGGTATGTAAGGAATCGGTAATTATTTTCATTATTAAAGTTAGGACTCTATATTATAATTCTTCCTTCCATCTCTCGTAGGATCTCAATACCGGCTTCCTATATAGCCTCGTCCTCCATATCCATATCTAGTTCCAGCTCACCAAATACACTTAATAGGTAGGCCACGGCCACGAACTCGCTCAACTATATAAGGGGGTCTTCCAATACTACTCCGTAAGAGAATACCCATAGTCCCTGCCACATATATAGTGGCTTCATTGCCCGCGTCATTATTTCTCCCGGGAGCATCCCAGTATTACTCTACTAAGGGTCTTATTTATAGGTAATCTAAGAGAGTAGGTTACTAGCTCTTAGTATTACTCTACGAAGGATTTCTCAATATCTATAGTCATGTTTATTAATAGGTATTCATAATAATTCTCAAAGAGTTAAGGAGATTAAATCTCTAGGAGTAAATATTATAGGGTCAAGGGTTACGAAGGCAATCACACCCCGCTTTCTTATTTACTTCACTTAACACTTAGTTTTCTTACCTCAGTTTCACAGAGTATTAATCAACTCTCGGTTTTTTATAATTTGGATTTAGATAAACATCCTTATATTACCATAATCAGCTTTCTTACTAAGGATAAACATCCTCGTCTTACTAAGACTATTCTCCTTTTATAAGCATACCTCTTACTCCTTAGCGTCCGGCCTCGGCTTAAACAGATATTTCTCATAGAATATTTTTACCGCTTCTCGCACATATTCTAGGTCTTCCGCTTTATACCAGCTATCATAGTCCAATATCCAGCCCTTCTAGCATATTAGATAGTATAGCTTTCGCTAGCGTGTTCAATATTATGAGTTCACGATCTTTTCGACTTCCCATTCTTCGACTTCATCACCCCAGTCATTTAGGACAAGTTCGGCTCCCGGTCCCTCTAGCTCGGCTGCTTCCTAAAGGTCTCAGGTGGATCCCCGGTACTTTGTCAGGAGGTTCACGTGGAATACATTATAGCACCTCCAGGTTTCGGGCAGTTTAAGTTAGTATACCTAGTGGCCAATTCTCTTATCTACCCTGAATAGTCCCGCTTTCTTCGGTCTAAGCTTTTTGCAGGGCTGGTTTGAGTTCATGTTCTTTGTATTAAGCATTACTAATTCGCCGACTTGGAACTCCACTCTCTTGTGCTTTGCGTCATAGTACTTCACTTACATGTCTTGCGCGTGCGTTAGCGTCACTTTCAGTTAGTTATACATATCTTATAGCCTCTTCGTTAGGTCTTTTACTGATTCCGACTTGTAGTTCCGTAGCTTCGCTAGTTAGAAGGGTTTTACGCTCTTTTCGTTCGCTTTAAATGGGGATAGCTTCGTTACCGGTAATAGGCTGTTTCCCCAGGCGAATTCCGCTAGGTCTAGCAGATCTGCCCAGTTCTCCTAGTCAAAATCCATAAATATCCGCAAGAAACCCTCTAAGACCGCGTTTATTCTCTCCGTTTAACCATCTGTCTATAGATGAAACGCCGTCGAGGTTTTCCTTTTTGTTCCTAAACTTTTTATGAAGGTTTCCCAGAATGCTGAGGTAAATAACTTCGCTTAATCTATCGTGATGTTATCCGGTATCCCGTGTTTCGAGAATACATAGTGGAGGAATATATGCGCGAACTGCTTTGAGTCCATCTCCTTTTGAACTAGGATAAAGTTTCCTTCCTTCGTTAACCGATATACTATTACCAGGATTACATTATATATCGCCTGTCTTCCGCCCTTCTCATAGGAGAAGTCTACTAATCTCTTCGACGGTGGCAGGTCCGTAATGAGGTCTAGCGTGATGGAGCCCTAGGGCCTTCCCGGGACTAGGAGTAGTTCCAATTCACCTGGTATCTATATCCTTAAAGGCTTATTTCTTTGGCAAGCCAAGTATGAGCTAATGAAGTCGTCTACGTCAGCATCGATGCCCGTCCAGAATAGTAGTCTCTTCATTGCTAGGATCGTCCTATCTCTTCTAAAGTAGCCCGTGGTTGGGCTATCGTGAAACTCTTTCAAAAGACGTTTTCTTAGTTCTGCATCTTCTAGTACTCATAAATGAGTCCCTTTATGGATCCATATTCCATCCTCGAGGGTGAAGTCTTCCCCTTCCGGTGCTGCGAATTTTCCTTACGCGTTCTGGATCTCCGTTACTAGGTCATCGAATATCTATTTATCCTCCTTGGCCTCTCCTAGGGACACGGAAGAATCATCCGTCACGCACAGGTATACTTATAGTTCCGTGATTTGCTTCAGCTCCTGTAATGTGTCCTCTCTCCCCTGCTTCACTTATGCGTAGGCGGTTTGGACTATTATATATAGGAGGTCCGGGGCCCCGTCTAGTTTAATTAGGCTTTCTATATCTTATTCTCCTAAGGTTAGTAGCGGCTTCTAAACTATAGCCGGTCCTCTCGCGTAATCTAGTTATCGTGATGGTACATTAGCTAGGTTTTTCGAACCTGCTCTATATATAATCTCGAAATTAATTATGGATAAGGTTACTGCCTAATGGGCTTGCCATCTCGTGAGAACTCTCGTCGTTATAAAATACCTTAAGTTATTATAATCCGAGATAATTATAATCTTCTCTCGTGCTCCTTCTAAGAAATGCCTCTAGTATTTCACGCTTTCTACTATAGCTAATAGCTCCTAATTAAATATTAAGTAGTTAATCTCTACCGGGATGAATTTTCTCGAGTAGAACGCTATTAGATGCAAGTAGTAATCGTCCTATTTCTGTGATATAATTCTAGCTAGTACGAAGACTAATACGTCACATTCGAGCTATCTTTTCAGCGCTAGGCTAAAATATACGAGGATTGGGGCGTCTTTGAATTTCTCTTTTAGGTTCTCGAAGGCTATTATTACTCCTTCTATCCATTTGAATTATTGTTTCCCTTTAAGTAGTATTATTATCCCTATAGCTACTAAGCTATACTAGTGGATAAAACGTCTATAGAAATTACAGAACCCCAGGAATACTAGTGTCTCCCTAGCTGTTCCCGGGACTAGCTAGTGTTAAATTATAGCGACTCGTATCTCATCCATCTTTATTCCTTCATATGAGATAATATATCCAAGGAATTCCACTTCCTTTACATCAAACTCGCACTTTTCTAGTTTATAGAATAGGCCATACTTATCTAGTTATTCCAGGACCTTACACACGTATTCTATATATAGATATTCTTCCCTTAAGAAGATTAGGATGTCGTCTAGGTATATAATCATAAAGACGTTAATAAACTCTCTGAGGCATTAATTAATATAGGCTTAGAATATTACTAGTCCATTACTTAGGCCAAATGGGAGTACTAGGTACTTAAATAGACTAAACCTCATTCTAAATACCGTTATCTATTCGTGTCCTTCTTTAATCCTAATTAAGTAGTATGTATTCCATAGGTCTAGCTTTATAAAGACCACTACTTAGCCGAGTCGGTTTAGGATTTTGGATATAAGTGGAATTAGGTATCTATTAGGAATTATACCGCTATTCAGACCACGGTAGTCTACGCATAGTCTATAGCCCCCGTCTTTCTTTCCTATAAATAGAAGGGATACCGCTACTAGTAATTTAGATCTCCGGATTATTCCTAGTCTCAGCATCTTCTCTAGATACTCTCTCAGGATTCCTAGTTCTTCCTCTAATAGGTTATAGATTAGCCCCTATAGTAGCTTAAAGCCTGGCTTAAGAAGTATTTCATAGTCAAGTCCTAGTTAGTAGGGTAGAAGTTCTTCCGCTCTCGCTTTATCGAAAATATATCTATATTTATTATATTTTATAGGTAATATCTTCTCTATTTTTAGTTCCTCTAGGGCATTTCCGGGGATATTCTTAATCAGATTCAGGATCTCGAAGTATTTCCACAGTTCCTCATCTACCAATAGTTCTTCGGTAACTCCATCCCCATTATCCTCTTCTAAGAGGTGAAGTATATCTAGAGCCACTACCATTTAGGCTAGTGTTTCCGAGTTACATTTATCGTCGCTTCTCGCTAGTTCTCCGGTACACTAATCAATCTTCGGGTTATATTCTCTTAACTATAGTAGTCCGAGTATAATATCCGCTATCTTTAGCTCCATTCCTCTAAACCTCATTACTTTCGGTATATGCATTTAGTTATAGTTAATATTAATTTCATATACTATAGTCAAAGAGGCTAGAGCTAATACCCTTCCTTTCGCATCTTTCACTACTAGGTAGTATTAGCTTAAGCTATAATACTAGATAGTTTCTTGAAACCTACTATCAATAAAGTTCGCTATAGCTACCGAGTCAATAATTGCTTTTACTTATACTTCTTCGCCACTTCGGCTTTTCACTCTCAATTATACTATATAGAAGTCGGGGTGTGTTTCTGTGAGATTGAGGAGGTCGTCTTCCTGTGAAGTATCTCTCTATATAGTAGGTAGGTCGATGTCCGGTATTCATACGTCCCCGGATGGTCCCAGGTTCATGAGTCCTTAGCCTCTAAGTTTATCTATCTCTCTTTCCTAGGTTATTACGAGTATATTATACTTATTTTTTATTCTTTCATATTCATTCTCTAATAGTAATATAGTATTATGGATAGGGAGTATCACTACAGGGGACACGTGGTAGGAGTTAGAGTCATTAATAATCTAATATTATTATAAGGTATATATTATCGGATTACCAGATACTGAGGGCTCCCCCTACGCTCCCGTTACCTTAGTTATCAGGGGGGCTTGTCTTTTCCCGGGCACTCGTCTATGAAGTGTCCAGGCTATTAATATTTAAAGCATAGCTTTTCTCTACGTATCTTCTTTCTCTGGTCTACTGGGATATCTGGGAATAATATTTCCTTACGCTTACTATTCGAATTTCCCGAGGCTAGCCCTAAGGGGTTCCGGGGAGCCTAAAGTATTGCGTTTAATCCGGACACCAGCAAGTCGAACTCAACTTTACGTTCTCGGCGAGGTCGTGCCTATCCCGGTTGGGAACCCGGTATAGTATTATTAACTAGGAATAGCCTAGCCGTCGCTTAGAGAAACTCCTCTACAGCGAAGGCTACTTATTTAAGTCTAGTATATATTTAAGGGATTATTCCATTTAAGCTAATAAATATCCTCTCGAGGATAGGCTTTATGAGCTTTAATTAGTAGTTTAACCATATAGCTCTTTCTTCATATCCCCACGATATATCTTATATCTTAAGTTTAAAGTAGTTTATAAAGTCTTAGACTAATTAGTTTTCGAATATCTTATATCTTTATATCCTTAGGTCAGCTTTAATTATTATATTTCTAGGACCATATTCCTCGAATAACCACGTTTTAAGTTAGACCTAGTTATTAAATTTCGCTATATCTTAAGGTAGTTCATTGAGTCTAGCCATCATTACTCTTAATTTAATTAACTATATGAGGTAGTCTCGTACTATAAGGGCTTAGATCACCGGATTAGTGACGTGCTCTACCACTAAGTAGTCCTCCACTTCCATAATCCATAACCGGACGTCATCCTTCGGTAGAGTGAAGGTAGATAGTACCTTAGCCCGGGGATAATCCCGGGTTGTGATAGGGTAATAGCTATAATCGGTGACCAGTATCCGGGGGTCGGGTCTAATTACGGTATTAAAGAATATCGGGGGGCCTCGGATACTTGGTGATAATTATCGAGTTATCTAGCTTCTAGGGTATTAGGTTTAGGCTAATATACCTCCGCTCATAAAAGGGAATACGCTAATGGGACGTCCTCCTTCTATCTATCTCTATTCCATCGCCAGAATCCTTCTTTCTAACTCCCGATTTATCTCTCGAGTCACTACGAGCTCCTTCTCCTTCTCTGTAATTAGTCTTTGTGAAGTCGTCGATCGCGGGGAGGAGCGAGGGGAGCGTGGGGTACGATGAATCTCGATACTTGGTCTCGGGGATCCGGAGGGGGTATTTGCCGTATTGTTACGGGCTTAATCCACACTATCCATATCACTCATTATTCCAGGTTATACTACTCAACTTTCTAGTATATCTTCTTCGAATCCCTTTGCCACCTTCTCGATCCGCCATAGGCTCTCTAGTTCACGGGTCCTCTGGGGAATTGCCTCCCTTCTCTTCGATTATTAACGCCGTAACGCTAGAGTAACTACTTCGGTATAGCTCATATAACCCTCTGGCGAAGACTCGGTTTCTCCTAGGAGCGTCCCGGGAGGGGAGGGTGAATTTGGTAGTTCTCTTGTGATACGTCACTGCCTTTCGTACTTGGTAATTGATTGCTCGTATACGGTTACTAATTACCGTACCGACTCCAAAATAGAAGTTTCAGAGTGTAATAGGGATCACCAAAAGGGTCGAGTCAGGGAGTAATCAAAGTAGTATTGTGACTAAAACTTAAGGAGGGAAGTGAGGTGTGGGAGGTGCGAAGCCTTAAGGGCTTGCGCACGGACTACCCGCGCACAGCCCGAGGCTAGGATGCGAAGGCACTCTCTAATAGTAATAGAGAAATCGGAGGCTAAAGAGTATAGTATTCCATAGGGATTTCTCTTTATTATAAAGGATTAGGTATCCCCCTAGTATATAGTATAGAATTTAGAGGTTAATTAATTATCTAGATTAAATATAGGAGCTCCTATACTAATTACGAATATAGGGGGTCCCTCTTATAGTACTATTCCGGATATATAAGTAAGGGACTCGATTCTACTAGATATTATATTTAGTATATATCCTAAGGACGAAATTAGCTTCTATTAAGGTAAAGGTAACTTATAGAAGTAGGATTAGGAGGATTTTATAAGCCCTAGCTTATTTAGTAAAGAATATAGTTTAATTAAGGGGTAAGAGGAGGATAAGAATTAGAATCGAGGTTAATAAACCTCGATTCTACTAAGTACTAGTTTACTAGCTTAGAACTAAGGAATAGACTAATTAGATTATAGGAAATTAGTCTCTCTTAGTATAATTTATTACTAGTATTCTAGTCCTTATTTTTAGTTAAGTTTATTAATATTTAGAGTTTTTCCTTAAAACTAAATATCTTTATAACTATACTATAGGAATTTTTTATATTAGAATAGTAAAAAGAGCTAATTTATACAATTCTAAATCTACTTTCCTTTTTTTAATAGCTATTATAGTTATTAAGAACCGTAGTATTTTTTAATTAGTATTAATATTAGTTCTCTCGTAAAGTAATAAAGTAATTTTTAAACTACTATTTATAGTATTAAAATTACTAGAACTATAAGTAATATTACGTATAGTAATTCTATTAATTTTATACTAATTCCTTTAGGAAATTATAATATCCTAAATTATAGAAGTGCCCTCTAGCCTTCCTAGCTACCTCTAGCCCCTTTCTAAGCCTCTAAATAGTATTAATTAGGTAATCTCTAAAGTTTAGATACTCTCTATAGACCTTTCTATAGTTCTTCCATATATCTAATTTAATATTATAAAAACTCTCCTTAATTAGGTTTAAAATAGGATAATATAGAGGTAACTAACGTATCTAGACCCTATACTCCCGGTATATATTAAGTACCCTCTAGCTCTAATAAATACTATAGTTATCTATAATAATAATAGAATTCTTCCCTAGCTATAGATTATACTATAGGAGAACCCTATATTCTATCTATTCCTCGAATATCTTAGCTATAATATTACCTTAATATACTAGGGGTTTAAGGTATCTATTAATTATATATACTAGTAAGAGAGACTACTTTAGGCCTTACTTTAGAAGTATCTTTATCTCTATAGGTAGCCCTTATAGTACTTATCTATATTTCCTATACCCCGTATACTTATTAAAAGCTAATTTATCTACTATAATAATCTAATCTACCCTCTAGAATCGAGAGTTATTATACTATTACTCTAGAAGCTCCTGGTTCTACTCTACCGCTACTACTTTAATTCTCTTATATATAATATCTAGTCTCTTTAAAAGACATAAGACTATTATCTAGTAAGGTTAAATACCGAATTCGTTATTAAGGAAGTCGATAATCTCCTCCTAATATATATTAACGTATCTTAGAATATACTCTATTACTACCTCCTCTATTTCTAATATAATTATTAATAGATAATTAGGTTTTTTCCGGGGATCCTAACTAAGTATAGTTTAAACCTATATTTAATACTTCCGATATTATATAGTTTCGTAAGTAGTATTAAACTTGGTTATAATCTCGTGCAAATTAGGATAATAAGGTTATATAATAATAGTATTAATAGCCGTGATCTCGCGCGGGCTTAGGTATGGGGCCATAATCTGCTCTTATTATTAGTAAGAGCTATATTAGGGGAGTAAATTAATCTACTCCTCATCTAATTCGGACGTGGTTTAGTAGAGTAATTAATAGTTAAATATAATTCAGGTAACTTTTAGTATACCTATTTTTAAGCGTACCGCTTTTAGTCAAAATCACGCTAAAACAGGGAGTTTTCGCATACGACTGTAAGCTTAAATTTTTAGCCCTAAGAAATGAGAAAGCTTACCTCGCCGCCACGAAGGCAATCACCATCCTTTAAAGACTCACTGTCAAAGATAGTTGCGAGAACGTCCCACACAAACGCGATGTCCGACGACGACACATACGAGATCCCACTGCAGGACCAAAGAGTATTTGGAGCAGGTATCAAACGCAAAAGAGTAAAGTTTGTGCCTTCAGCAGCTTCCTCTTCAGCCACTCATATCTCGAGCGGAGCTTCTGCCACGTCAGTCAGCGCTTTCTATCTCAACTTAGTACTACCATCCGGGGATGAGGCTTCAAAGGAGGCTTCACCTGCCCCTGTATCACAGTCCAGAGCACCGAACCTTTCCGAAAGCTCACAGCAGTCTCGATCAGAACAGCCCGAACCACAGGTCTGCGAGATCTGCAACCTACCTCTCACAAGCACCCCAAATGGCCGAGCTCCTGAAGAGACATCCGAAGCAAGGGATGTGCTAGCAAAACTTCGACCTCACGAGGCATCTTTGGCACACCAAGTCTGTCTTACCCATTCTCACCCGCCATCACACCTAGATCGGAACCGAAAAGGACTCGCATATCTTTCAAGCTATGGATGGGATCCCGATGCCAGGGTTGGGCTTGGAGCATCAGGACAAGGTATTCAATATCCAATAAAATCAAAGCCGAAAGATGACAAGCTGGGAATTGGTGTGGTTTTACCAAAGGAGGCTGACAGGAGGAAGAAGGAGAAAGTCGAGAAACTGGACGCCGGGAAAATTAGGAAGTTACACGAGAAAGACAAGAAGAAGGCCGAAAGACTGAGAGAGATGTTCTACAGAAATGACGACGTTGAGCAATACCTACGGGGAGGATGAGATATAATTGCTATTGGATTTATGGATCTGCTGTGCTTGGATTTGGGCATGAAGCTGGTAGCAGTTTTGCAAGAACCTTTCAGTTTTCCTAGGGCCAGAGTAGATTCCAGCCATCACGCCGCCCAGGATGCTCCTCGAACGAAGCATGTGGCAAGAAGTCGAGTTCGAGGCAGCTGGGACCAGATCTCGTTGCTCGAAAGAATTGTGGACCCTCCTCTGTGGTCTTATTTGTGGATATGCTAATAAGAGTTGAAGTACTCGAGAAATTGCATGGAAAGGCGACAAAAACGAAGGAGGGTTGTATATCTGCGCAGGCTGAACAAGACCAATAGTCTTCGGACACGTCAGTTAGGTTCCTGTCTTATTCGACTGAAAATTGGGCACTACAGAAGATCACTTGCTGATGGACAAGAGTCCGAATTCCAATAGTAAGGCGAAGGGAGGCAGAATGCCACTAATTTTGCTCAGACAGACTAAAGTGTTCTGTATAGAGACGCCAGCAGTCAAGTGTGAGAATTAAATGAGTTCCTTATATCTCTTTGCCGTTTCCGATACACTTTACGAAGTGATTGTAATGTAAAAGAGTATTCTCTTTTCCCATATTTACCACCATTTGAATGATTTATTATCTCTCAGCAAAAGCTCTCCATGTCATTGAGTGTGTGAACTTCACCGCCTTTTTCTGCCGCACTGCGCTAGCGGACGGGCCGAGCAGGCTGGAAACGAAACCCCGCGACGCTTCAAGAATCAAGATACCTGCTAAGCCACGACGCATCTTCCTTCTCAACCTCATAGCCCTGTCTAAACGCGAATGAAATAAAATCGATAAATCTCTACGCAGCGATTGAAATCAAGGCAACTTATCGAATCTAGCTTTGGAGGACGCCAAGATGGTGTCTGCGATCCAGGAGCAGCGGGACAGTAAGGATCAAGGTTATGCTAATATTCCACACTGTAACTGACGACGATGACAGTTATCTTGGACACTATAAAATCAATAACCCGAGGAGATGTAGGTCTGCCGTGCTCTGCAAGTCGACACTGTTAATCATTTTGTAGTGGAAGGTGCTGGTCATTGATGAATCTTCCAAGAAAATAATAGACAATGTGGTAAAAGAAGATGACATCCTCAACGAGAATATCGCGAGTAGGTGGGAAAGAGGAATTCTGAATGACTATATGCTAAGCGCAAGCCAGATATTGAGAGGATCGAGGAGAAGAGGGAAATGAATCCTGACATGGATGCAATATACATCCTCTCACCGCAACCACATATTGTTGATTGCCTAATGGCAGACTTCGAACGCCGGCGATACCGAAAAACTTTCCTAGTATGGACTGCCTTGCTGGATCCACAGATGCGCCGGCGCATCGACACCTCCAGACAAGCGAAAGAACAGTTGGCGGGATTTGAAACGTTGTCGATAGATTATTTTCCCCGCGAGTCGCACTTAATTACATTTAGAGATCCTTGGAGTTTCCCTATCTTATACCATCCAGCATGCAACAATCTTGTTCGCGATCATATGCAGATTCTTGCACAGAAGGTAGGATTTTGTGGAAAACTGTTTTGAGCACAGACTAAGTTTCCCAGATAACTGGCATTTGCGTCTCTTTGGGCGAATATCCCAAAGTTCGATACTACAGACCTCGAAACCCAACACACGAAGCCAGTGTGCTCTGCGGTCACCTGGCTAGATTTGTCCAGGAAGAGCTCGATGCATATGCACAATGGAATCAGAACTTTCCTCCACCTACCTCACGACCACCGGGAGTCCTTGTCATTACAGACAGGTCAATGGATCTAGTAGCACCAGTCATCCACGAATTTACATACCAGGCGATGGCACACGATCTGCTAGCTATAAAGGAAACCGACAAAGTCTATTACAAGACGGTTGTCAACGAAGGAGGAGCCGATCAGCAAGAAAAGGAGATGGAGATAGGAGAAAAAGACAAGATCTGGGTGGAAAATCGACACAGGCACATGAAAGACACGATCGAGAAGTTGATGAGCGATTTTCAAAAGTTCATCGACGAGAATCCGCATTTCACAAATTCCGAGCAAGACGCCACGAGTTTGAACGCCATCAAAGATATGTTAGCTGGATTACCACAATTTCAAGAGTTGAAGGAAGCATATTCTTTGCATCTGAACATGGCTCAAGAGTGTATGAACATTTTCCAGCACCACAAGCTCCCAGATATTGCCTCGGTCGAACAGTCGCTTGCCACCGGGCTAGACGAAGACTTTCGAAAACCGAAGAACCTTGCAGATCAGATAGTTCGACTACTGGACGACGAGAGCATTGGACCTTCGGATCGATTACGGCTGATCATGCTTTACATTATTTTCCGGGACGGTATTATCATGGAAGACATTCAACGTCTCTTGGCACACGCTTCCCTGCCACCTCAAGATGCCGAAGTCCTCACAAACCTTGAACTCCTGGGAGCACATACCACGAAGCTTTTGAAAGATCTCAAACGGACAAATCAATCTCTATTTCCTGCAAAGACTGCCCCCACCGCCCAAAGCGAAGAGTACGCTCTCTCTCGATTTGAGCCAATGCTCAAACTGATGCTCGAAGATATTGCCAAGGGCGCTCTTGATCAAACAACCTTTCCATATGTAAAGCCGCCTCTTGACAATTCGGAAGAATTGGCCGCACAGTCCCAAGCATCACTTCGGAGTGCCAAGCCGACATGGGCGAAGAACCGAACATCAACGGTAGAAAACCGGCAACGAATCATTGTATATATGGCCGGTGGTGCAACTTACTCAGAGTCTAGAGCTTGTTACGAGATCTCACAATCAAGGAGCAGAGATGTGTTCCTTGCGACGAGCCACATGTTGACTCCTGCGTTTTATGTCAGGCAGGTGAGCGACTTGAGCAAGGATCGACGAAGATTGGATTTACCAATGGATCGACCAAAACCGAAGGCCCCCGCACATTTGTTTGAGCGGAACGAACCTCGTCCTGTCCCTCCGCCCGCTGGACAGGGACCAGCGAGAATGGGAATGGGTCTTTCACAGTCGAAACTAAATCCAGGCGTAGGTTTTCCTAAAGGGGGCCCGCTACCTAAAAGTCCTGGCGCTCCCTCACCTCCAGGGAAAAGTCCATCATACAATCCAAGTCCGTACAATCCGAACCCTTACGCCACACCTCAACCAGTGCCTCCAACGGCTGGTGTGGCTGCCCTGAGCATGGGTTCTAACGGTACCAATGGCGACGGATCAGGCAGCAAAGGGAAGCTTGAGAAGAAGAGTAAGTATGCGAAAGACGATGGGGTAGAGAAGAAGAAGCGTGGATTTTTTGGGAGCAAGAAATAGGGATGGGGAAGCATGATCTGACGAGCGGCATGGTTTGGCGTTAAGCGGATGTTGGTGCTTCGGTGGCGGGTGAGGTGATGAAGCCGTGATGACTTGTCATATAGATCGGATTCTTGTTTGTGTATACGAAAAGGGGCTGATGGTGGGATAATTGGCAAATCTCCCAGGCGGAGTCAAATGAAATAGATGATTTTTCAGCACCTTTTCTTAACAGAATCATCCTCAAGAGTTGTGAGAGTAACTGCTACGACTTCAGCTACAACAAACTCATTCTCCTTTCTACTCTTTCCATAAGCCTTTTTCATACGGCTTATCGACGCATACGGCTTATCGACGTTTGATATCCTTGAAGCACTGCAATTTTAGGCTCACGAGGAACGTCTGCCGACCCCTGTCTGAACCTATGCGTGCACTGCAATTTTAGCCACGCGAGCAAGGCGGAGATCAGAGCTTTAGCACGCCAATCGAAGAAAAATGCAAGCCCAGCAGCGAAGGTATTATATAAAACGAGTCCTCAGAAATACAATGCAGTGCCGCTCTTGATATCTGAGCCTTGCTGCCCATCAGACCTAACATGTGCTCCTTAAACTCCGATATTCACAGACGCCATCTGAAAACCCAACAATCGATACACACCACCCTCGGCCATCCACGCATCGCTGCTCACAGAACCAGACATCTACCTTTCAACAACTCCAACAATCACGAGAGTCCACTGCAAATCCAACATCAAATATTATACGATCGCTCGTTCATTCAACCTCTCTTCTTCCCCCTAGGCTGCAGCTTCTCCCACTTCGTCCTCGTATAAAATTCCAAAACATCCCTATCCATCGGCAACTGCCTCCTCTGAAAGCCGGTCAGCCTCAAGCCGCCAAGATGCGTCGCCCTGCTCAACGCAACATAGAGCTGCCCGCTCTCGAAGATATCCTGACTCGAGACCTCCACATAGTCTAGCGTCATGCCCTGGCTCTTGTGAATCGACAGCGCCCACGCGAGCGTGAGCGGGATCTGGGTGCGGCAGACGACGTACTGGTCCTGCAATTGGGAACCGCCGCGCAAAGAAGCGGAGGCGAAGGCCGGGATAAGATCTGTAATGCCGTTGGCGAAGCGGACGAGGGGTCGCCATTTGGGATTCGACTGGTGATATGCCCTCATCGATTCTTCTCGGATCGATTGGTGCTCGCCATGTGTTTCCATGATCTTTTCCAGCTCCTGGGAGGCCGGCTGGAAGCCGATGATCACGCCTTGCGACCCGTTCACGAGTTTGGGCTGCAGGTTCTGCAATAAGACGACTCGGGCCCCGACTTTGAGCGTCAGGTCTGGGGTGAAGCGGTGGTCGCGGAGCGTATCTCTGTATTCCCGGATCTTGTGAGATATGTTAGGGTCTTGCCATTCTCCCTCTTTGGCACCGATGAGTTTCTTGCAGAAATCTTGGGCGTGCCATGATTTGGGCTGGGATTTGAGAGCGCTGAGCTGTTGCTCGTTGAATTGCTTTACTTTGAATAGTTTTGACATGAGCCGCACGGCGACTGCATCCTTGGGAAGATCTTTCCGGCGTTCGAGGTCAGCCCACTCATCGTCCTCTAGGTTCGTCCCGTCCCGGATTTTGTTTAGGATGTCCTGAAATCGAGTATCTTTCTGCCGATGGATTTGCTCCAGCTTGACATGGCGTAGCTTCAACTCTCTCCACACCGGGGCTCGGAATGCCCATTTGTCGGTGTTCCTAATGAAGGTTATTTGGTCTTTGGATCCCTTGCAGTTGCTGGAAATGCATACGACGTCTGGTTTATCGGGGATCGACTCTCCACATTGTAGGCAGAATTGGAAGGGCTTTACTGGAGGAAGCTGATGGAAATCGCCTAGGAAGATGACTTGCTTTCCCCCAAACGGCAATTTGTTCATCGTAGCGTTCTGAAAGAGCAGGTTGAGACGTTCCAAGAATTGGTTTTCAACCATCGAAATCTCCTGGATTTGTACTCAGCAATCACTCGTCATATCAAGTCAAGAAGTCGGATGGTACTGACTTCGACAACAAGGACGTCCAAATCATTGATAGCTTTGATGACGCTCATCTTCGGCTTATTAAGTAGTTCAACAATGCTTTTCCGCAGTGAGTCTGGATTCCACTGCCGCTCAAGTTAGATCTCCTGCCTGCTCCTTTCAACAAATTCCCACTTACGCCAGCAAAAGAATAGGTAGTCTTCCCCTCCAACGGCAGGGCCGCGATCCCCGTCGGAGCAACAACCTGTACATTTCCACCCCTCTTCTTCTTCTTCAGCCTAGCCAAGATCTCTTTCAGCGTAACAGTCTTCCCACATCCCGCAGCACCGGTGAGAAAAATGTTGTGCTTTTGCATAGCCAGGTTGACTACCTTCTCCTGCTCTGGGGAGAGCTCAATCTTTGTCCCATCGTGGATTGGTTTTGGCTCCGGGCGCCGCTCTAGTTGATCGAGTTCGTAGCGTTCTTCGGCAGTGAGCACTGGCGCTGCTGGTTCCTCTGTAAATCCTGGCACCTCCCACATGACCCTCTTGGCAGCTGGTTCTTCATTGTCAAGTTCATCTGTAAGATCCATATAACTTGCAGATCTTTTGACTGCTGGTATAAACTCTGGTGGTGGAGGAGAAGGAGAGGTGAGATCGACATAGCCTGCTGGCTTGGGTAAATTGGTAAAATGCCTCGAGGGCAGGAGCGGACTCGAGGAGTCTTGAGATGTTTGTGGCGGAGACTGTAATTGAGGACAATATATCGTATCGTCTGCAAGTCTTCGGATATTCGAGTTTCCTGGCATTAGTGGTTCAGGAGGAGGAGGGTCATAGTAATATGGCGCTGGTTGGGAGGTCGACGGCTGCCACGCACCTTGGCTCGCATCCGCAGGTCTTGCTCCTACGGACGTCTGTTGCCGCGCAGGCGGTTTAATCCACGGTGGAACAGGAGTTAGAGACTCTTGCCAAGCCCTTGCTGGATTTTTATATGGTTGTGGAGGTTGTGGGGGAGCTGGTGGGGGAGCAGAAGCGGCAACCATAACAGCGATTTTTCTCTGCCATTCTTCCCAAGCTAAACTCGCTTCGAGGAAGGTTTTGAATCCATGTTGTCGCTGGTTTGAGAAGCCAGTTACCTGCTCGTTAGTTTCTTCCCAGCTGTGATATACGCCAGGTTTCCTCCCGCGAAAGACAACCCATGCAACATTGCGTGACTTCGCCATGTAATAGTCATGCAGGCCGGAAAATCATCGCCTGCACGTTTTTCGAGAGAATTCTCTGCGGTAATTGTGGTGGCTGATTGGATATGAGATGGATGGATGTTTGTGACGGTTGCTTCTAGAAGTCCTTT
Organism: Hyaloscypha sp. PMI_1271; assembly: GCA_021399465.1. NCBI lineage: Eukaryota > Fungi > Ascomycota > Leotiomycetes > Helotiales > Hyaloscyphaceae > Hyaloscypha > Hyaloscypha sp. PMI_1271. The sequence continues at coordinate 341,429 of JAJTUS010000015.1, read as the reverse complement.
ACATCACGCGTAGGAAGACCTGAGGAGACGCGGGTCGCGCACCCTGACAACGCGCTAAATGGTTATCAATTGAGCGAGTTCTTAGCGAGTTTACCCCTAATTGCTCGCTAAACATAACGGAGGGACTCATCGGGGCTTCGAATGCGATATGCTCGCAGATTTTATGGACTCATCTGTATTCTCTATTCGTCTCCTCTATGCCATTACGTAATTACCCAGTTCGTGTATTCTCCAACCCTTCCATCCATGAACACACCCATCCAGCACGCCTAAAACCCCGCCAATTATGCCTCCCTCTTCCCTCCCTGAAACGCCGTCCATCAAATCAAACCAGATCAGAAAGAAATCTGAAATCCATAACGCCAAACGGCCACGCTAAATCTCTAGATCCTCAAGTCAACTCCCATCCTTCCATGGCGTGTATTCTGTTGTTACAAGTCGGAAGATCAAGAAAAGGAAAAAGTATGCGCATCGCGTCGCATGGGTATCGTAAGCTCTCAACGAAAATAACCGGCCGTTAGGTGGTGGTACACACAAATGAAAAAATCATCTCATCTCTCGACTTTGGGATGGGGGTTGACAGCGGTGTAAGACCCAACGAAAGCAAGCTCAAATAGTCTCAATCCATCGTCTCGACGTTCACAAGCCAACTTCTCACTCCTTCCCGCAAGAAGGACTCTCGCTCTCTCTCAGCTTCGTCTCCATCTTTCCGACTCTCTGCCACTTCTCTCACAATCTCCTCAAGTGCACTCAGCACCATCTTCTTGCACTCATTCCGTGGCACTTCAAGTCTATGCTCAGGAACAAGTGGAAATCTCGCATCCGAGTTCGAGCGTTCACGATTCCCTCCCTTGCGTGAAGCAGAACGAGAAGAACAAGCGGAAGAGGTCTTAGATCCTTGCCCCGACTGTGCGATGATACGCTCGACGGCATCGATGAGCGTTTCATCCATTGATATGATTGGTTCCTCATCGAAGCGCTCCTCGACCTGATTTGCGTTGGCATCGACCGAAGGCGTAGGTTGAGCGGCAGCATAGACATTTCCGTATCGCGAGTCCAGATGAGGAAGACCAGGGGTAGGCTGAATCGAATCTCTGGTCTTGACAAGTCGCCGATACACAATGCGCCTGATGGTGAAGTTCGTTGTGTCCCCGATGATGGCACTGCTGATATCAACCCATCGATCTCCACCATCGGGATGTGGCGTCGAGGCCATGACCGGTGTTGGTTCAGCACGCATTGATTCTTTGATCTCTGCGGTAAGGTTGTCTTGAAATGGGTTTGCTTGTAATGCAAAGTCTGGGTTGTAGCGTGGAAGCCATCCTCCAACATTCATCGTCGTCTCCACGTCGGGGCCAGCACGGGAATAATGTTCGAAGCCTTCCATCCCATTTCCAAAACCTGGAGTTGACAGGTAGCCACTACTTGATGGAGAGCTGATGGCAGATTCGAAAGCCAGATAATCAGGAAGCGGAACATCAATGTCAATAACCCCATCATGTTCGTTGATAGATGTCTTGACGGGTGATTCGTACGCTCCAGTCGGGTCTGGGACTCGCTCTGCAATCTGGATTACCTGCTCAGGGATATCTTCGATCTGCTCATCATCAGGCTTCGCTGTTGTCGCACTGCCGGATTCCGACTTCCTCATCTCACGATCTTGGTGATCCTTCGGTTGGGAACACCAGCTAGCTTCTTCGACCATCTGAATCAATTTATTGCCCTTCTTAGGAGATCCTGGTTTGTAATGAGGATCATTGATCTCTAGACCTTCGATTGATCGAGGGTCAAGACTAGTCGATGCCGTCGAATCTCGTATTTTGGAGCCCCAGAAGCCGCTAATCATGCTACCCCATCGCGAATTTTGTTGCGAGTCGCTGCTAGCATTGCTAAATTGACCAGAGCTGTCACCACGCTTCAAAGATCGTAGAAGGTCGTCGGTCGCAAGGCTACCACTACTTCCCGGACGAGGGGCGGGCCCGGTGCCTACTCTAACTGGACGCCTCGAGAAATGGGGCATCGTAGTGACTGGTGTGACAGTAGAAGTAGTTGCGGCAGAGCTCTTTCTCGTACCGATATCACTTCCTGGAATTGGTAGGTTTGCAGTCTTGATCGAGGCAGTATCCGAGGTTCGTCGGTCGTGATGGATTTCAGGCCCTAAATTCCCCGATCCTTGCGCACCGGGTGCGGGGAAACTCATCGTTCGACCATGCGCATTTCGAGCAGCACTAGAGCGCTTATTGATCCTGCGCCGCAATGACTCCTCTCTTAGAATAGGCGCGGTGTAGCTTGGTGGAGATTGCGAGTATCCTCCGAAAGATGCCGATGTGCTGGGACGATGCAGGCGGCCGGAAGGATGTTGTTGATTAGCCGGGAGAAAGGCCGCCAGGAGAAATACTAAGCGGCGAGCCATGAGTTTATTGTCGGAAACAATGATGGTCCGGGCCGGTAGAGATATATCGTCATCCTTGTTTGCTCGTTGTTGTTGATAATGCCGACGACGATACCAGCTTGGTCCGAGGGCTTGAAGCCATTCTGTGTGATTTCCGAGGAAGCCAGTGAGCAGATTAAAGAAGAAAAACCCTTCATCTTTTCCACCAGCCCATTTGCCGACCAATCTTGCTTCTTCGCGCCAAATGCCCCATCTTCCTTGACCAGTAACGACTTGATGTGCCTTGATACCGCTGATAATCCTTTGACGTGACGCATCGACTTCCTTGTGGATCTTCGGAACTTGCATGAGGCAGTTTACCTGCAGTTGAACCATCTTGGCGTTCGTCTTTGGGATCTTGAAAGGCTTGATGTCCTCAGCAACACGCTTTCCAGATATTGAAATGCTTGCAGACGGTGCTCGTTGGTGTGCTGTAGGTTCTCGGCGTGGATCTGGGGAGTTGATATCTGCTTGCTTGAGCAAAGGGAGAAGTGAAGCTGTTGCTACAGCTTGGAGTTGTGATAAGGTCCGCATGATGATGTCCCAGTGTTGAGTGATCATATCGATCCGGTCGTCGACATCGCTGGAAAAGGAAGAATCCATAGACTCGACACCAAAGCCATGACCAAGCATGGTCCATCCTGAACGACGACTTGAATTGAAGGAAGAGGGGTAAGACTCTTGCTCTGTGTAAGAGCTAGGACCACGAAAGCTAGACCTCGAAACCGGTGCCGAAGGAGCATGATGGGCTGCTGGTAGGTGTACAACCAAACCAACAGCATACATTGGTGTTCTCTTTTGCTTCGGTTGAGGTTTCTTCTTCTCTGTCGGTCGTCTATCACCAACATTCGGAAACGGGTAACCTGCAGTCTCATTCACATTCTGAGGCGTCGGTGTTGTGTTTTGGGCGGCATCATCTGTATCATCATTGGGCAGTGGGACCGGAAACATGCGTGTGATCAAGACCTTTTTTCTTTCTGCACCCCTGGTGAATGTGCTTGGACTTGTGAAACCAGCCGATGTCGGCCCATGCACTGTGTCCGACGTGAAGGAATGTGCCAGCTTGCTGCTTCGCATGCTCGACCGACCAAAGGAACCACTTCCGTCGGCGACATATGAACTTGACGTGAATGTTGTCCTGGACTCCGATGGGAGAATATGGACCTTAGTTCCGGTCCCTTTGTAGGCCAGAACTTCGGAATTCCCAAATATACAGTTTGAAAAGGTGTTAACCTCTTCCCTGTATTCTCTTGCCGACCTTTGACCCTCTGTCTCAGTGTAACTTGGGGCCCCGTGGTGTGTTCTGCGATCAAAAGCGCCAAATTGTCTTGGTGCGGAGGTGTCTTGCTGTATGATGACCGGTCTTGAATTCTGCCCCACGCTTGTCTTCCGAGGTGAACTGATTGAACGACGACCCTCAGAGCGAGCCTGGTAGATTGAACTATTATTGGCTGCTTGACGATCTAATGACGGAGAGGGTGGAGGAGGAGTATGGCTGTCGTAGAGAAGATATGCCGAACCGGTAGTGGTCGTAGCTTCCTGCATGATGATTACTCGGACATCTCGCATATCTAGATCGATGTCTCCATTGATGTCGAAACTACTGATGGGCACCGGCGTGAGCACAGTGCCGGAGGAGAGCGGAAACACTTGGTCGTTGTGACAAAGGGCTTCGGCATCCGGGAAGAGCAGATTGTAGGTGAACTGATCCTCCAAATTCGAATCAAGGGCGTTTCGAGGGCTCGAAGTCGAGCTCGTTGCGCCCGCTGCGCCAGAGAGCAGTCTTCCAAGCAGCGACATGCTGCCGATATTTCCCTAAGGTCTGTCCTCAGTCGCTGGGTTGTGTGGAGTTCCTAACAAGCTGGATGCCAGCCGAATTGCACCAGCGTGGCCATGGTCGCAAGTGTCGGGGAGCCAGGTTGTCGGATGCAAGTGCAGCTAGAGGTTGGAGGAAGGTCAACGATGATCCAATGTGTCGCAGTCGACGTGGTCTGGTCCTCTGGGGGAGGTTGCGAGAGGGGAGAGCGAGCAGGAGCAGGAGTAGATGTTGGGAGGTTGAAGGCGAGGCGGTGGGCAGTGGGCGGAAGTGACTTACTTGGTGGAAGTATTTGGCGGTTTGCGGTAGTCCACCACGGTCCAGTCCACACCGCTCGTCGCTCGGGGAGCGGATGCAGCCCCCTGTCCTTGCAGGACAAGGCTCAGAACACTAGCAGCAACAACCCAACGCCCACGCGCACTTTCATCGATCAGCCCTGCACGCCCGGGGGCCGGGCTGGGGACAATTGCCTCGGTGGGTGCTTGATCAGCTAACCCAGGAGAGTAATAGTACGTGATATCGCACCGCCCACGAGACCTCGAAACCTCCGGTACGGACCCTGGCGAAGCGTGGTTGCGATGGAGGACTTACTGATTCCTGGTTGCTTTTTGGGGGATCACGAATAAATACTCGCATGAGGTCTACACGTGGTTTTGGATTTTCGTAAGCCTGGGAACGGACCGAGGGCTGGCTCTTCAGAGATGGGCTGCCAGGGACGGGATTGTGGATGAAGTGGTTGTGGGAATTCGACAGCAATAGGGATATTTGCCCGCTCCACACAAGACGACGAGCGACTATGACGGAGCTTTCTCCTGGTGCCTGGGGCTCAGAGATGCCGTCGGACCTTCGCGGGGTCTCACTGCTCTGACTGAAATCGACGTTGGGCAGCCACAGCCGAGGGATGTCCGAAGTAGTGGTGGTGGTAGTGGTGGTGGTAGTGATGCTGAAGATGATGGGAGCTCTAGCCGCTGGCAAAAGGATTCTAAGGACCTCGTCGCCGCTACCAAGAATCTCGACATCAGTTACAGTAATCATATATCATATCGGATCTCTGAGTCACATCGCCGAGAGGGAGGCAGATGCAGACGTCGCACGCTTCGCCGCACCCAGGGGACTTCAGCGATGGCAGAGATAGATAGCCAGCAGAGATGGGATAGGCAGGTCTCAGCAACATGGGATTCTCTTGCATACGGGGTTCAGCAGCACGATAGGATCTGCTGGATCGTGGGATTCGTAACACGGTGTTGCCTGGAACACCTGTCTCTACCTGAGGCTCGCCAGTGGGTTCGCACGCCTCACGTTCTGGAAGTTCTTTGGCCAGCCCACGCAATTCCTTCAATCTAAAAGTGCTCTATGCTGTGCAACCAACAGCGAGGCGGCGCACATGCGGGCTTGATGTGTCTCGGGAGCAGCAGAGCGGCACGGCGCGAGTGATTTACCCAAGTATGGCCGAGGGGAGCGGGCAGGCGAGATGTCATCTGGCACTGACCTGCTAAGCGCGCCCTGCCAGCACGGCGCGGCTACATGTTCATGGACGAGGTATGGACGAGGTATGTAAATACGAAGGCGAGGAGGCGAGTGGTCTCTGGACTAACTGTACGTAACACAGCTTTACATGTATCTCCATGTCTGGCTTACTTGGTGTCCAGCTTATCCTCGTCAAGAGGGAATGAGGGAATGCGTTTGCGACGGCCGTCGTCATCCCGAACAGGCCACAGCCTTGCAAGTTCTTAGGTTGTTTGCTGCTGGCCCGACCCTCGAATGATGTGCTGGTCAAGAGCTAAGAGTCAAGAGCCAAGAGTCAAGAATATACGTTGTCTGTATTGGTTATTCTGGCATCTGGGCGGGGGTGATGTCGACATTCGTCCTTTTGGGAAACGGGACTCCTTCTTCCTCGAGCTCCCTTTTTTCGTCTTTCTGAATGGCTTCGGGGTGGTCCCCTCAACCAGGAGAGAGCATCTGCCCTCGAGCCCACGTGCCCACGTTATTGGGCTTCCAGCAGCCACGCAGAAGAAGCAATTCAGAGCACGCGAGACAGCGGGCCAGTGCCGCCACGTTTGCCACTGCCGGACGTGAGTGTGAGGGATACTACTGCACTATACTGCAGTGATACGAAGCTAATCTCAGATTGCTGATTCCCCGCGTGCCATCCTCTGAGCTCTTTGGTTGAGCGATTGAGCAACCCGAGCTGCTGGGCTGTGAGGATAACGATGCTTGCGCCGAAGGCAGCAAGCTGAGCAAAGCAAGATAAGACGATGAAACGTGCAGGCGCGCAAGTTCGCAGCCAGTGCAAAGCTCTCAATCGTGCAGGCAAAGTCGGTGAGGCTGCACGGCTGCAGGATATCTACTGTATCAGCCACGCAGCGTGTCTCTCTCAAGCGACTTCTCCGCTTCCCACCACGTTCATCCCCCCCCCCCCCCCCCCCCCGACGGCGCAGAGCCCGGCAGTTCTGCACCCTGGTCATCTTCAGAGTCTGATCCCACACGGCCAATCCTCCGCAACGCCCTCAGCCCGCCAAGCCGTGGGCCCGTTGAGTTTGTGGTGGCTGGTCCACCCACGTGATCATTGGGCGCCCCCCACCAGCCCCCACGAGCCCCCCACGCGTCTGCCAACGCCATCACCCTGGCAGCCCCAGTGCCTCGTTCCCGGGTCGATGTCTCATTTGCTTTTTCCTGGTCCTCCGGGCACTCCTCGTAACCAGGCTCGTGGGATCATTCACTCCTTCTGACTAAGAAAGTGGTTCGGATCTGCCGGGCGAGCTGAACAATCACCTTGCTTTGCCGGTCTCAGGGTCCTACCTCTGTCAACGTCACGCATAAATGTTCACATATATAGTGACTGTGCCTTCACCTTCGTGTTCTGGGCTTGTCCGTTTGACTTGGAGGAAGGATCGGCGGACCGACCGGAAGTCTTCCTCCACTTCAAGAAGGAGACACAATTCTTATCGCCCAATCTAGAAAGTATATCCACCAGAGCTAGCTAGCTCCTCGGAGGGGGCGCGTGCAGCTCACCGGCCGGGGAGACTAGGGACGTTGCCTCCGGCGAACCTGCTGCGGAGATTAAACCAAGACAGCTAGCTAGAATGGCTGGAAGCGGCAGCCAGATGTCAAAGCGGTGAAGGGTGTGTTGTCCTGGCAAGACACGGTCGTGCTTCATGGAACTCTTGTTTGGGTGTCTGGAGATTGTATCCCAATTCAGCAGGTCGAATGGGCCTTAAGCGGGCAAGGAGAGATCCTTTCGTTTCAAGTGAACATCAATTGTTGTTACGTTGCCTCGAAGACGAGGATCCGACCCCCTGATGTAAGCGAGTCGGTGAACTTCCTACTTGTTGAATCCAAAACTTCACTAGAAGTGATCTTACAATGATCATGCTCAATACGCACACTACATTAGTGCCCTTGTCTAATCTCTGATTTCAAGAGCACATCTTCTTGTATTTAAACTATATCTTCAACTTTCTTCGTCCCGATCAAGCAGATCACACGCCCGGAGACCTCAAAGAGGGAAAAAAGGGGGGCTGGCACTATTCACTTCTACTAGGTCAATGCCAAATACGTTGCAGCGTCCTTCCCAGCTCTGATAGAAATCTAGCCTTTATTAGCTCTTAAGCGTCACTGATGTCGATTACACACTCACCTGCTCCGCGAAAGCATAAACAATAGCTTGATGATGCGATGCAAGTGGAAACGGAAACATCTTTGCATCCAGAAGTGAGACTTAAGGGGACTTTTATCTTGAACCCCTCTTCTCCATATCAGCTCTAAGGCGGATGGCACCTCATCGAGTGTTTAGCCCCACGACCGTCGATGAATTGCCACTGCACGAGGTGTCGAAAGGATCTAAAATGCCGCTATTCCCTGTTTCGGGAATCCGGGGCGAGGGGTTGAAGGCTGTCTAGGTTCGGGATTCACTGCTCACGAGCTGCGGTAGGAACGAATGCTGCCTTATCGTTGAAAAAGATCTGGTTCCGCATGGTATACATACAAGACAAAATTCCCACCCGGGTATACCCATTCCGCCCTCTCACTCTACCAAACGCCATCCCAGAACACCCACCCATCTCTCTATGTCCCCTTCTCACCCATCCGCAACAGTGCCCCCCCTCGGGCTCTCCCCGCCCCCAGACACGCCCGCACTCCCGCCAATCTGCACGCTCTGTCTCCTGGCGAGGTGAGGCATCAAACTGCCAACCCCGGGAACATTACTCAGTCGCATCGGACTCGGACTCGTGTCCCGCGCCAGCACGTTGGGCGGCAGACCCAAGGTCGGGATATTCGAGTCCAGCAAGCTGCCCACATACGGGCTCCTCCAGTTCGGAGGCGTCGCGCTGGGCGGCGTTGCCTTCTCGAACACTTCTTTGTAGAATGCTTCCAGCGAGGGCTCATTCCTGCAGAAGGCCTCGAGCTCGTTCTTGATCGATTCGGGTGTGATGGCGTTGGCGATTTTGGATCCAGGGAGGCCGGACCCTAGAACGTCGGACGTGGCTCGTAGGATGGGGGAGTTGGAGAGCTGGTTAGTGGTTGCGTAGGTGGTGGTTGTTGTTGGACGAAGGAGTGGGGAGTTGAGGGGGCTGGCCTTGTCGGACAGGGCGTGGCTGTAGATGGCGGAAGGCATGCGATTGCTCCGCTCGTTGTGATCGGGCCTGACGAACTTATCGATGTCTCTTATTACCGCTGTTCGGTTGTTGTAGAGTCTATTGGCCAGGAGGAGGAAGTTGCCTTCGTCGGTGATTTGGGCGAGGACCACGCCGGAGCGGTGGATGTATTGGGTGTATTTGAAGTCCGGGCGGCCCCACGAGTATGTGACGTCCACATTGCTGGGGAAGTTCTTCGCTGCTTCGATGTCCAAGACAAAGTTAAATTTCTTCATGATTGCTTTTTGGTAGTAGTGTCGACTTGCTGGGCTGGACTGAACCTGAGGCCCGAACGAATTCGCATCGAAATATGTTCTTGGTTGCTGCTCTGGAGGCTGGCAAGCTAACTCGATTGTGTATGGGCTTCTGAATGGGTGAACACTAGTAATAGAACATGCTTCACCAATGGGAGCCTCGACAAGCCTGAGACCATAACGTTCTGCCGTCAGCGCCCAAGATTCTATCGTATCTTCGATTAGCTTAGCGGTAACATTCATCCAGTCAATCCTTATGTGATAGCAGTTATCCGGATTGTGCAAGCGATCGTAATGGAGGTTAATACGCTCTGGTCGATATGACCGTTTGCGATGGTCAACGTCGTATTTCATGACCTTGCTCAAAGCAACCTTTGGTCTCTTTCCTCCAGTTGTTGTTGGGGTGGCCGTACCGCCAGAATCGGAGGAGATCTCATGATTCGAACTTGATCTCGACCTTTCGGGCCTTGGAGGATCCTTCATTACACTTTCCGACATTGGTGTAGATGGAACTGAAGTATCTCTTCGTTTCGTAGCGAACCATCCGCTCCTAGTTTCAGGACGCTGCTTTGCAAATTCTCCTGTGACCTGATAAAAATATTGCCCGTCTCTGAAAGGATGCCGCTTCTCGACATGGACAAATATCCCCATGCCTTTCTCTTTCTCTTTTCCATTCTCCTTCTCCTTGATCTTCTGCGGGTCATCCTTGGCCATTAGCATGTTGCCAAGCTCAACAGCTTCTTCTCGAGTGTCAATATCTTCGAAATTCTCAATTAGCCAAGTCGTCATGTCTGAGCCGATGAAACAGTTGTAATGAAGCCGGAAATGCCAACGTCGATTCTGCATTCGAACTCCTCCTCTTTCCACTGGGGACTGAATGGCTTCCGCAAGGGAAGCAGTATCGAAATTTGCTTTTCGGAAGCGTTCTGGTTCTAAAAGGAAGCCTCGTCTTGGGCCTGCATCGCCAGTTTCCAATAGGGGTAAAGTTTCAAGCTCTGCTGTGACAACAATGGAGGGATCTTCTGTCTTATAGACGATGTCGAGTGGGTTGAGGTCTTTTGTCTTCCGGGAAGCAAGAGTCTGAAACCGTTTCTCTGATGCAGTGACAACTCTGTGTCGTTGCCACATTTGGGTAAGCTTCTTGATTCCTTCAAGTCGGATTTCCTCCTCGTTGTCTTCCCCCTGGCGTCTTTGAGATTGTGTGGGTCGCTCTACCGGTATCAAAACGAAGCGTGCACGCCAGAAGCGAAGGCCTTCCGACATCTTTTCATCAAATCCAGCAATAAAAGCATCCACATAATTCCAATTGTAGTCATCTCTGGGCTTTCCAAGAATAATTTGACGAGATTCGTATTGTCCAGCCAATGTTGTGCGGATGGCAGGATTGTATACTGCCGGAACAACAGCGCCAGGGCTGGTAACTGTCGGGGCAGTAGGTTTTCTGATAAACATGTTTACTTCAATTTCGGTTTCATTGACACAAGACAGCTGATGTATAGTATTTCCCATTGACATGAACACACTGGATCCAACGTCGGTTTTGGCATCTCGATCGAATACACTGGCAATCTTCAGAGACTTTTGGCCAAAGGCTTCGGCAACAGCAGGCCCAACCACAATTTGAAATCCTTGAGATAGACGGAGGCTTATAAGATCCCGTAGAAATTCCTCTTTAGATCTTGGAACTTCACTCAGTTCATCATCCACATTCTGAAAGATCCTGTATGGCTTTTGTTGGTATTCTGTATCGAGCTGATGCTTGGTAGGGAAGAATTCGGTGGTCAAGGGGACGGAGGCTGGGCAGCACAATGACTTCCATTTCATCGTATTCGCAAGTATTGGTCGTGGAAATACGTGTTGCCATCGTCTATATTGGCTGGGTCCAAGGGCGTCATTTACTGATGGGTTCGAGGGATTCAAGACGCTCAACCAAGGCGACAGAGCAGTAGTTGGAGATAGTGTGGCAGGAAGTTCAGGAACAGACCCCGCAAGGAGTTTTGAATGATATAACTTCTCATCTTGACGCAGGGAATGCGGAGGATGTGTACCATCTCCATTATGTTGTCTGTCGGTTACTTCGTAGACGGAACCAAGAACCGACCGGCTTTTGAATTGATTTGTCGAGTCCAGGGATTGAAGTGCGCTCTTGATGGTCATAGGCCGAGCAGATGAATTCTTCTCGGTGTCTGATGTGTCGGTGGAGTTTTTGGCCTCTGGAGGTGTTTCCACTCTCATCTTCGACTTTTCGCTTTGTGAGGAGGAGTGTGAGGAGGATGGTCTTTCAAGTGCCTGTGAAGTTGTAGGGGTCAAGAAGTGATTTGTTACCGAACCTGTACCATTTTTGGAATCGGGTCCCTTATTTAGGGATGTTGGCTTTGCTGCACTTGCATGTTCAGTTTGAATCTCTGCTATGGCAGCTTTTGGTGCTGTGATGTCAAAGCCATGCTTGCCCAGACTAATTTGACGGCCGAGTTTCGGGAGCCTGCTGGTTGACGAGCGTGGACTCGCAGTCATGCTGCCGACCACACTGTCCTTTCGTGACTTTGGCGTCTCGTCTGTGTTCTTATTTTCTTGCTTACTTCGCCCAGAAGAACCAGACAAGAAAATGGCGCCTTTCAGCGCTACCAAATCATCATTGAAAGACGTACCAAATACTTTCGGGTCTTCAGCAAGAACTTTCCTGGCGGCCTCCTCGCTGCCAGTCTTGAAGGGTCTTTTTCCTTCGGTGTTCAATCGAATGCCAGGATGCTCTTCTAACAGCTCTGATCTGGTGGTATCAAAGGTATCCAGCGCATGATAGAACCTTTTGTCATCGTGTGTGGAATTTCGATCCACCAACACTTTCGAAGGACCATTCACGAATTCAGACAGGCTGCCAAACACCCTCCGTCGTTGCAAAATCTCGGGAGGTTCTCCACTATTCTTCTTCTCATTTGGCATATCGCGGGACATCTGGGGAAATAGTGCATCGTGTTGTAAAGGAGTCACCGCAATCTCAGTCATGACATTGTCAATAACGCTTGCCATCTCCATCTCATACATCTTACATCGAACTGGAAAATCAGGTTCTCGTTTGGCAGCCTTTCGTCGGAAAGGCTTGTCAGGGATCTTTGTGGAAGGGTTCGCCAAACGGAGTTCTTGCGAGGCTCCAGTCCAGAAAGACACATCAATCCAGTGAGGAATGGCATATGACCATTCACTGGGTGGGGTGGTCGCTGCAAACGATCCTGAGCGAAGGGACCGTTCTGGTTGTGAAGCCTTCGTTGGTGACAGCGAATCGTTCAGGGACGAGAAGCTGCTGCTAAAGATAGGTGCATTCTGCCGGGGCGTACTGTCTTCGCTACGAAGTGACTTGTAATTGACGGCTTCATGGAAAGCAGCAAATTGAGGATTTCGATAGCGAAAGAGTGGTACTGAATGGAGCGGCATCTTTGGCAAGCAGACAAGATCGATGCCAATTCCATTGCCAATAAGAATTTCGGTTGTCATTCGCAGAGTCTCATAATCGACCTCGAAAAGGCCAGGACTGGGAGTGATAACCACGATCGATATTCCCGTCCTCATGAGATCTCGGTCAATATAGTCGTGCGCGAACTGAGAAGATGCAAGGTTAATTGCCTCAAGCACATTACCATACATGGCAAGAGATGGTTCAGCTTCGATCCTGGTCCCGAGAGCCCCTCTCATGTTGTTCTGTGGAGGTGCTTGAGATGTAGCACCGATGGTGTCAATGCGATGGAGGGATATATCTTTGCGGAAGAATTTGAATTCGCGCTTGAGCTGATAGAGGATCGTGGTCCAGGATCCACTGGCCATTTCACTAACTACCACTCGGTAGAAATCCTTGTACGGTTTCTTATTGCCGTCTGCTTGAATCCCCGTATGATATGAGCTATCATGAGTACTGGTTGCCAGCTCCGACGTGAGTCCCGTGTCATATTCTACTCTTGTGAAAAGTACAATACTAACGAGATGTTTCGCCTTGAGGGACGCCCATTTTTTAAAAAGCGCTGGCAGGAAGCCATTGACGACCTTATTAAACATAATCTCGCCAGAACCTTCAGAGTCAAAGTCCCACATCTCCCTTGACATCTGAATGAAGAGAATATATCGAGCAGACTCGCTCCGAAAGATCGGTTTTGTGTTTGTTGTGAAGAAAGCAGATTGCACCTTGCGGCCGTTGACGTAGACAGCTGTCACTTGAGCCTTGATCGTTCCCACGAAGAGGATCTTTTGGCCTTTGAAAACTGTTTTATTGCTCAGGTCCCCAACGGCCAACCTCCACATATCTGATCTCGCAAGATATTCATCTTTGAAGGACATCTCGACATGAGAGGCGGAATGGGTCTCGGGATCAATCTAAGAGAGTTATCAGTTAGAGTTATGAAGGTCGAGTAGTAGACAAACCGTGGTGATGAGCACATTAGAGCGATGCTTGAGGCAGAATAAGTCGGCAATGTGCTTTGCCACAGAGACTTCAAGTATTGGCTGTCTTGCTTTCATCTCTTTCGACATGTCCTTAGCAATGAATAGGTATCGCTTTCCGAGATCAACATCATGCTTTGGATGGCTGTCATTGACGGGTCCAGGGCTGCGCGGATTGGAATTGCTTCGTTCGCGTTGCAAAGTAGTCGCTAGAATATCCACCTCCCTCTTGGACGCCTGAGCCTTCTCCTGAAAATCCCTGGTGACAGATTCCGTCTTCAAAGCGACGATAGCCAGAAGCTCTCCAGCCTTAACGTCAGGAAACAAGTCAAGGTTTATGACAACCTCTTCTTTAGAGAACCCTTCATCATGATTCCATAAAATACAGACCCTCTCTACAGGCAGCTTTATAGGAACTGGATCGTGCTGAACAGCCCCGGATTCTGATGCCGCGGTCAGAGGGCGACTCTTGGGTTTGAAGTCGGAGCTGCCATTGCTGACTTGGCGCAGGTGCGAAGGCTGGTTCCCACGGCGCGGGGTCAATGGCGAGATAGCAGCCATTGAACCAAGGACCCCAGTGGGCGGCCGAAGATATATCAAGTCATGACGATGAGGACGTGAAGGAGATGCAAGGAGTGAGCTGGGGAAGCTCACAGCAGCAACCTCACCGCCCGGCAGAATTGGGGGAATCGAAAATATTCTTCCGAGGTTGAACTGGAAAAGTTTACCAATCCTTTTACCAAGAATGACCTAGAGAATACCAACTGGAAGCCTAGAAAATGGGCAAACGACCTGCCGAGGAAGTTGTAGATGGCAACCAGGCCTATCTCAAACGCCAGAAGATCACAGCCTCTGTGAACGCAGCCCCAGCAGACGAGATCTGCTCTGCAAGACAGCTGCGAAAGCTGCTTGCATTTGATCAAAATGCTGCTCAGTCAAAGCATGGTAAGTTCTACCTCGTGGTAGAAATAGAGATTTAATTGACAAACATACTAGGAATACAAACGCTCAAGAAGTTCTTGGACAGTTTTGGGGACCCAGAAGATGCCAATGCCCATCGAATATCCATCCTCCGAGAATACCTCGAATCGCAAAACTCCACCAATGATGAAGACAAGGCAGAATCTTTCTTGCCCGATATAACACAAACTTGGAGTTTTGCTTCTCAGTCAAACGATGACAGCTTATTGTCCGCAGTCCCTGCTGTACTTGCGCTGCTGTTCCGAACTATCTCTACAATTTTCGAGTTCACTGAGTATGGAATGAAACTGGGTCGTACACTGCTCCTCAAACGGCAACAAGAATTGATAGCCCGAGGTCTCACAGCAAACAAGAGCAAGGAATTTGTGATTTCTCCCGTGCTGCGACTGCTTAAGGAGCTATCGATTTTTGATGGTGGGGTTTTCGCAAAGCAGGTATTCCGCACGAGAGATAAAACATTCAAAGGCCTGGCCCGCAACTTGGGCCTCCGATATACTGGTGACGGCGTGGAGGACCCAAAGAAGCCGTCGGTGCGAACAAATGCCCTTCGACTTGTACTCTCCTCGATCAAATTTCTGCCAGTGGAGGCCAAACGGGAACTTTTGAATCAAAGGGAGATCGTCTCAGCTTTGATAAAAGATATTAGAGATGATCCCCCATTCATGGCTCGCGATGTCCTCGAAACTCTGAAGAGCCATGTGCTCTTGGATACAAAATTACCTCGAGATGCGAAGGTTAAACTTGTTAATGCCAGCTCCCTGGGACGGATTGCCATGCTGTACCGATATGATCAACCAGATGATGATCCAACCACGGAGAAGAAGGCTGTTGATGAAGTAGCTCACGAATTCCTAGTCTTAGCTTGCACGTCACCCGACGTAGGTCTGATGAGCCGTCAGTCTGGTTTCTATCCCCGAGGTATCGATCCTGATGATATTCATGGTGTTGACTCCGATGAATCGTTTATTGATTTAGGTCTTGACAGCATTGAGTGGATGGACAAGTATACTGAGAAAGTCCCCGTTCGGAACACCATTTTGTCCGACTTTATCCAAAATCTGCGACCTTGGTCGAGTTCAAAACAAAGCGAACTTCTTCTGTCTATCTTAAAATCTGCTCCGGAGCTATTTGCGGATTATTATTTTGGGAAAAAAGATTTCTCGTTCGATCCCAAGCTCACCTCCACGTGGATGGGATATTCAGCGTTCATATTTTCTTCTCTACAACTCCCTCTCCCCGACTACTTTGGCCATCGGGAACGATATGCCAGGCTCCCACCACCACCCGCTGTGGTATTGGAAAGCATTCTTCCTCAACCCTTGAGCCAGAAAGTCTTGACTCGCTGCCTAACTCAACCCCACAACAGCTTGGTCACGTTCTTCGCCATCAGAATCCTTTCTATTGCTATGAGCAAGCTGGCTAAAGCCTTGGAGATGTATCAGGAAGCAGCAAATGGGCCTGGTTCCTCGCTGTGGACCCAAGCAGCAGATAGATTGGCCGACCAATTCTGTAAAAGGTGCCCCCATATTAAGGAGGTGATCATCGCCTACCGAAGGATGACAAGTACGGATCTCATGCAGAGGGAAGCGGTTACGAAGCTGCTGGTGCTATACTTTGAAGTCGTCCCTCGAATTGCCCTGGATGCCAAATTCGGCGTCTCCGCAGCGTTGGCCGACTGTTTGAAAGCTATGGATGATACCACCCTGGACCCACAGGATCGAGCCCTCCGGGTCATGGAGTTAGAGAATGTCTTTAGATTTGCGCAATTCTCCCCAGGAATGCGCTGGTTTGGCAAAGCAGAAGGCCTCTCGATTTCGCCTTTTATGGCAATGCTGAAGCTGTCTGCCGAGGCTCCGGCAGATCTTCCACTTCTTAAACTCAAAACAGTCCTTCTCTCAGTGGTCGAGGAGACCCAAATCCTACAGAATCAGACTACTATCTGCGCATTGGATACGTTCATCCTGAGATTACGGGAGCTCGACGTCAGTGCCCATTCGTCCGCGACCTACAATTTTCTCGATGACTGTATCTCACGATGTGCCGCAAAGCCTGTCAAGTATATCTTTGCTCTGGAAGAAATCTGCGCCGAGATTCACAAATCCGAGGGAATACAATCAGCGGTGAGCTTGCTATCACTGGCAATTATTGAGCAATGGCCATTCATGGTCAAATCGGCACAGGATGTGGAATTGAAGGAGACAGCCACATTTATTGCTCGATATTTGGCAGCCTCAATAAAGATCCACGAAGATAAGAGAGTCATCAAGAATCTGATACAGAAACTTGCCGCGGAGACTCCCGAAAACTCAGCTGCAAGGCACACGCTTGACCAAACTCGAAGACTTGTTGACAGCATTGAGGTACCAGACGCTAAAAAGATTCCCCTTCGCTTTACAGCAAAGCCCGAGACCAACACCATATCTGAAATTGAAAAGTCGAAAATCTTGAGTAGCCTAAATCCAGAACCCGGAAATGAGGTCGAAGACCACAATGCGCTGACCAAATGGACAACGAAGGAAGTCGACGAGGTCATTGATGGCGGTTATGCAACCTCGCTGATCATGCTTCTGTCTTCCAATGTTCTGGGCATCAGAAAGGAAGCCGCGACAAACATTTCAAAATTTGCTGCAAAGTTGAAGGAATCATCATTCGATGAGAAGGACCAAATCTGGTTGCTCCTTTCCGAATTAGTCGAAACGGCAAAGCAAGTCATTGATCAAGAGCCGCTATCAACATTTATCTCCGCCTTCGCTTCGCACGCCCTGTCAGTTCTCAACGATCCGTTACATTGCATGTACCCGAAGATCAACAAGTTTCTCACCTCGGGCCCGACCTGGACGCTAGACAAGATTCCTCTGATGTTCAAGATTCTCGACGAGTCTCCTAGTTTGGACGACGCACATTACATGGAGATGGGCTGGCTTTTGGCATATATGCTCGTTGGTCTTCGCACCCAAGCTGACATGGCCATCTACCGTAAGAGGCACGTCTTCGAAAAACTCTTTTCAATCTACAATAGCACATATCTTGCGCCCGGGTTGCGGGACAAGATCCTCAAGATTATATTCAGAGCCATGTCAATTGAAGGTGGGAGTACAACGCTGATTACCAGGTTCAGTGCCATGACTTGGCTGCAGGCACAGGTGTCTCTAGGAGCCGGTATGCCCCTCAAAGTCCTCTTGGAAACCATGCTCGAGTCGTGTGATCAGCAACGTGTCAAGAATTGGAGTAAGGGCGCAAGTTTGGGGGCAATTAAAGTAGATACTTTGAGTTTCTAGACCTATAGATATCGACAGCAACAGTTGATACCCCAAAATAAACAGCGCATATCACAACCTTAACTTGGTTAATAGCTATGGGTGACCTTGAATGGAGCCAGGAGAATCAATATTCCGAGAATTTGGCGCTAGGCTACTTTAGCGAAGGCACTTGATCGATCACATCGAAAAGACGTTCACGACAACCTGTTACCAACAAAGCCCCAACTTCAAGTACGGAACCAATTTCAGCGAAGGATATACAATCAAGTACTCCCTGCGACCTATCTGGCCTTTATCTCTCCCCGATACCACCCTTAATACCGGTCCTGACAGCTACCTGCCATCTCTTCGCGAGGTCATCGCACACACAAGACCTTTGCGCCTTGCGCTCAGCCTGTCAACAACAGATGACAGACGTGCTTGAAGGCCTTGCCGTAATTTTAGGGTCTAGCTCTATTCCTCTAATTCACCCTAATCTACCGCAATCTACGTCCTTCGGCAAGCTCTCAAGCTTGCGTCCCGTCTTGACCTCTCTCCGATCTATCGCACTGTCAAGTTCACAAACTCTACCAAGTCCGCACGGTTCAAGCAGCTCATGAGTCTTCGGCACCACGCAAGGCAGACTCTATCATGCCAACAATCATGGCGATAAGATACACTCCGGAAGAGCTGAAACACCTTCGAGATTCGCCGTTGGTTGTGAAGCCTCCAGGCCTTCCTCCCGTAGAGCAATGGATGGGGTAAGACAGATGAGCTCTGGAGACGATTGAGGATCCTCATTGACACTTTCCAGACCACCTACAGACACAACTCGTAATGCGACCAAACCAACTACTGACAGAGCAAAGAATCATGACTCTAACGCTCTTCTAGATCAGCCAAACAGACGTCCTGGTGCTGAGCGTCATATGTCCCGAAACAGTGCCAGTAAGGCATCCAATTGACATATTTAGATGTTCTATTGCTAACCTTAGTGCTGCAGATCCAGAAGACATCATCCTCGGACCCCCCAAGACCTCCTTCATGTCAGCTACCTCTATTCGAAATTCTGGCAAAACATTCGATTCTTCAGACCGACCAGCGCTCGCACGCGATGCTGATTCCAGAGATCGGTATAACTTCAGGGGCAAGCCTGGCGAAGGAGACGCCGAGAAGGCTCGAGAAGGTAGAAATAACACCTTGCGTCCAAAACGAGCTGAGGATCAAGACAGCGATGGGTGGAGCACTGTCAAACCCAGAAAGAGCTTTGGTACTGAGGGCGCTGAGCGTTTTAATGGTCGCATGGGAGTTGATAGACATAGGGATGACCGAAGGTTCAAGGACCGGGAAGAGCGCGATTCGAAGGACAGGCCGAGAGGTTTTGAGACATTCTCCCGAGACAAGGATGGGGACCAGGACCAGGACAGAGATGCCCGACGCAATGGTACAGGCCGTGGCCGGAACGAGCCATCATGGTTCAAGGACAGAGAGAACACGGATGGTCCTCCAGGCCCGAGGGATCGCAACAGCAATGGTGATAGATTTTCTGACCGCAAGGGGGGGTGGAGAGACAAGGAGCGCGATGATAGGGGTGACAGAGGCGATCGTGGCGACAGAAGATGGGATAGAGATAGAGACCAACGGCAAGAGCGCGAGCCAGAGTGGATGGATGAGCCAGCCGAGGACAAAACCCAAAGTCACACCCAAGAAGACTTTCAGAAGTGGAGGGAGCAGCAGCACAAAAGGGACAAAGCTGGCAAGGCACCTGCCGAAGAAGATACAGCCAAGCCAGATGCCGGTGCTTCTTTCTTCGGGCTTGACAAGAAAGTTGAAACGCCCCTGGAAATCTTGGAAACGGGGCCCGACAAGTTCTTGAGCAAGTGGAAGGAGGAGGCTGGTCAAGATCTGGGATCAGAGTCACTGGAAGGTACTGCACGATCTAAGACTATGGGGAAATCCTCTCGATTTACATCTTTCTTCGCTCCCAAAGAAGATCCACCGCGCCGACAGACGGAGCCTCCAACTCCGATGCCGCAACCACAAGGGGGCATTGGTGCATTATTTGGAGGTATGCAGAATAACCAAAACAACCCGCCGGACAGGGACGAAAAGAAAGCTTTCCAGGAGCTGCTGTTGAAATTACACTCCACCCAGCCCTCCAACTCAGGCTCAACACCCCCTGCAAACATATCACACCAGCCCAAACCAACAGTCCTGGAAATGCAGCCAGGCAACCCTATTATCTCTCCAGAGCCGTTTCAGCAATATCGGCCGGCACGCCAAGATGATAATCGATCAGCTACTCGCAATTCAGGACAAAACCTCCATGAGTTGTTAACTCAGCGCCAGATAGCTAGTAGCCAGCCGGCCATTCGACCGGATCAAATGGTACAAGAATTGATTGGACAACGTCAGAATGCGGCCAGTCAAGCTTCATCTCGACCTGATCAACCACCCAGTCGCAATGCCAATGCAGAATTCCTCATGGGTCTCATGAATGATGTTAAGCTTGCTCCCGAGCCTCAAAGAACAGAGCAGGTCCTCTTGAGAATGCCTCACAAGCCGTCAGTCGATCGCCAAATGCAACAACAAATGATTGAGCGAGAACAAGACATGCAAAGGGAAGCGGCTCAACGAGAGCGCAGTGCTTCGCAGCGCCGACCTCAGCCTCCACCTGGCTTCTTCGATGAAGCTGCCTACCAACGTGGTCCATTGCACGAAAGACAAGGTGGCAACCCTCCTCAGCCAACACAAATCCTTCAGCGACCGACCGGACCACCTCCAGGTCTGGACCTGGGTTGGGATCGTCAAGGTCAACTCCCACCTCAACACCGTCTTGCACAGAACATCGCCCCTCCTCCTGGCTTGGCAAACGGCCCGAATCGTGGCATGCCCATGCCTCAACAAATGTTCCCTCCAATCCCGATGGGCAACTTCCCACCCCAAGATGTCATGTCTGGACCTCCACGCAACGTACAAATGCAACCACCTCCAGGATTCTACAATGCTGGTCCACCAGGATTCCCACAAGGATTTATGCCGCCGGGTATGTTTCCAGGACCCGAAGGTATGGCGTTTGGTGCACCGTTTGATGGAAGAGGACCGCCTCCTCAGGGTACATTCAGAAGACAATAGAGGCAGGATATCATGATAGTGTGTGTAACCATACGATATTGAATCACGGCAATGGGCGACTGCTTGACTAGGCGAGCGATGAATTACATGTATCCCTGCCATACTAAATCTCCAGAGCTATGAACGTGATCATTTCAGTGCAAAATATTCCGATCTGTTTTATTTTGAATGCCTAGCAATAGTTGGGGGTCGGCAATTCTCCCACTTTTGTTTCAAAATGACCTTCAAGTGTTCGGGACAATGTTCCCCACAAACTCCACAATCTTTTTCCTCATTTCCCCAAATAGGAAATTGATCTGACAGAATGACATACGAAGGGTAGTTCTACCACCTCATGCATAGGCAGGCTCAGCGGATGTTAAAGATAGACGTTGTCGGTATTTGCCGGCTCTGTCCGTTTCCCTTTTTGCGCTTGAGTTGTTCCGTTTCTTGTTTATAGTCTTTCTCTCCTCGCATTCACTGTTTCTTACATCTATTCCAATTTCTCATCCTCTCAAACCGTCATCATGGGTTTCCTCTGTCCGAAGTCAGCAGGGGAGACCGCCTCACCAAACCAAGCAACGGATATCGAGCAATTCTCTAACCCAACAGCAACTCACATTGAGACATCCGCGCCTCAACACAAATGGCACCTCTCATCCAAAGCTCGCGATGGCGACACAGCCCCCGCGCTCTTCTCAAACCCTGATGATCTTCATGAAGCTATTTCTCCAGCCGATGAACGAGCCTTGCAATGGAAGATCGATCTCATGATCCTGCCGTATCTAGCAATCTGCTACGCCTTCTTTTATATTTATAAGACAACTCTCAGCTATGCGGCGATTCTGGTATCAAAGATGTTTTGAAGCTGGTGGGGACGCAGTATAGCTGTTTGAGCAGTATTTTCTATTTTGGTTTCTGGCATGGGCTTGTATGTTCTCTTTCCCCGACTTGAGATGGAGGACTGATGCCGAATAGTTCCGACAAATCTCATGATGCAAAGGTTCCCGATTGGGAAATATTTGAGGTACAATACCTTCATGTAGGGTGTGTTCCTTATCTTGCAGAGCTGCGCGAGGAATTTTACGGAGCTTGCTGTGCTGCGGGCATTTTCTGGAGCAGCTGAGGCATGCTCCGATCCTTCTTTCATGTTTATTACCTCATGTGGTAAGTGGCAATTACGAAGAAGACCCTCCATGGATATGAACTTGGTTTAATGTTCGTTCCTCTCCAATCGCCCCAAAGCTCCGGCATCATATTAACGGGAACGCCTTAAGCCCCAACTGCAAGCGAATCGGGCCCTGATGGAACTTGTTCTCGTCACTCGTAGTAGCACTGCTGATCGACTCCTTCTCGAGAAGACCATCCACTGGTGTTGTATGTCGGTCGATGAGCTCGTCAAGCAGCTCAATGTTCTTAGACAAACTCGACGTTGTATGCCAAAGGTGGAATCCTATCGAGACTTTGATCCGAAATGAGTGAGTAATGCTGATGTTGCCTCCACGAGGCAAGGAGCTATAATATGGAATACTAGGCACGCACATCCTCCAGCTGAGACACCGCAGGGCGAAGGACAACGGCTCGTTGCCGAGTCTTCACTTCAACAGATGAACGTTGATGAAGCTGGACCATCCAGTGCACAGTCGCACTCACCCATGGCATCTCAAAATCCCGACCCACGGTCAATATGCTCGTTACATTAGTCTACATCGATACCCTCCGAAATCCAGGGGCAACTTATATATCACAGCGAAGTTAGAGCCGTCCACCTCGCTCACTGCCAAGCTGCTCTCTGCGATAAGTTCCACGGAAGGCAGCATACTGGCTCCCGCAACCGGCAAAATGACAACTCTTGGTTCCCCCCAAATATCCAGCAGTTCATCGTCGTCAATTCACCCGCAGCACTGCAAACTCGCTTTGACCTCTAAATAAACGCATCTGAAGGACGGTATTTCCTCTTCCACGGCACGTCACTCTACAACCTGCGCTCTAGCCTCCCCAACACCTGATGCCGATTCATCCCCTTGAGGAGGATAGTGCACTCTTATGGACTACGGAAACCCCAGAGTATTCGCATGAATTTGTGTACTGTACAAGGACTTCATGGGTGAGCAGTCCTACAAAGGAATCTCACACAAGAATTAGGTTGCTCTTTTAAGCTTAGAGGTCGCTGGTGGAGAGAGCAACTACTGAGCGGTACACACCTTTCGAGACGCGAATTCAGTCATGGCCTGATACGTGTTCTTTTTATCACTGCTAAGTAGAAATCCATATAGCGCCTGAAGTTGCCTCGCTCGCGCAACCCCGAGCTGCATTGGAACCCACAATGGTTACAGCTTTCAAAGAGCTTAGAGCTCAGCAATCTACAAGCAAGTAAGGCAGCTTGGAAGAATGAAAACATGCAACTTGAAACGTGCCAGAGGACGAAGAACAGAATTTGAGAGATATCGCCAAGGAATGGCTTCACGTGGAAACCCAGGAGAGGATGTTGCGCTCCGGGTGGGAAGATTTGTATTTCCAGGTCGATCTGAACAGATTGGCTAAAGACATCATTTTATATACTCAGGCCAATGGCAAAATATATCACCTTAGCTTGCTCCTTCTTACACGTCTCTGTCTTGTGTGTTGATAGATTCTTGAGTTTATCGTCGCTAGTATCGCTTCAATCTCCCATGTTCTTTCTCCTCGTGACTCTCACCGGCATCCCATCGGCTGGTTTTGCGGTAGCCTTCAACTGCTGATATGCTCTATGACCTGTTCAAAGATCAACAACGCTTGACTAAGTAAAGTTAGACGTGAAACTCACCGAACATCCCCCTCCTCCCATCCAACATCTCACCAGGCTTCTCTCTCCCCAAAGCACGATCCCATTCCTCGTACTCAGCCTTGATATCAAAGTCTCTGAGCGTCATCGCCATGATGACTTTCATATCCAGCATTGCCAATTCCTGTCCAATGCAATTACGAGGACCTTTTTGGAAGGGTCGCCAAGCATCTTTCGTCACTTCTTGGAAGTTGTGAGGAGGTGGGAGGAATCGCTCGGGAATGAAGTCGTCGGGTTGAGGCCAAAGGTCAGCTCGACGTTGAATTGTGTGGACATTGGGCCAAAGCATGGTATTTTTCGTGGGATATTCAACACCGTCAACAGTTAGTGTAAATTGGCTACTCCCATCCCGGGATCCGTTCGCCGGTGGGAAGAGACGAAGTGTCTCTGAAGTATGTCAGTGAATAAATTGTTTGCTGCACTCAAGTTTCCATACCTTTAATGACTGAAGTGGTATATGGCAGGTCATTGAGCAGCTTCGGACTTCCCTTGATGGCTGCTGCAGTCGACGAGGAAGTTCCGAAAACGCCGTCATGCTCTTTTCGGACTTTTTCTAAAGCCGCGGGATGGAGATTCAACATGTGGTATATGAAACAAAGAGTGCTGCTCGTGGTATCGTGGCCGGCGAATAGGAAAGTTTTCATCTGATCAATGCATACCTGCTCAAACTCTTTAGTACCGATTGAATGTGCAGACATTCCCTCATCGCTTTCGTCTGAAAAGAGATATGTGTCGATAGCCAAGTCAATCGCTGGTCTCCTGGATGGTTTGACCTTCGTTTCTCCAGCTCTGGTGTTCCGTAGAGCCAAGCGCTCTCGAATCACCTTTCTGATATAGTTATCCATTCTTCGTGCATGATACCACTGTGCAAAAGCTCGGACTATATTTAAGTTGAATATGGGATGAATGAGTTTTGAGTTGGGTGTCCAATATACTGCACTTCTGAAAGCTCCCACCAGCTCATTGTCAGTGATTTGCGAGTTGAGGTCGTGATCCAATACGATGTGGCCCATGATGTCTATTGTCAAATTGGCAAGCAAATCATCGATTGGTGTGACCTTCTGGGACTCTGATAAGTCAGCGAGTATGCCACAGAATATCTGGGTATCGTCTACAATGCTCGGAACAAGCGTTGTAAGGTGACTCGGAGCAAATCCAGGGTTGAAAAGAGTCCGGGCTCGTCTCCACTCAGCACCTTCAGTCAGAATCATGCTTTTCATCCCCGTAATGTGGCCTATAAACTTCGGGTACACCCAAAATTTTGGCAGCGAGCTCTGGCTGACTTGCATTGCAATTGCCTATTGTGAAGTCAGGACACGCTCCCAAACATAGCAGATCCTCCTTTCTCTGTCTGCGCTACCATACCGGATCGTTGATAACCAGCTGTCTTTGGGAAAGGAATGGCCAATTGTCAAGGATATACATAGAACCAAGTTGATGCTTCCGATAGAGCAAAGTCATTGTTGCCATTGGGTGTGTATCAGTTGGACTGTGCTTGAAAAGAGATACTATCGCAGGTATGGATCCAAACCACATGCTGAAGGGAGGCGCTTTGAGAGGTCCATGCTGACGCAAAGGTCACTGATGATATTCCATAGTTTGAATTCGAAGAGGACTCACAAGCTTACTATATGCAAGTCTATACTTGACGATGCTGACAATCCAGGAGAGCACAAGTACGAGCAGAATGGCGAGGACAGAGGCTGTCCATAAGCGGGGTGGGTCATCCATTGTTGTTGCTGGGGATTGTTCTCGAGACTATCAAAAGGTATAAAATGTTCGTGGCCCGATTTAAAAGCGTCAAGGACACAAAATCGTGAACATCTCGATGAGCTGAGGACGTCAAAGAACGATGGAGATGGTGAGAGGTTGGCGGTGGACTGTGTCGTCTTCGCGTGCTGAATACCCCTCTCAGCCACGGTATCGCGGTTTCTTGGTGACTTGTGGGCCAGAAGGTTGATTGTCATGCTACGGAAGGAAAGCCTCTTCTTGCCCTCTGGATGACTTCTATTGGAAAGCGACAGTCCTCGCTTAAATTCTATTCACGTGACCAGGTGTGCTCCCTCAGTGGAACATACGAAGGGGCAAAAGTAAACAACCCCTGAAACTCAAAGTTGTAATCAATTAAAGATCACGAAAAGAGGCACTCTTTTGACCACTCTTTGTCAATTGTTTCCTAGTCCCTGGTTCCGTTCCCTGATTCCTACCATGTACAGGGAGCAATTTCCAGAGTCTCTATTGGAGCTGTCGTATCTTGAAGCGTGCAACGGCATCGGATAGTTGTAAGCTTCCCGGTGCCGATAAATTCCGAGTCCTTTCCTGGCAGTCAGCATTCACTATCAGCCGCAAGGGATTTGAATTGAGCATATAAAAGAACTCTTGCCGCGAAAACACCACCTTCCGTCTAGAATCTTCACATTCAATTTCACCAGATGGTAGACGGAAAGAAAGCTCTAGCGCACAAACGACGAAGCGCTCCGAAAGTGAGGACTGGATGCAAAACATGTAAGAAAACGAGAGAGCTTTCAATAAAGTGACTTGGCTGACCAAAATCTAGGCAAGTATGCGAACCAAAGCAAACTTTACTTCCTTTGACTACCATTTCTTTAAAGATCTAACCATATCTGTAGAACTCGGAGAGTAACCAACCTATTTCCTTGTCCTACACCTCGAGCTCCTTACCTCACCGCGTCGTGAGGATGTTTCATGCTCCCGGCTCCCCCCAAAAGAAATATAATGGTAATTCGTTCGTAGGTGAAATGTGATGAAGCGAAACCCCAGTGCTCACAATGCCGAAAAACCGGCTACGAGTGCGAAGGCTACACACGACCTCGGCGACGGAAGGCCGTACTCCTGCCCAAATCTAATGAGCCCGGCGGTACACAACAAGAGGTGTTCACCCACTTTCCAAGAACGGGAGTCTACATCCAACCTTCCTCCAGCCCTCATTTTGACACCGAGATCGAGCGCCAGCATTTCATGACCTTTCAAACGAGGACTGCGCCGGAGCTCACAGGTTATTTCGATTCTAGTGTCTGGAATCGGAAAGTCCTCCAAGCATGCCATGACCAAGAATATTCTCGGCATGCTGTCGTTGCTCTAGGTGCGGTGTGGAAAGCGCAGGACATCAGGCAAACACCGCCAACTGGATTTCCGCTCGGCGCTGGAGGTAGTCAGGAAGCGAAAGCTCTTTACGCATTTGCATTGAAAGAATACGGCAGAGCCATTCGACTTATGAGAGATATCCCAAAACAACAAGATCCAGATCGTCTGAGAAACACACTCATGTCTTCGCTGCTCACCACATGCTTTGAAAGTTATATAGGAAATCAAGAACTTGCGCTCTCACAAGCGGAACTTGGAGTGGATGTCCTTCTCGGATGGGGAAATGGATATCAAGAAGCACCAGTCGATGACTGGACGAGAGTAAAAAGGCTCAAGGACAGGCGAGGATTCAATTGTACCAACTGCCGTTCATCTGTTCTCAAGCTAACATTTTCAGGTCAACATTCCTTGATGATGACATTGTGGGAGTATTTGTAAGAATGGACTTCCAAGTGATGACCTTCAGAGACAGACGCAGAGCAAAATACGGAACGAAAGCATTCCCGAAGATTCCCGTCCTCTTCACCTCAATCAATGAGGCTAGACTATACTGGGATTTGGTCATCAGGCGTGTGTTCCACTGGCACACAGCAGCACATCCAACAGGCTCCACTACGCTCGATTACGCAGATGTGAACTGCCATTTAATTCCAAAAGGGACTACCCCCGCCCAGAAGGCGATCGAGGAACTAAGGGACTTCCAGGAAGTGACGGAAGGCTGGTATCAAGCTTTCCTTCCTATCTTTGAACGGACCAGAAGCTGTCCTGGAACCAAGGATCATTTGGCTGCAAGCTCGCTGATGCTTCGATATTTTTCATCGCGTTTTAAAGTATCCTCCGAATCCCGATATTACCACCGTGTGGTTGAGCTGGCTCGTGAGATACTTGAGACAGATGGTCGCAGTGCTGTCCCCGGCAAAGCAGTCTTCACTTTTGAAACCATGGTGGTCATTGGTCTTCTTGTGGTTGCGACCACATGTCCGGAGGTTGATGTTTGTCGACAGGCAATCGCCTTGCTTTCGAAGCATCCCAGACGGGAAGGGCTGTTGGATAGCATGATGGTGGTTAAGATTGTAACGTGGATGTTGGACCAAGAGGAGGGAGTTGTCGATGGACTTATACCGGAGTCTTCGAGGTTGCGGATTGTGAGGAACGACTTCGATTTGAAAGAGAGGAAGGCTGTGCTTCACTGCTCGAAAGGAAAGGGGAATGATAGACCACTTCCTCCGGTTACATTATGGTGGTAGAGAGGATGTTTTGGATTTAGAAGTGATGATCTCGAAATCTATTGAGTAATATCAACCAACTGCTATCTGAGATATCTCACACCGTTTCTCCATTCTGTGTCTGAAGTTGCATGTCCAAACTTATTCCCAGACCCATTTTGCACGACTAAAACTCAATCGTTAGTACACTCAAGCGGAAAAAGATCTGAAAATACAGCCTACCAGAATCCGCACTTGACGTCTCGTCTCTCCTTATTCCCACTCCACTGCTCGAAACATTCTTTATGTATGTTCTGGCCACATTGCCGTCGGCACCAAACAGCATCGTCAGGACCCTCGAAGGCCTCGTAGCAAACATAGCATTCCTCAGTCAACGACTTTCTGATGACAGCCGTCCGAGCAGGGCTGTGGGCATGCCGGTGGACAGGGACAGCTACCTCCAGGACAGGCCGTGGAGGTGGTGCTGGACCTGGTGGTGGCGCTTGAGCTGCCACTGCGTTCACTGCGCTCTCTGCAGCGACCTGAAGTCGAAGATGGCGTTCTCGTGGAGGTAGGTGATTGTTATCTTCCTCAACGAGAGCGTTTTGAGGTGCTGGAGGTCGCTGTTTGTTTCAGTATCACCTCGTCAAATGGGAGATTCTGATGGTTACTTACAGGGACAATTCGTTCTTGGCGAGCAGGTAAATGAGCTAGCATTTGATCTACGTATGCTTGAAGTGCTTGCATTTGGGCTCTTTCCCCATCAATCCCCGCAATCTCGTCCATTATGCGCTGATATGCATCGAGATTCGCTCTCCGAGCAGGCAGAGGCAGCTCCTGTGCTTGAGGCTAGAACAGTAAATCAGCATCGGGCGAAAGTACTGAAACACCCTTGGATAGAAACTTACATTATCTCTTGGTTGTCGAGGACGTTCTTCATTTACCACCGGCACGGATGCTGCTACTCGAGCAGGCTCAAGATGTAGGTTCGGTCTTTCACGAGGCATCACTTGGACTGCGGGTACTGGTCGGACGGGTTCAGGTGCTCGGATAGGTCTCCGAATTTGCTCACGCAGTATCTGGATTCTCGACCGTTCCTCAGTGATGAAGCTGTTGATCGTCTGAAACCACTTGAGATAGACAGTGTTGCTTTGTGATCCGCGGTGCCATCTTGGGCAGAGAGTAAGCTCGGCGAGGATTCGTAGGCAGTTTTTTATTCGATCGTCCAGGCCATTTGCGATAATATCCTTGCTCGAGAGGATGGAAAGAACGCGGTCCGAGTCGGACTTTGATTTGTTTTCGATGAAAGTCTGGCCGCATCGAGCGCCTTTCTTCGTGGTTCCGGTACACTTGAAATTTTCTCTGAGGGGATAACAGTCAAGAAGGAGGTGTGGGTCCCAGAATGTCGGCGGCGGCATTTTGATATGCCGTTGATCTTTTGTCTCTTCTGATGTTGAGTGGATAGTAATGAAAAGCAATACCTTGAGTCTGTTCATTGCATTTTATATTATAAACACTCAGCTCAACACCAGCCCTGCCCGCTGGACAAGTTCTTTGTTCTAAGGGGGGTGTGCTGCCACACATTCTGCCTGCCAACACCAGAGACTTCAAGAACCTCAAAGAAGTCAAACATGAACCCGTGCCTCAGCGATGTGTTACTGGGCAACTATTCGTGGAATGATCATAAGCCTTGCAGACATGTCACGAAAGTGTGGTATTGGGCAAACGCAACCAAACGCTTGGTGGCCAGTAAAAGCCAAAACACAGCAACATTCGGGTAAGAGTGAGGAAAACGCATCAAAATAGAAGCACAAATGCAAATATCCCGAGAAGAATCCATCATAGCGACTATGTTAAGGCGTATTCCGCCACGGTTGAATCCTGAAATGCATATTTTGAATCGTGCATCCACTGAGAGACTTGTGGCTCAGAAACATTCTTACACTGGCAGTTCATCATTGTCCCTGAAACGTTCTTTAACATGACAAGAAAATTGAAGAATGCCAACTTGGTAGACGTTTGTATGCAATATGACAGCTTTGCTTGTCGTACCAAATGTGCCCGTGGAATTTTCAGTTGGACCACGTGACTTGGACATTCTATTCACCTTTGCGATTTTCATTCGAATAAAACCACGTCGCCTTACAAATCATCTTGCTCTTGACTCTTCTGTCACTTGGAGCACTACTCTCAGAAGAAGATTGATCCATGGTGGAGTGAACAAGAAAAAGAAATGATCACGTGACAGATTTTCTCCGCCCACCATAGAAAGCACTGCCTTTCTAGACACTGCGAATTGATGTTATTTCCATCACCGAGTGTAAAAATGAGAGGTTGGAGTGACTGAACTCGGTATTGCTTGCTACAGCATCTTTGACAAGCTCAAATTGAGGATTCGGTTTAAAACTCGAGATGACCCGTTTTCCGAGAGGTTGAGCTCGCGTGGGCTATCAAGTGGCGGCCAGTGACCACTTATGTAAGCTCGGTATAGCTAATAGCTTGCAAACTTTGCTGAGGGAGAAGGTTTTGAAGAGATGTTTTGAGAGAGTCTGGGAAGGGGAAGAGATTTAGTGAGACGTGATTTTAGTTCTAGCCCAGTCACGTTTGGCAGAATAAGGCGGTGAGAGGACTCGATTCTTCGTATCGACGCCGACCTCCTCCTCCTCCATCCTATCCAACGATAATGTCCATAACAAAACAGATGGCTGCTTCAAGCGAAGCAAGCACATCAGCTCCAGACGATCATCATGAAGATGCAGTCGCAGAAACACCTCTCCTCGATGACGGTCGACCCCGAATCAATGGATCCGCTGGAGAGGACCAAGAGTCGATACTCAAACATGCCAAACCATTAACCAGCATTGTTCTTTACTTCATGACTATACACTTTCTTCTGGCATTTTGCGACATGGTCTTAGTTGCACCATTAATAAGGCTCTATGAAAATTCTCTTTGCCTTTCTTACTTCGATTTTCCCGCTGGTGGAGTCGAGGAGTCTTTCTGCAAGATTGAGGAGATTCAACGTCCCTTGGCAACCCTTAGAGGATGGAAGTCGATGTTTGAGACAATCCCTGGTACTGAGAGTTTGGTTCGAGGTTGTGGATGGGCGCTAATGAGATCCAAGTTCTACTTGTTGCTGTTCCAATCGGACGACTTGGCGATCATCATGGTCGCCGGAAAATTATGGCTTTGGCTCTGGTGGGAGTTGCCGGTTCTCTCTGCGAGGTATTCGCAGTTTGTAAGTTCCAATCTCCTGATTGTTCCAGGAAGGTTTTGGTCATTCAGGGATCGGGATCAGTTGCTGACACTTCCTAGGTGCATTTCCCAAGATATTTCCACTGCGACTGGTGTGGCTCTCCTCTGCAATTCTCTTGTGTGGAGGAGGGTTGAATTCAGCTTCTGCGTTCATGTGGGCCATGGCATCAGAATTAGTTCCTACAGAGAGACGGTAATGA
This sequence comes from Hyaloscypha sp. PMI_1271, assembly GCA_021399465.1. Classification (NCBI taxonomy): domain Eukaryota; kingdom Fungi; phylum Ascomycota; class Leotiomycetes; order Helotiales; family Hyaloscyphaceae; genus Hyaloscypha; species Hyaloscypha sp. PMI_1271. The sequence continues at coordinate 309,946 of JAJTUS010000015.1, read as the reverse complement.
GTTCAAAGCATGTCGATCATGGGAAGCTCTATGCTGACGTCAGCTGTTCCAGGAGTCATGCATTCTACTACATTTTCTCTGCATTTTATGTAGCGGAGCTCGTTGCATCATTTACAGCTTCTATTACAATGGGTATTTCACCTTGGATTCCGTGTGGTCTGTCAATGGCGTCTGTGTTTCTGTGTCTAACGCTTCTCGCGATTGGACCAGATCCTAGAAAGTCCCCTGACAGCTCATTTTCAGCGAATCCCCCGCAGTCAATTCCAGAAGAAAATATTTCATTATCAGATCAGGATCCGAAGACCTTGCCCAAGTCTGAATTAGTAAGTGGCATCTTCTCCGCCTTGTCGGACCGGAATACCATGCTTCTCGTTCCTGTTTTCCTCATGAACATTTTCAGATACGCCATGCTCAACCTTTTGATACAATACGCATCTGTTCGATTCGGACTCAAGATATCAACGGGTGCGACCTTCTATACAGAGACAGCTCTGATCAATATCATTCTGTTCTTGTTTCTGGTACCTCGATTGACTGCATATATTCGTCTGGCATACAACGTCAGACCAGAGACAATTGACCTTGTTCTCGTCCGCACAAACGCCGCACTCTTAGCATTGGGCTGTCTTGCTATTGGACTTTCTCAGAATAGCACATTCCTTCCGATTGGCAAGTAGCGAGTCCCTGACATGTGAGCTTCTGCTAATCTCCTTGTAGGTGTCTTCATCTTCGCTGCGGGGTTCGGTAGCAGAGTGTCTGCTCTCTCGCTCGTTTCTTATTGGATTTCCAATGATGCAAAAGCAACCTTATACGCAGCAATCGTTGTACTCGAAAGCTTGGGGCATGCGGTTGGCGACCCCGCAATTCAACAGATCTTTGCTGGCTCTCTGAGCTTACCTCCATTTTGGCAGGCTATGCCCTTTTTCGTTGCAGCTGTGAGTTTAAAACCTCTCAGCTAGGATTGAATTACTAACATAGAAAGGGATTTTATGTTCTTGCGACGCTCTCTTCATGCTTCATTAAGCTAGACCTCAAAGAATGGAGCACCAAGAGGAATCGCTCTTGGAGAACGACTGAGCCAAGTATTACAGCAGATATTACTAGATTGGTGGACTAACAAAGAGATTTTACCAAATGCAGGTAGCGGGGCCAGGGTGCGGATTTCCTGCTTGGAACTTCAATCCTCTTCACGTCTCGCTTGACAGGCCATGCAGGAGACACACAACACTTGCCTTCGCCAGCACACTGTAGCTCTAGAACTCCCATTGTTCCTCACGGGGCAGTGAGATTGTAGTAAGCGGCGAGTACCAGGTTCAACTGCAGCTTGGTAAATTACATTGATTGGGCGTGGCGAGATGCCAGAGCCCAACGGTCATCTGGTGGGACGAATACGACGACCGCAGCAGAAGAAGAATTAACAACAAAACGGACATGGAACTGCGCCCATCTCCCATCTATTACCAGCTCTCTAATTGGCTCAACATCGAAGTGTGAATAGTACTTTGTGATCCGCAACCGGTTTGCTGGATAGTGCAGACGCGGTGCGAGGAGGCTTAGACGGCCCCAAGGGTCTAAATTGGGGGGGCTTGTGCATCTTTGAATAGTTTTCCTGGCTGCATAAGAGGACATAAGCTCCTGCTCTGTTTGTTATCCTTAATACTTTGCAAATCGTCCACAGATCACACCTCAAATCGTCTGCTGCACCTCGGTTCACTTCATCAACGAAGCCCGAAATCGCGGAAAGCTGCTTCACGATATTTTTCAGAACTCTGCAATTGGGTACATGGATGCTCCATTCACCACGGACCGTTGCCAGGAGACGATACTCTCGTCGATAAACCTCGCGTTAAAGAATTTTCATCTTGATGGTAACAACAATCTGCCTCGCATCTGCTAGAGATGGACTGCGCGCCTATGAATTAGTCTTGGAACTTCTGCTATCTACTCATCCTCCCCTTCAGAATCAACACCTCGCCGTCAACAACGAACGTCCTATCGCCTCTGCGATGGGACACCTTCCCACCATCTCCAGACTTCTTCTGCTCGACGAGACGGTAGACTTTTGAAGGTGGGTACAGAATGAAGTCGTGCTCGGTTTTCGGGGCGCGTGATGCATTGTTTTGAGATAGTTTTGCTCTTCCGCTTTGGCGGTGGTGGGGAGAAGCCTCGTCATAATCTGTGTGCTTGGATATATATGCAAGAGATTTAAGTGTTTCTGATATGGGATTGTGATTTCATTACATAGGGAAGGCAAGAGCCCCCTGTAATTACAGCATGAACTCTCTGACGAAGCATCTGCCATGCGTTTGACGATTGTTAGGAGCGTCCGTCGTTGACTGAATTGGGTCAAGACAAGTGATGCCTGGAAGACATTTCCGGGATGTGGCTTCCGCCATGCAGCGCCATGCAGCGCCAAGCAGCCATTAAATTGCGGGGGCTACAGTTGGGAGTTTCCCTGCACGTTTTTTGGACCTCATATCCACGGACAAACAATTGTAAAGTGCGCACTGAAGCAGAACATTGCGAGAATTAAGTCAAGTATGGTAAATCAGCAAAAGATAATAGAATTCCCAGTGCTTATGAAGCTGATTTTGAAGCTCCTTGAAAATGGGCTACATTTTGTGGCGTCAGGGGCCGCTTTTAGGGCGCAACCTCACCCGAACATCAACGCAGCCAAGAGATCTCATAAAAGCTTCTCTAGATCAAGCTACACTTCTCCAAAACACTTCACCCCATGGCATCAAGTCTTTCTGATGGTTCAGTCGACGCTACGCGTCCCACTGGCCAGCGGAGCAGAACCCCACCGCAGAAAGTTGAATCGCGGCTTACATTGCAGATCGCAAATCCGACATTCCCGCAGCACCAGTCCCTTTTGACGTCTTGTCATCCTTGATTTGGAATTGGTTCGTATGAGGACCGGACTCTTTTGCACCCATGATTTCAGGCTGCTTGAAGTAGGACCGGAGCCCCAATAATGGCTTCTATCGAGCGATTAAAGCCAGAGTGAAGAGCCGGCTCGCTGATGCCCATCTTAGACTGGATGATATCAGTCAAAGTTGTTTGGCGGAACTATCCTTCCTTCTTACATGCACTGTCATTCCAATTCCATATTTGCAGTCTCCGCCAGCCAATCTCCAATCCAGAAGCCCGCAATTCTGACAAGCTCCCCAGACTGCCATCAGCGCTTAGTGCTCTACCCCGCCTCAAGTCCCCTGTACGCCTATTTCTCCTTCCTCATTCTCTCCTCACCCAAAGCAAACCCGATATTTACAATACCAACCGAATTATGACCGAAACAAGTGCGAAGATTAGGGAATTGAGGGCAAAAACCTCGGTCTTGTTCCCAAAGGAGATGATCCCGTTCCCCAGATAAGCATGTTCAAGGGCTTCTCCACATGGAGACAGGGGTAGAGGTCGGGGTGGACACTTAGTGGACGTCTGACCAAATGGATGAATGAAAAGGCGGTTGTGGGGTTTGACTCTGTCAGCTAAGGGCCTCTCCAGTGGGAGCGAACTATTGATATTTGTGTTGTGTCTCGCTGATCTTTGGTCTTTCTTTATTTCTGTTTCTCCTTCTTTTCAATTCCGCATACACTATTTTTGTTGGCTTTCCTACGAATCTTACTATTGCCTGGCACAAAACGTCAATATGGATGCTTTCACGCCCGCTCAGACTACGGAGCTCGTCTCCCGTATTGGTGCGAAGAAGGCTCGGATGAGGATCGATAAGATGTTCATCAACTCTTTCATGGGAGGAGCATTGATTTCATTTGGCTGCGCTCTTGCCCTCTCCACTAACACCGCTCCGTGGTTCCAAACCAATGCTCCCGGGCTCATCCGTACAATCGGTGCGATGGTCTTCCCAGTCGGTTTGATCAGTAAGTTGGCCAGAAGCAGATCGTCCAATTTCGTGGAATATCTCCACGGATAACCTCTTAACATCTTGGTACTGACTTTTCGTTCTTGGATAGTGGTGGTCCTGACAGGAGCGGATCTGTTCACAAGTTATTGCATGTATTCTGTTGTTGCTCTGCTTCACCGTCGATGTAGCTTCTTGGATCTGTTGAAGACATTGTTTGTCAGCTTCTTTGGGAACTTAGCAGGCGCTCTGTTCTTCATGGCAGTTCTTACAGGATGTAAGATTCCTGCCCCTCTCCATCGTAGGGACATTGCTGACGGTTCGCAGACGGTGGCACATTCGAGACTGGTGCATATAAAGAAGAAGCTCTCGCGTTCGCAAAAGCTAAATGCGTTACTCCTGAGTGGCACCAGATCTTCTTAAAGGGAATTCTGTGTATGTATACTTCTCGTGTCACCTAAGCATAACTCAACCTACGAAATCTCCTTCACTTGCTGACCCCTCTCGCCCAGGCAACTGGCTCGTCTGCATGGCCGTCTTCCTCGCCCTCTCCTCCCGCGAAATAATCTCCAAAATCGTTTCCATCTGGTTCCCAGTAATGTGTTTCGTCGGCCTCGGAACAGATCACGTAATCGCAAACATGTACTTCATCCCCCTAGCAATATTCCTCGGGGCCCCCAAACCCCTGACCGTCAGTTACTACATCTGGAAATCGATGATCCCCTCCCTGCTCGGCAACTTCGTCGGCGGCGGGCTCTTCACCGGCGTAGTCTACTGGTACCTCTTCCTTGCTGGCCAAGAAGTCGAGATCCACTTCGATACCATGCCGTTAGACACGGCCGTCTACGAGCAAGGAGGCCCTCTCGAACACCAGATCACCGCCACGGGTGCCGGCACCGGATATTCGTCAAGGGAGGAAAAGGGCAACGGGGCTGATACCCTCCCACACTCGGGCAATCAAGGCGTGAGTGGTTTTGCTAAGGACTTTCATGCGAGGCATTTCAAGAAGAGCAATTCGGCGAGCGAGAGTTCTGCCTGAGTTGTGACTTGTGTCTTTTCCCGGGCCGCGGACATTGGGAATTGGGGATTACTGGATTTGTGGATGGGAGAGAGCGTGCGTTGGTTGGGAAATTGGGCGACGTTAGGGGTGGTGCCGGTGTGGTACCGTGTGGTGTTTCAGTTTGGGAATGAAATTTGGTATGCTTTGGATTGGGGAGTCACGATTACATTTCAATTTCATGCTTACTATTCAAAATATGAGAAGGATTCCAAATCCACGTCACGACGATTGCGTTTCCTGAAAACCAATTTGCTTTACAGAAGTTCATATTTTGGGTTGCACAGGTAGTTAGAAGATTCGTGATGGTGCGTTAAAACAAAAACAAGCAAGATATCCTCGCCTGCCCGCCATTCAGGCACCTCGCTAACAATGGGCAAGTGAAGCAAATGAAAAACAGAACGTTGGTGATATCATAGACAGCGAAGTCGAGTCCATTATTTGTGGATTTTCTCATCATATCTGTACAAACGCCGCGTTCGCGCGCCTGATCATCTAGGCTGCGGAAACTCCAAGGGCGGAGTTGAATGCGTCAGCTGCAGCCTGGCCAGTTGCTGCGTCTATCAATTTGTTAGTATCAGGTAAACTGGTAGAAATATGAGAGGTAGAACATACTGGCAGCAGCCTGGGCGGTGGTGCAAGCTGCGATGGTAGCGGCCGGGGCCTTGCACTTGTCTTGCAGTTGTTGGCAGACAAAACCCGAGATGACTTTGATGTTGAGCGCGGATCCGTGGTTGAAATCAACCTGGTTGACAGCCTGGAAGGAGTTCTCGGTGCGTCCGTCAAGATCAGCAGCGAATTGAATGGCGGGGTTGGAGCAAGAGCCGAAATCAAGAGCAGCGCGCTTGACCTTTGCGGATGCTGCGGCATTGCAGGCGGCCTCTTGAGCATTGCAGTCGCCCACACTGGTACCGGCGAGGGATCCAGAGTTGGCGGCATTGGCGCATGCGTTGTTTTGAATGGCACATGACCGTTGAAGGGCTGCTCCGAGGTTGACGAAAGTGTTTCCATTAACGGAAAATGGGCGGTTGCCAGCAGAGCTAACGACGGGTGGTGCTACACCTCCGAGAGTTCCAGTGAAGGTCTGCTCATTGGCTAGGTCACGTGTTAGCTGGACATCCAAGCCTGGAGTATATGGGGACTGTGGTGTTGTAGCACAACATCAGACGAAAATACATTGTTCCAGAAGTTTTGGGACATTGAAGACGATGTGCGGCAAGGGTCCTTACTTGCAGAAGCAGCAGCGTTTCCGGATGAAGCAGCGGGAACTGGAGCTGCAGGTACAGCTGGGGCAGCGGGCTAGTTCTTGTCAGCCTTTAATCATGAAAATAGGACAAATTCAGGGCGACACACGCATGCTTCTCCAGAAGAGGCCGCAGAAGAATTCGCAGAAGTAGCGGGAGCAGCAGTAGTACCAGAAGCGGCAGAAGTGCCGGCAACGGCAGCAGTGATTTCAGCTGCAGTAGCGTCATCGACGAGAAGATTTTGCGAGAGAATGCAACCCTCAACATCATCAATGGTATCACACGTGTTGCCCTTGCCAGTGTTGTCGTTGAGCTATGCATGTCAGTAAAAAAAATTTAGGACCATTGGGGCAAACTCACATCTCCTGGAGCGAAGGTGCCGGAAAGGAGAGCCAGTTGAGGATCAGCCCCGATAGCGGCGAGTTGTTGAGCGAGAGCAAGAACAATCTTCTTATTGATGGCAGCGGCACCGGTCGAAGCAGGATCCTGATGTTGCGAGATAGCTGCAATCTCAGGGTTGACAGCGGTTTCGGTGCAGAGAACGCTAGCCTGGCCAACCTTGCCAGTGTTTCTCTCCAAAGCAGCGAAGATCAAAGCATCAGCTTGACCTGTCACATTCCCAGCAGCCTTTGCGTTGGTGAAAGCCTGATCGGCGGTCGCTTGGTGGAGACAGTCCAAGTTCGTAATCTTTCCAGCACCGGCAGCGGCGGCTGCGTTACCGAGAAGACCGAAGACGGGGTCCTGGATTTGGTTGGGGTTGTTGAGGTTCAGGTTGACACGGACGCCATCGAGAAATCTATTATGCGAGTGTTCTTGCGGCACTTCACGGGGCACCATAGCCCTTGCGAGGTTGAATGTGACGACATTCTTTGCAATTGGAGTAGGTGCTGCAATTGCGAGTCCGAGGAAGACTGCAACGATAGGTAACGATTCGTACTTCATGATGATGTGTAGAGAACGATAATAAACTTTATTTGCAAAGAATGAAGTGAGGGCCGGCCTAAAGGAGGTGAATAGAGCAATAAAGAATGTGAAGAAGTGGAAGTTCACAGAACTAGGTAACGAAGGAATGTATAAGGAACCGAAAGAGAGACTGGAAATTCGATGAAGAAAAAACAGCAATACAAAGTGGCTGGAGGGGCCTTATAGCTTGAATCAGTTGGAAACGGTCATTTCCTCGACGGCGCTCTCAAACCGCAGGCTCGGCATGGCATGCTCCTCTTGTGACCCTTAGCGTACACTGCAATCTGAATGGCAGATCACACTGCGAGAACAAGGCGTTTCTCGAGGAGTCCGTCAATCCGAAAAGGGCTCAACAGCCGCTGGGGGTCCACACATCGGACATCCATCTGGCCCTCGCGCGTCGTATTGCAACCATTAGGGCGCGGCTGTGGCTGCTTCGGCGTGTCGGCGTACCTACCTACTGGCCAGAAACGGTTTGAATGGGTCCAACGATAAGGCCGAGGTGCATCTTGACACTGGCTGAACCAGATGCTGGGTATCAGATCTCGTCTGATGATTTTCCGAGATGAGATGGACGGCGCCCACTGAGCGCGTTGGAACGGAGACGCGAGATGATTGATGGTCGCGGTCATCTGCTACAGCTGGGGCTCGCAGGCTCATGCGGTTGGTGGCATTGCGATGAGAGGTTATTGTGCAAAACATTATCAGATGGACGGACGAGGCTGGCACGTAGTGGATTTGGGATTGGTTTGAGAGGCGTGTGACACCCCTGTCTCGAGACAGCACGTGACTTAGCTTAGCTTCAGGGGTAGCTTCAGGGACTGGCAAGCGCCGCGAAATCTCGAATTTGCCGACCATCTTCAGACATCATGCCCCGCTTTCCAGCAGCTTCGACTGGCGACTCATCACCTCCTTCCGATGTTTTCGCTTCCCCCCCTGAGCAATCATCCTCAATGGTCGACAGCTTGGATGGGCGAGCCTGGGGCCAGGGTCATTCGCGGCTCGCCTTACCTCTAGAAAATTGCGCTTGACTGAAGATGGTGCTCGTTACAAAAGCCATGGGCCATTTCTCATAGATAGACTTTATTGGTCTGAAGTGTCCACAGTTCCATTGGGAGCGGAGTGCAGTTAGCTTTGTCCGTGGCCTCTTCTACTTGAAGGGTGTCACGAACACCAGTGTGTGATGTGTTCGGTTGTTTATTTGCATAATGTTGATCACAGAAAGTTAATTATCAGATGGTGATGAAATGCCAAGGCCTGTCAGAGCCTCAATGCCATGAACTAGGACGGAACAATTAAGACGACATGTGGAGAAGGCTTGAAGGCTCCTCGTGTGCATGATCGCCCACTTGCTCGTGATGAGATCGCAGGTTGGGTGTTTAGCATGTCGGGTGTTGGGGGGGGGGGAGAGCTTCAGCATAATTGATACCAGGCATCAATGAGGGTGCGCTGAATGCGTTAGAAACTCCTGTATCAGGGAATTTTGCGGAAAAAGATATGCCAAAAAGAAGGAAGGACCGCCTCATCTTCCTTCCCAATTGGCAGCGACCGTGGCTAGGCCTGTCGTGAAAGCTTGGAAAAGTAGTTCACTTGTGTCCCACAACGTTCTAAAAATGCGGTACCGAACTCTTGGGCCTCAAAATGCGAACGCATCCACCTTTATCAGTTCGCTGTTCCTTGCCTTAGTGCTCCGGGTAAATCAATTCAGTACCTCTGCATGTTCCAACACTGCAGCCTCTCCGGCTCACCTGTTGCCCGAAAACGAAGCCAAACCGCGATACCATATTCCAACACTGACGACTGGCTCAATCCTTGAAATGAATTTGCTCCTTCAGGATTGACAGTTGTTACTGATTGCCTCATCTACGAAAGGAACTGTCACGCAGGAGTCTTATACCCGCGGTTTACGATCCGTGCTCGAATATCGAGCAAGTTGATCTGCGAGCGTCGGTTGTGGGTGACATTATTATTTGGAGTTGGCGTTCCGGATGATACCAAAAACAATGCAATGCCATTATGCCATGACGATTACCAAAGTCCCGAAGACGCAAGGGCTCGGTCATGCTCTTCGTTAAGCCTTGGTCTCATTTCTTGTTCTCGTGGATCGCAATTGCATATATTCGAAGTCTTAAGACCCACGTCGAGAGGAGTTTGGTATGATTACTTAGTCTTCGGTTGAACTTGCTTCCGGACAGACCGTCTCAGGGATTGAAGAGACTAGCGTTTATTAAAACGTCTAAAAACATGAGACGAACACCAAACGTTAAGTTGCACAAGTCTATAGTGGACATATGATTCCGAATTTGAGGTGAAAACGCATGACGATATCGTACCCAAAGCTTGGGCCTGATTGACGACTACTTTTGGCCTGTCTTGGAATAATGGTTAACCAAATGACAATTCACTTGATTGGCGATTTTGAGGGTTGGATCACAAATTTCGGTCTTCAATTGTATTTACCACCGCTGTTTGAATAGTGTTAGAATAATTGCCAAGCGTGAAATTCCATTTGTTGCTTCTCAGTCATACAGCCGGAATCTGAGTACTGGCTTGGTGAGAAGGTCCAACAAAGATTTCTTTTGGACTCGCTCTGAGGACATGACACTTCGGTTCCCGTTGTGACTTGTTAAGATATACTGTGTAATATTTCAAGTCATCCAAGAAATCAACTGAGTTTCCGTCCCCAGAAGCTGTCCAGGACAACAGTGCGGAGGTATCATCACCTAGCTCACATCCTCATGAATCCTCGCAACCGACGGTCTCAGGACCTGACGAGTTCGAGCTGCGCTGGCTGGAAAAAGAGGAAGCGCGGATACGTGAGAAAGGCGGGTCTGCTCAGCCCTGACGTGGAATCAAGAGCATTTGTTTATAGTCAAATGTTCGGTTTTCTTTTTTGGTCCACAATTCAGGATGACATTTAAGACTCCCGTCTCCATGACTCCAAGTCACGAGTCTGTGTTTTAATCACTGACGAGGTTGGATGCTCCCAAGTTACATTCTGAAGAAAGATGTCAGAGAGCGGTTTTAAATCAGAAGTAGCACTAAGGAAAGAACCGAAGTGATTGAATACAGCTCCTCTGGCAAAATTCACAAAATACCACCTATTACGCTGTGTATATGTTCTTGATAGAGAAAGCTCAAACGAGGATGTGAACGTGTGATCACAATTTCGGACCAGGGAGAGAGCCACCCAACACTTCCGGAGAGGGAATCCAAGAAAGGCTCAGCTTGATTAGAAGCGACTCCGCACGTAGCTCATCAATGGTCACCAATCTCAATCATCTGTGTATTTCTGTGTGTAAGAAGACGCTCGATGAAAGAGGTGATATAGACAAGAAAGAAGAAGCAACTTTGCAGATGAAACCTCAATGGTGCTCAATTTTGTAGGTTTCATCATTAGAAAAATGCCGATAACTAGATCTCTTTTACTGTTTTCAAAGAATTATAATCATCTGGTAGAAAGCGCGATTAATTTTTGCAATTTTTTGAGCCGAGCGAAAAGAGGCGAGACTGGGTTTGTTGACTCTCTCGAAGCGGAGCAAGAAGCGAATTCGGAGAGCACACATGTTTTACGGTCCTTCAACTAGCCTAAGGCACTGTTCCCTTAGGACTTGTTTCAGGGTTCCGATTTCCAGAAGGGTCTTCCAAATCTTTTGGCGCAAACCGGCGAGCTTCGTAAAATCATCAAAACAGGTACGTCTTCAGGTGCTTCCAAACTTTTCTTCGACCGACACAAGTCTGGTGGCACATCAACCTTGAAGGATCAAGCGATGCACGTCCACTTGCTCTCATTCTCGCGAATTGATAAAGAAGAGGCCACAGTGAGTAAACATATGCGCAAGGAGAGCTTGCCTCTGAGAAACTCGACCACAGCTCTCGCAGTCACGTGCACAGAGAGGTTCATTTTTACGATTCAGCTTGTGAATATTGTGCAGCAAGTGCCCATTACGAAAGTCTCATTATTCCATTACATTAATCGCATTTGTATTGTCTTCGTCTCCTTCAAAAGCTAAGCCAGGGTGAGTAGCACTCAACTATGCGAACAAGAGCTACTAATGGTGGTCTTTGGTAACATCGCAAGTTCGCGCCTTGTACAGAGTTGCTGTGTCAAGGACCGAGCCATTTCCGCTTGCAATGAATTCAGTCATCAAGTGCGTGCAGTTATGCACCGTGAATAAGCTCCAACCGTATTCGACAATCAGCTTTCTTGAGGTTGGAACCAAGGGGAAAGTGGGAGTGTCGAGTCCTTGAAAATCGGGGAGTCAGTAACTCTCGATGAAAGGAGGAGAAGGTTTATTGCCTTACCATCGTAGTGACCGGCAGCGCCATTGACTATATACCACGGGGCCGACGGATTTTTCTCAATCTCTGAGGCGGTGAAGTTATTGATCGCTGACTCGCGTTCGTAGAAGTGCTTGTGTCCGTGAAGTACAAGGTCGACACCATACTTGAGCAAAAGCGGTTCGAAAGCCGCCTGGCACTCCTTACACTGAAAAGAGGTGTGGAGTCAGTACTGACCACGGTATACCGATTTTGAACATTGGCTCCTGAAAGATAGAGGGGGAGGGTACGCAGTCGGAGAACTTACTTCAGATGTGCTGACATACCACGGCCGGTGGCCAGCTGCAATGACCCACGGTGTCTTCTTTCGGTCTACAGCCGCAAGATCCTTTGCCAACCAAGCAAGCTGAGCACCACTTGGAGCAAATGGACCAGCAAACTCAGCACCCGATCCACCAGGCTCATCAGGCGCATTTGGGAAATCAGTTTCAGTGTTGAAGGTGATGAAATGCACCATTCCATGATTCCATGAGTACCAGAAGTTTCCAACACCGCCGGAGACGTCCGATGGCATGTTCCAATGCGCACGATATCCCGTGAAGTTCAGCTGGCCGGGCAAGCACAGAGTGAGATTCGCGCCGTTGTCGCAGTTGGCTTCGTGGTTTCCCGGGCCAACCATGTAGGGAACATCTCTGGTGATTGGTTCTATCTCGTCATAGAACTCGTTCAGGATCTTGTCATACTCTGCTCCCTTGTCGTTGAGGTTGAGGGGTGTGATATATCCACCATTCTCCTCCTTAAGCCAAGAATCAGCGTACGCAATGTCACCAACTATGAATTGTCAGCTGATTCGAAACCATATCAAACGATGCTGACCGACCGTGCCACACGAAGTCAAAACTTGTTTTGTGCTCATGAAGGGAGTCGATTGAGTTCTTCTCGCCAGGTTTCAGGGGGTTGGCAGCACCCTTTCCGACTGTTGTCGAGAGGCCATCAGGACCCATCGTTCCCATATCTCCAACCATAGCGAACTTAAAATCATCACCATCACCAACAGATTTCGCTGTCGTGAAGCTGTAGATACGATGACTACAATATGGCTGATAGTGATACCTGGTGTTCGGCTGGAGCCCAGTGATAACAACATGATTGTTGTAGGTCGACGAGGTTGGATAGGTGACTGATTCGCTGGATGACACAGTCCCACCAAGCTCCATAGTCGTCCCGAACTCAACCGACGGCTTGGCCAACTTCGACTTCGTGTTCCAACTGACGGACATGCCTCGATCGCCATGATACGCCAAGCGGACCTGAGTGGGTTCTTGATCCCCAGGGCAGCCGCTATTTCGCTTCTCTGACAGAACTGCTACGCAGTTGGCTGTAGTTGCCAAAGCCACAACGGCAGCAGTTTTGAACAACATGATGAAAACTGAAGATTACAGGATAGTCCAGGAAATCCACCAAGATGAGAGCATATTCTAATGTGGGACGAACTCGTCATTTTGACTTCAGGCACAAGCAAGCTTACGGCAAGGTTACAGCAGGCTTCACCAAAGCCCACGTGCCTCGCCAAAGAGCTTGTAGGTTTCTCAGCCGTGAAGTAACTACTTAGCAGGTGAAAATTCAGCCTCAGAGTGTCACTACTAGAAAGCTATTGGTTGTGCCTGAGATATCGCGCATTCGCCGTTTTTGCACTTGCTTAAATGGAGGGGAAAGCTGCATGCGTGGGGAACCTCCTCCATGTCAACGTTGTGGATTTAGCCTTCTTCATTCGGTGCCTGTGAACGGGAGCTTGCATCAATAGCGGCCAGGTCCACCAATTGGGGGCAGTTGCTGCAGCCACCTTCTACATGCAACCCCGTTGATCGTCCACAGCCTTCCGTGGCCTCGCATCCCCCAGGAAGTCCAGCTCATTACAGAGGCATTTCTTCACCGGGCTGTGAAGCCCAATATCCAGCGATCATGAAGGCTTACCCTTCGCCTCTAAAGATCATCCATCGACAAGGAAATCTCTCAGGAAAGTATTGAAAGGGACTAACTAAGTTCTATGTCGTCCTCAAAATTAATCCACCCGTTCGCAGTTAACAAATCTCGAGATTTTGTGGCACGTCCAATCCACCACCCACGTGGGGACGCCACCAAACAGAGTCCGTTCCGTGTCACCACATGCAAGAAGGCACAAGCTTGCGACAAATTTCCCTTCCCCAATCGAGCGTTTCTGATCCAGTTACACTGACCAAATGTAATCTTACTATTTTGGAACACGTAAATTGTGTAAGTAAATTCTGCGGTGGAACCCGAGGCAGTCACGGGACAACATTCATCAACTGGGTTTGAAATGATACCTCTGCCAGGCAGACAATTGCTTGGCCTTCAATTAATTGCTAGAAATGTCACCAAAACCTTATGTTTCACTGATAACTTTGATCTTCTTCTGTTCATTCGGAAAAAACGGCACAAAGAAATCATCAAACACCAAGTCCTCCCGAGTCGTCTCGAAGATGCGAAGATTCTCGAACTTGCGGAAAATTGTGCCGATGCCAACATAAAGCTGCAAGTACGCAAGACTAAAATGTATAAAAAATTAGCCTGTCAACTCTCCCGATCTTCAACTTTAACCGCACATGGTTTGAGAGAGTAGAGGAACGATTTGAAAACTCTTACTGCATTCCAACACACTGCGACGAGCCCCTGCTGAACGGCACCAAATACTTATCCAACCGCTTCGATCTCACCGGATCAAGCCAGCGCTCGGGATCGAATTTATCTGGCTCTGGAAAGATATCTGGATCTCGGTGCATCAAGTAAATACTCATTCCCACAATCGTGCCTTTTGGGACGGTGTAGCCGTTGAACGTCGCCGTAGGGGCTGCGATGGTTCTCGGAAGTCGTCCGGGAACACCGTAAGAGAGGCGCAAACCTTCCATGATGACTGCCGTTAGGTAGGGCAGTTTCTTAAGTGTGGCGTAATCCAGATTCTCGGCGCGGTTGGGGAAGGCTGTTTTGAGTTCTGCTGCTAGAGTGCGGTAGATCACGGTGTTGGAGACAGCGTAGAAGGTGAGGATCGCCATGGTGTGCCCGGTGGTGTCAGCAGCGGCTGTCAGAATGTTGAAGGCTTCATCTGTGAGATCTTCAATCCCAGGTACGACGTGGCCTTCGGTGGCGTTGGGGTCTAGGAGTTGACGGAAGATCGTTTTGTGTTTAGACTTATCGCGTCTTTCGTCGATGGATTTCTTCACTGCTGTTATCTCTTTAACAAATCTCTAGTGTAGTATTAGCGGTTCTAGCCCTTTTGTTCAGGCACAACGTGAGGGGAATCCTTTCGAAATTGCAAGAAATGATAAAGAGCCGTATTCACCCTCTTCGCTAGCCCCAGCGTAACAAGATTCGAGATCGGCCCCAGGATCGGGAAAGCTTGCAGCACCCACCCCCTTGGACTAAGCTCTCCAGTCATATCAAAAATTCAGCCCCAAAGTCCGGCGTATCCAGTTGGTTATAGCAATTATCAAAAGAATAGTCGGTCACGATATCCACAGCTAAAGCACGATACCCATGGTGCAAGTCGACTGGTTTTCCTTCCGAGAGTATGTCTTCCATACGACGAACTAGCCCCTGGGCCTTGGCTTTATTGACATCTTCAAGTTGCAAGACCGCCTTGCGGGAGAAGACGGGGTTGATGGCCGCACGACGCACGCGATGCAACGCATTGTCCGTCGTTCCAAAGGCGGCAGTCTTCAATCCAAACGCATCGTAGAAATATCCCGCTTTCGAGGGTGCTGTAGATTTAATATAATACACTTTCTCATAGTTACCGGGATCATTGAGATGGATCTCGTCGGGTGATATGACAGGGCCGTACTGCTGGTGCAGTTTCTCGACTTGGAGGTAGAATTGGCTGCGTCCGCTGAATAGATTGTACTTGACGATGTAAAAGTGCGTGATGGAAGCCCAGAATGGGCCGGGGATCTTAGCCAGTGGGTGGAAGAAGCGTCGGTATATCACGAGGTTGGTGACCCAGACGAGGGCGGCTGTGACAAGATAAGCCAGAAGAGTAGGTACGCCCAACACGAACGACGACATCCTGGACTATCCGATAATACGGATTTTGACAGATCAGATTAGAGATTCAACTTGGTTTAAAGCTGGGGAGATGATTCTAGAGGTCTGGTATTGAGGCGGGTGCAGTTAAACATGAGTTAACTGGGTGAAAGCAGGCTGAGGTGCAGGCGAGTAGGTAGTTGTTTGCTTCACGTCAGCGTTGGGGTTCTAAGCTTACTTCGACTTTGGCCGATGCAGGCCTGAAGCATTTCTCTCTGACGGCATGTCATGGGGTTTATCCGGCAAACCACACAGTCGAAGACTTCCATCCATCTGCAAACCAATCGAAACCTGGTCTATGTCGTTAATGCAGCCTGCTGACCGTATTTCTAGGAAATGTGCAAAAGTCATAAACCGTTGCCTAGGCTTTCGGACTAAGGCCGATGTTACTGCAAGTCATGAATTTCACCGTTTCATCCATGTACTGCCAACCATAATCTAACCGCTTTACGCCGCTCTGCCCCTTTTCACCGCCAAAATAGCCGAGCCCCTGAACTCTGCCCCTCGACAACAAGTCAATCAGTTATCAGTAAATTATTGAACAGATAATTGCCGTACGCTACAGCTTCTAGAAAAAATCAAGCACTTAGCCCTGCCTAATCCAATGGTCTCACAATAAAGTGAAGCAAGTCCAGACAACGCACGAAACTTGACCATAATCTTTACCAACTCCGCATTCTTCACCAACTCCATAAACCAAGCAGCAATTCCCAACCCCCCAAAAACACGCCCGCTAACACCTCGAACTCACAATTAAGAGCATCCCCCCGCGCGCTAATTAAACCATTCCTTCCGTATTAACAAAGGACAAATTTCCCATTGATCCTTGACCCCCACCGACACGCGCCTCGGATGAACCTCCTGAGCCGCTACCAAGGGATCGTGCTGCAGCGCGTCAAGAAGGAGCTCCATCAGCGTCTTCGGCGCAGCGTAATGGCCCAACGTGGCTCTCTTCAACGCCGCGACGGCACGCAACCCGGCGACCACGCAGCAGATGCTGACGACGGCAGCTCCGAGTTTCGAGGTCTCGGAGTGCAGGCCGAAGACCCAGACTTGGATCTGGGCTGAGGCCTTGAGCTGTGGGTGGTCGGTGCTGGTTCGAGTTTTCGCTGGTGTTGGTGGTGATGTGGAGGTGGAGTAGTCGATTAGTGAGAGGGCTTGATCCATGACGATGCCGTCGAGAAAATTGAGTAGATCCAAGTCCCGACTCGCATTCGTGTTCGTCAAGGCGTTCTCTAGTCTAGCAGACATTAGTGAGGATGATGCACGAGTGGAGTCGACGGTGCCGTTTCGGTCGGCTGACCAGGCGGCGAGAATCCAGTCCGGGTGTACAACGAGGGGAACTGTTCCTGGAAGGACGGGCGCAAAATCTGAGAGGAGGGTTAGATGGATGAAGTTTGAGTAGGGCGATGGGTCGAGGGAGTAGCCTTCGAAGTTTAGGTACGAGATGTCGTCGCACCAGACTGTGTTGTTTGGCGTTGAGAGGCCCGGAATGTGATACTCCACGAGTATGAAGTTCGTGGAGGTATTCCACAGATCCGATGGAGGTGACTGTGCGAATATGGCGTCCCAATTGCATTCTGGATCCGACTGGGGGTTACCATCACCGTCGAAACAATGCGGGTCGTCGGTGGTGAGTGGAGTATGTGCGTGATCCGCGAAATGAGCGATTATAGCCACATCATTGCCTGTCGAATTGGCATTGCTGAGATATAAATTCGATTGGAAATTTGTCCCAGCCCACCCACTTCCTACGCGAATGCACTTGACATACTCGGAATTACCCTGGGAGAACAGATTCCATCCACCATAGCAGCGAATGCTCCTATCGTCTGCTAGCTCAGCAACGGCAAGACTCCCCCTGTAGCAACCACCACCAAGACCTAAAACCGGGCCTTCTCGCGAGAGGAGTGTGTTGAGAGATTTCTCCAAGGTTGAGTACTTGGGAGACGGAGGATCTTATTGAAGTGCAGTGGAATAGCGGAGATAATCATCGGAAAGCTCCCCGGCGACCTGCCGGCTCAAGATCCAATCCACAGCTGGGTCCGTCGTGTTGACAATGACGGACACGTGCTCTATCTGAACAATTACCGGATCGAATACGATTGGGGTAACATTTACCTGACCTAATGACGCCGCCACGGAAGAGAAGACTTCATCCAGAGTATGGGCGCATGGCTCCGCCGTGCAAGAGAAATTTCCAACTCCCAGTAAAGATGCGGTACATCCCGGAGAGATAGCCACATTGCTTGGAGGACCGCTAGATGCCAACTTATCGAACACTGCCGTACTCATGAAGTCCACGTCGATCCATTGCAGGGTCGGTATCATCAAGATGGCGATAGCTGGTCCAATGACGTTCATTAAAAGGCCCATGCACACCACAAAGAAAATAAATCCCCAATGCAAGAGGTTCTTGCAGCCAGATGGGAACTGAAAAATGCTAACGAGTTCTCCGAATTGCAGATATTTCGCGAACATGCCGATGGGGAGTTGGCCGCGATGTACTGAGATGATCACTAGCACATCGTATATAAACCCAGCTGCCACGAGCGCAAACCAGATTTCCAGAGCCTTGGCTGCGAACTGCAGACCGCTGAGAGCTGTATGGTCTTTCTTATTGAAGTTCGCCTGTTCTTGGTATATGGTGCTGGAGAATGGGTTCACGCGGCAGCTCACACAGCCGATACTAGCGCCAACGACACGGTTCTGGAAGTTCAGGACTAGAAGAGCGATTGCTGGGCCGAGCCATGCGAGGCAAATGATTAGATGAACTGCAAAATACACCGGGCGCCGGGGAGGAGACTTGTCGCCGTCTTTTGCAGCAGGCTGTGGGGTTTCCTCCGCACGAACTAGGGTATTCCCTTCCTTTGAGAAGACATCTTCGTTGAACGCAGGTGATGCCATTGAAGCTTTTCGTGGATCAGAGCAGAAAAATGTCATGAAAATTTAAGAAGCATTACTTCGGAAAGTGAACCACAATTCAGAGAAGTGAAAGGGAAATTCTTTGTGCAGACTACTCAACTATTTGAAGGCTCTTCGCATCAGAAACGACGACTCGCCCAGCTCAGCCTTGTGCATGAATGAGGCCTCCCAAATCTATGTGAAGCCTCGCCGAAGGAAATCCGTTCAGCTGCCACCAGGTGCGCCTTTCCGTGATCAAATGTACTGCAAAATTGTAGTGAATTAGAGGCTTTAAATTAAGGATTCTAACATATGATTTGTAGATCGAGTTCGGCTAAACGTGCACGGGCCATGGTGCGCCTGGCGGCAGTTGAACTGATGCCTCACTATCTCACACCTGTCGTACAAAGTGACGATGCATTGTGTAACCATCTTATCGTGTGGCAATCGGTAATCTTTCAGCCCGTTTCGCCATGCCGTGGATTGCACCTGATTTATCTCCTCCACAATTCTGAGGCCACAGAAGTCATACCAAAATCCTTCCACAGCCTTGAAATCCGAGAATGCTTGTCCGGCAACTTCGGTTTTGCTACGGAATCATTCACTGATCGGATATTGACGGGGTGACCGAAATGTTGCGCGTTCCTTGAAAGTGCAGAAGAAACACGGCGAGCGAAAGCCGAGATACGGGGCAGCGCGCGCGTAAATTGCAGTTATGACGTATCCTTCAAATACGAAGAATAGACGACCTCTCAATCGAGAAAATGCTGCCAGCACATGCGGCAAGAAGTCCGTCCAAAGATTTTGAGTCTTGTCAAGATGAACCAGAAAAACAGCGCAAAGTACGTTAGTCACTTGAAGCTTCGCGGGAAGAGCAAGGTGCAAACTGTTCAAGAGACGGCTTTCATCCTTGAACCCCGAAAGAAAGAGTGGTGGAACATCAAATGAAAATCGGTGGCAGATGTGGGAAGATGCAGGAAATGATGAGTGAGATGTGAAAATTTGCCCATCGGGCTTGAAATGTAAAAAATTTGCTGCTCGACTCACGTGATCTTGAAATTCCATTCCGCGACTTCCCGATTTCGGATTCACCACAGCTTCAAGACAAAACAACGCGCAACACAACCCTAGGAAAACAGCAATTGGCGTTTCGATCGGCATGCGAATGGCTTGCCTGTTTGTTTGTTTCGGGGACCTTGAGCTGTCGCATCTCAAGCCAAATGCAACGACAAGACTCCCAATTGGTGCAAGATTGTCATGGAACATGTCGCGGTGATACCCTCTCTCTCCCCTTGGAGCTCGCTCTGTCTGGAAAAAGTTTTCAAAGACCTCCCAAGGAGGAACCCATTCGAAATTGCTCTCGGAAGCTCTGGTCTCGTTTCGCATCATCTCCACCCTCTGGCCCTGGCCTCGGGAGTTGGGGGGCACTCTTGGACCCTCAAGTCAATACCTTTCTTGGAAGCGCATCGGCCTTTGAACGGGGACTGTGGGCTTTTATCCATCCCTCGAGCAGTCTCCGTGTTGTCTTGTGATCGTCTTCGTTCGAAAGGGTTTTCTGGTCCGTCGTTTAAGATTGCTGGTCGCATTGGTCGCTGTTTCATGTTCGAGGCGAACAAGGACCCTTGAGAGTTAGTAACTTGGGTTTGTTACCAAAACACTGTTGCAAATATGGAATTTCGTCTGGTACATGGGACGTTACGGGAGTGGGGGGTCTTTTTCGTTTCCCTCACTAATTCGAGCCTCGAAGTCTCTCGGAGTCTGGAATGCCCTCTATTCTCGCGCTCATTCCGAGATGCTGCACGGAGAAAATTTCAGTCCTGGCACGCTGGATGATATGCGCTCAAAATAATGCCTCAGAAATTATTTTCGAGGCAAACGGCGGGCGACGCGGGGGATTTTTCTTTTGCAGCAGCAGCCTCTTCCTTGCAGCGTGGGATTCAGCCGTCGCAGGGCCTGCCTGGCCTTCCGAACCACCCATTTCCGCTGCCAGGCACTTTTTCTTCCCTTCAAGATTCGCATCCGTCCGTGCCTGCCAAGGGTTTATTCCCGTCCAAACGAAACGCCCCCCAGATTAGAGCCCCAGACCGAACGGGGAAATCTGGCACGTGACGGGACTGGCGAAAATACCGCATACCTAGGTCGTAGGATTGTGTTTCAGCGGTGTGAAGGTCAGCAGCAGAGAAGAAAAGCTAGAAAAGCTAGAAAGGCTAGAAAGGCTAGAAAGGCTAGAAAAGCTAGAAATGGCGTGCGGAAACACCGGGGGGCGGGGGGCAAGATACAAGAGTAATTGAAGCGAGTAATCGAGCACTTGGGACTGGGGGCTCTGGGCAGAAAATAGTGTAATTTGTGGACGGCGCAATTGGTCAGTCTGGGACATACGGCGAGTCGGCGAAAGAGATAAGCAATAAGAGCAAAAGTGGAGAGTGGTGGAGGACTGAGGACGAGTCCGGAGCGTAAGTGGCGCTAATCGGCACCGTGTCTCCGTGGCGGCGAGCAGCGAGCAGCGAGGCAGCGAGGCAGCTCCAATCGAGGGGCTGAAGAGGGCTTGAGGATGAGGCTGCGAGAGGGGCCATTCTTCTGGTGCTGCACCCGTTACAGCCCTAGCCCAAACGTCAATCGTCTTCTGCTAACTTGTTCGAACTTTGCTAAGCTTTTCAGAGGTCGAGCTCTAGCTGACTCGCGTTAGGGCAGAGCTACTGTACTATCAAGAGCTGCAGAACAGCCAGAAACACAGCCAATGGCGCTGCCGCGCGAGCCGAGGCGGGCGAATGACAGAAAGCCAGTACTAATAATCCAACGCTTTCCACATCATTGGAGCTCTGTTTTTGCACTGTGGGATTCCGAGGCCGTCCGAGTCTTGCTCTTGCGGTCTGTGGACACTGGACCAGAAGCTGCTGCCAAGTGGATCAGTGAGGGAGACGATAGTCACAATAGCTGGGAAGCGGACGGCTCTGCGGCCTCATCCATGGTTGTGCCTGGTCAGTAGTCACGACGTGACAATGACAGTGTTGAATAATCCTACACGAGGCCACGCCTATCCTATGCCGATGCGGCAATTGACTGGGGAAAGTTCTGTCCTGCTCTGCTGCTTGCTGCTTGCTGCACCAGCTGCACGCACGCTGAGTGGTAATCTCAGGGCGCGCTGATTGGCCAATGGCTCGCGCGGTCGCAGGGTCGTCACAGTGACCGAATCAATCTGGATCTCATCGGCGGCTGTCTGCTACACCACTGGCACCAGCCAGCAGCACCAGCAAGCACCAGCCAGCACCAGCAACCAGCCAGCACCTCCCTGCCAACTCCGTCATCTCACCGCGCCCGCCCTCCCGAGCCTTCCACGGTCCACCACGGTACCGTTCTGCTGCACCGCTGCACCACTTCACCAGTGCACCACGTCCACGCTTCACTAATTCCCATTCCGCACTCCTCTGCATTTTCACGGTTTCTGCTGCCACCCGCGGCCTCCCTCCACCACCCACCAACCACCCTCTACCTCCCTGTGGCCAATGCTTGCCCATGAGCACTTCTGCATCAGCGCATCCTGATGCAGGCCTCATTCGCCGTGCGATCGGAGGCGCACCCAGACCCACGCTTGCTGCAGCCTACTGTATGGTGGTTCCGTGGCCCCCCCCTCCACCCCCCAGACCCCTACCCGTCCCTTATCCTGCTTCATCCTTGACATTCCTGTGCGCCGAGATTTCTACCACTCTGGCTCGCCTCGCGTCCCGGCAACGCGCGAAAAAAAGCCCAATCTTTTGTTTTGATTCTGCTGTTCGTTGGTAGGAAGCTCGGGTCTACCGTCTTCCAGGTCTGGAAATCCCTCAATCCCACCAACTGTTCCCACCCTGAGCTGCCGTCAAGTCCGAGCGAGATGACGCCGGCGCAAACTGTTGTCGATGCCCCGTCAGTGGCCGATAGGGCTCTTTTCCTTCCACCTCTTAGTACTGTAGCAGTAGGAAATTTACTCTTCCCGGCCTAGCCAGTAGCAAGCATGTAGCTAGCTAGGAAGCCCATCGGCCCAGCTCGATAAAAAGAGCGCCCTGCCCACCCACTTCAGACCAGCTCTTCTCCCTTCCTGTTTTCACTTCCAGTTCGGTGCCAGTGTGTGAAGTTGTCGGACCAATCTCCCCTCTCCCCCCCTCTGTTCCTGCACGCACAATGGCGCCCCTCAACGGTGACGTCGAGAATGGCGACGTCGAGAAGAGCCAGAGACCTCTGGACACCCAGGCCAATGACGACGACATGGGCGAGTATGGCAACCTCGTCAAGTACATCTCCAACTACCGCGACGGGCGCAGAGCGTCAATTGGCGGCGGGTCGTCCCTGGCCGACATGGACGACAAGCCCAAGAAATGGTATCAGTTCGGCAAGAAGAAGGGCATGGGCAGCGACGGCACCTTCGACACTCCCGAGGAGTGGCTCCAAACAGACTGGAAGAAGGGCCTTGCGACCACCGAGGCCGACTCGAGACGGAAGAAGACCGGCTGGAACGAATTGACCACCGAGAAGGAAAATATGTTTCTTAAATTCTTGTCTTACTTCACGGGTCCTATCCTCTACGGTACGTTTGAGCTTCAATTGGCCTGCTATGACATCAATTGATTTTTTTCTCTCGCTAGTTATGGAGCTTGCTGTCCTCCTCGCGGCTGGTCTGCGTGACTGGATTGATTTCGGTGTGATTATCGCTATTCTTATGCTCAACGCCATCGTCGGTTGGTACCAAGAAAAACAAGCCGCAGACGTCGTCGCCAGTTTGAAGGGCGACATCGCCATGCGAACCACGGTCATCCGAGATGGTGAAGAACGAGAACTCAAGGCCCGCGAATTGGTTCCTGGTGACATTGTAAGTTCTTCTGGCTGAAAGCAATCAGCGGAAAGTTAATTGGCCCGTCTAGATCATTATCGAAGACGGACAAGTGGTCCCAGCCGACGCCAGAATTATTTCTGCTTATGATAACCCCAATGGCTGGGCAGAGTTCCAAAAAGAGCTTGAACGCCAGGCTGGCGAAGAAGTCGATCACAAGGGAGAAGACGAGGACGACATCGGAGAGAAGCACGGCTCTGGTTATGCCCTCCTCGCCATCGATCAATCTGCCATGACTGGAGAGTCCCTCGCTGTCGACAAGTACGTCGCTGATGTTATCTACTACACTACTGGCTGCAAGCGTGGAAAGGCCTATGCCATCGTCACCCACTCTGCGAAGATGTCCTTCGTCGGACGCACTGCCTCCCTGGTCTCTGGAGCTAAAGATCAAGGCCATTTCAAGGCTATCATGAACTCCATCGGCACGTCTCTCTTGGTCCTGGTCGTGGGCTGGATTCTCGCAGCATGGATTGGAGGCTTCTTCCACAACCTCAACCTCGCAACCCCCGAGAAAAGCTCCAACAACCTGCTCCATTACGCCCTTATCCTCCTGATCGTGGGTGTGCCTGTCGGTCTGCCAGTCGTCACCACGACGACGCTGGCCGTCGGAGCAGCCTATCTCGCTAAGGAAAAGGCGATCGTGCAGAAACTGACCGCCATCGAATCTCTCGCTGTAAGTTGATTCTGCTATTTGTCCCGTGTTGAGCGTCCGGCAGGTTTGTGGTTGTAGCTGCGTGAAGCGTGTGGTCCGGTCCCTCAGGACGTGCATGCGCCTTGCATCATCCACTACCCCACCCCCACCATGTTTGGGCGATTAATGGCCCGAAGCATCCGCACAACCAATTGACGGCCTCCAATTCAAGTGACTTTGGAGTTCCCCGGTCGAGGCGTGCACAGTCATGGATCCGTCCCTACTGGAGCAGCGTGGGCTTCATATGCACATGTAATAATTGCTTTTTCCTGCTTGGGGCCCAGCCAGCGCCCGGCGTTCCGCCCTCAGTGGCACGATCCAAACGGCGAACCAATGCTAATCGCCATGTGCACAGGGTGTCGACGTCCTTTGCTCTGACAAAACCGGTACGCTCACAGCCAATCAGCTGTCCATCCGCGAGCCCTTCGTCGCCGAGGGCATCGATGTCAACTGGATGATGGCCGTTGCGGCTCTCGCCTCCTCGCACAACGTCAAGTCCCTCGATCCCATCGACAAGGTCACAATTCTCACCCTCAAGAGATACCCACGCGCAAAGGAGATCCTCGCACAAGGATGGACCACCCAGAAGTTCACTCCTTTCGACCCCGTCTCCAAGCGTATCACTGCGGTTTGTATGAAGGATGGCGTTACGTTCACCTGCGCCAAGGGCGCCCCCAAGGCTATCTTGAACCTCACCAGCTGCTCCAAGGAAGATGCCGACATGTACAAGGCAAAGACGACCGAGTTCGCTCGCCGTGGTTTCCGTTCTCTCGGTGTTGCTGTCAAGGAGGGTGAGGGAGACTGGCAATTGCTCGGCATGTTGCCCATGTTCGACCCTCCCCGTGAGGATACCGCATCCACCATCGCTGAAGCCCAGGTCCTCGGTCTCTCTGTCAAGATGTTGACTGGCGACGCTATCGCTATTGCCAAGGAAACTTGCAAGATGCTTGCTCTCGGCACCAAGGTCTACAACTCTGAGCGTCTCATCCACGGTGGCCTCTCTGGAACTACTCAACACGATCTCGTCGAGAAGGCTGATGGTTTCGCTGAAGTCTTCCCCGAGCACAAGTACCAGGTCGTCGAGATGTTGCAACAACGTGGCCATTTGACCGCCATGACTGGTGACGGTGTGAACGACGCCCCCTCTTTGAAGAAGTCTGACTGCGGTATCGCCGTCGAAGGTGCTACCGAAGCCGCCCAAGCCGCCGCTGATATTGTCTTCCTCGCCCCCGGTCTTTCCACCATCGTCTCCGCCATTAAGATCGCCCGTCAAATTTTCCAGCGTATGAAGGCATATATCCAATACCGTATCGCTCTTTGCTTGCACTTGGAAATCTATCTCGTCACCTCCATGATCATCATCAACGAGACCATCCGTGTCGAGCTGATTGTATTCCTGGCCCTGTTCGCTGATTTGGCCACCATCGCCGTCGCCTACGACAACGCACACTTCGAACAACGCCCCGTCGAATGGCAACTCCCCAAGATCTGGATCATCTCCGTCATCCTCGGCATACTCCTCGCCCTCGGCACCTGGGTCATCCGCGGCGCCATGTTCCTCCCCAACGGCGGCATCATCGAGAACTTCGGCTCCATCCAAGGCATACTCTTCCTCGAAGTCTCCTTGACCGAAAATTGGCTCATCTTCGTCACCCGCGGCGGCAACACCTGGCCCTCATGGCAGCTTGTCGGCGCCATCCTCGGTGTGGACGTCATCTCCACGCTGTTCTGCGTCTTCGGCTGGTTGGCGGGCGATGCAGGCGAACCCTCGAACCCTGTCACCAAGAACGTCAACCTTTCCGCAGACGGCCACACCAGCATCGTCACCGTCCTGATCGTCTGGGGCTTCTCCATCGGTGTCACGATCGTCATCGCTATCGTCTACTACCTGCTCAGCTCCATGTCGTGGCTCGACAACCTCGGCCGTGCCAAGCGCTCCCGCGCCGACACCCAGATGGAGAACATCCTCATGCACTTGTCCAAGGTTGCAGTTGCGCACGAGCGGGACGAGCATGGAAACGACAGGTGGCATCTTACCCCCAAGGCCACCGAGGCCGAGGAGGACGACTAGATGCTTCAATCCCATCTACCTCGAGTCGTGGTGTGGTGTGGTGTGGGGTGTGAGTGGTGGGGGAAGCGGGGCGGCGTGTCGTGGCGTGGCGTGGCGTGGCGTTTCGATATCAGCAGCATCAAGCAGCTCAGCTCGTTCGACCGTATATCCTTTCCACAAAACTCCTCTTTGTGAAAAGAAGCGGTTCTCCTTGTTTATCTATCCCTGCATCAGACTTAGTTTCTTCTGCGCTGTTGTTTGCTTGCTGGGTATCAGACGCTCGTTCGTTCGCTGGGAGAGTAGAGGGGTGGGAAGAGGAGTGGAGAGTGGGATGTTTTCCTCAGATAATGTGTGGGTTTGTAATTACATAAAGAAGTGGGAAAAGGAAGGTGTCTCGGGATACAGTAGTTCATACTTGTTAGGATACCAGTCAAATAAATGTTCGTTTGTTCTAAAAGATAATGTCGCCATTGCTCTGCTGTCTTGTGATCGTGTGAGAAGGTTGAGATAGTCCAAGAAGCGATTGGTAGTTATTTTGATTGCATAATAATAATCGTCCTCTCACCGATCATTAGCAATTCACTGAGCGATCTGATCTTGCAATCCCGCTTACCTCAAACCATCTCCTGGCTGAATAACTCACCTGTCACTAACACTCCCGATCCAATGAAACCTCGTCTCTCCACCACACAGTACCTACCAACCGAACAAAAACGTCAACAAACACAGACAGAGTGAGTAAAGATTGTTTGTTTATCTTCAAGAACCACCACCACGTCTGCACACCCCCTCTTATTATCTTGTATTAACCTCTTGGCATCATGTATTCGCGCACCACGTGATTTGCTTCTGCACAGCCTTCTCGAGGATCCACACTAGCAGTTCTTGGAGTATGAGCTGCCTTGGTTTTCTGCGTGGTTTATCGTTATTCTGGTGCCAAGCCTGTCTTCTTGCTTTATTTGGCCATATGAGCGGTGTCTGTTTTGAGGGAGTTGCCTCAAGTGGTCATGCGGTTCTTGGGGATGAGATCTCTCTGCTGAGTTTGTGCTTGATACTGAAAGTTGCGGGTTCGCGGTTCATCTACTGTATAAACTGTAGATGGCTGAGGTGTGACGAGGAAGCTGCGAGATCTCTTCGGCCATCGGGCAGACCGCAACGGAGCGGGGGTTGCATCTTCAGTCCGCCACCGATAGAGAAGCTACCTCACTCATTATCCTCAGGAGCCAATAAAGTTGTTAAGAAAGTCTCAAGCTGAGGTTAATTGAGCATGTCATGTTGGAATTACGTCCGTGAGTTCTTCCTTGCGAGCAAAGAGATGAAGTTATCATATTCAAGATGATACCCAACCCTGCTTAATGCCCTCAGCCCTCGCTATCTCCTACCTTTTTTGACGGTTTCGTTTCAAATGCCAGTTTAAAGTCTATCGTATCTGAATTGGAGAGGTCCAATTATGGGATGACTTCAAGATAGAGTTGTCACTTGACAATGCAGCTTCATCGACATTATCGCCTTTTTTATTGCTCCCCACTTTTGCCCCTGATCAGCGCCAAATCCCCCATCTCTCCTATCTACCCGCGTCCAATGTACAGTAGTGGCAGGCAATCTGTATCTCAAGATGATCGACATGTATAAAATGGTGGCGCTGTTGAGATAGTTGTGCGAGTAGTTCCCTAGCATCTTCCGCCTCCCTCGCTTCATTTATCATGGCTATTATCGAGGACAAGTCAGCGCCTGGAACGGTGCATCTTATTGACGCTACCGGAGAACTTCATGTCAAGCATTCGGAAGCTGCTCATGATATCGTGCTGGTCCCTCTTCCTTCAGGTAGGGTTTCCTGATGCCAGGCACGTGAACTTTAGCTGATATTCTGCAGATGACCCAGAAGACCCCCTCAACTGGTCGAGAAAGCGGAAACTACTACAAACATCCTGTGTAGTTATGTAGTATGTACCCTTTCCTCCTATACGCTGTTTTGAAACCTGCTGACAAAATGACCGTCCCGTCATGATGGTCTTCCCATCTTCAGCTGTGTACAGCGTCACGACGCCAATCGCTAAAGCTACACACCTGACTGTGAGCAACCTGGTCTCTGGCACAGGAGCCATGTTCCTATTCTACGGCTGGGGATGCATTGTATGGCAGGCCTTGGCACTGCAATACGGCAAACGCCCCGCCTACTTGATTTCCATGGCTGGATCAATAATCATCATGGGCCTCGCGCCATCGTGCACGACTAATGGGCCCTACCTGGCCAACAAGATCCTGCAAGGGTTCTTCGGAGCACCCGTTGAAAGTCTCTGCGAGATCAGCATGACGGATATCTGGTTTGCTCAATAAAGGCCACTCTATCTTGCCGTGTATGGTCTGAGTCTGGCGGCATCTGGAAAATTCGCTCCCGTCTTTGCGGCCTTAATCAATACAGGCCAGGGCTGGAAATGGACTCTATGGTGGTGTGCCATCGGCATGGGAGTTGCGTTTGTTTACTGCTTCTTCTTGATGGAAGAGACGAACTACGACCGCCACATCATACAATCAACCCTGAACGCGGGCTCGGGATCCAGCAGTGAAGATGTGGTTGAGCCGGGGGTTGCTGCGGATGAGAAGTCGGCAGAAAAACGGGCTGCTGGGAACGAGCAAGCAAGTGCTGAGCTGGGGGAAGTGACCGCTGTGACCTATCCTCGTAAAACCTATTGGCAGAAACTCGGGGTCATTGACAAGGAACGCCCCAACCGTCTCCTCGATATAATATGGTCGCCATTCAGATTCTTCCGCTTTCCAGTTGTTGTTTGGGCAGGGTTTATGTAAGGTATGGAACGAATGGCTTAGTCTGGCCCGGCATCTTGAACGCAACTGCAAGTCCTCTCTACACCAAGACCTACGGTTTCAACAGCAACGACGTTGGATTTGCTTACTTTGGAGCGGTCGTTGGTATGGTTCTCGAGCACGTCTTCAACACGTTTCTGTAGCTCTTCCCGCTAACAATGCCAGATCCCTTTGGGTAGCTTTCGCCGGCCCGCAACTCGTGATCCGTCTCGCGCGCCGCAACAAAGGAATAGCAGAGCCCGAACACATCCTCTGGCTCTTCCTTGCCTCCTTGATCTGCGTCCCCTTCGCCATGCTCCTCTGGGGTCTCGGAGCAGCCTACAGAATCCATTGGTTCGGCCTCGTCTTCGCACAGGCCATCCTCGCCATCTCCAGCACGCTCTGTCTCTCCACCGCCGTACAGTATGCTACGAGCTCTTACCGCGACCTCTCGGGCGAGTTCATCACGACCGTCATCTTGATCAGGAATACGCTGAGCTTTGCGATCAATTATGGGATCACGCCGTGGATTGAGGCGGAGGGCCAGAGGAACACGTTTATCACCGTTGCTGCCATCGCGCTGGTATGCAACGGAACGATGTTTATCATGATAAGGTTTGGAAAGCGCCTCCGTATGTCGACCAGGCGCGGGCGAAAGGGTTGAGTCATTGAGGGAGATGGAAGAGCGGATCAGCTTTCAGCGAATCTCAACCAACTCCTCGAGTCGCTTTTCCAGACTGGCCACCCCAGCATTTTCCATCACAAACCCTATGAGCTGAAGCCAAATACTTGCCTCCCTGTTGATTATACAGTCACATGATCACATAATATTAGCCAAACCTAATGGCTCATGCTTCAGTTTTCCATACTCACCACTCTTGCAGTTCTCAAAAGCACTTCTAAAAGAGGTTTACAGCCTAATTGCCCTTTTTCGACCCATTTAATTTCCTCTATACCCCTTCCTATTAAGTTCCAGCAGAAAAGTCATCTTTCTTCCGTCAAATCTGATGTGATGTCACCCTGGGACCGAGCTAGTCCAGGTTGTAAGTTAGCTCCCGAACTCTAACCGGAGACGATTCACGGGCACCTTTCTAAAAATGGCGTTCCAGAAAGCATCTAGAATTCGTTCTAGAAGCCTCGCGACATGTTCTGAAAGTCCTTTTGACATATTCTAGCGTTGTTCTGGAAGGGATTTCGTTCCACTTCGTGCCCGGTGATAATGCCGAGTCTTCGTGTCATTGATTCATCTACAGACGTGTCGGAGACAAGATAGCTAGCGTATAGATACCGTCACCTTTCGCGATCACGGACTCTTATTCGAATTGGGGGTTCGGAGAAAGGAAAGAGGAACGTGCGACTCTTCGCCCCGTCACGTATCTGAGTGGGAGGGTTGAGGGAGGTAGCTGGTTGTACTTCATCACGTCATACTAGATAACGAATGTCAAAACTATGTTCCTATCTCCGGAGTTGTTGATCTTTGACATTATCAATTTACTTGGCTTGATCTGGGCAGGCTGTGCGGGATACGAAAGCGGGATAGATGGTCTGCGACAATCAAAGGCCGCGTTTGATCGACAGCAAGATATTTCTAAGGAGCCCTTGAAGATCCGGTGAAAGATTGATTTGTTGCGACGACAGTGTTGAAAAGGGCAGCCAAGAAATTGGTGGAGGCAGACTCGGCGTTGGGTTTGAAGCAGATAGGGGAGAGGAGACCGCTGGCGGACGTCAATAGCCGTTTGAGGACAGGTTAAGGATCATGGTTGATGTGACAAGGAAGAAGCCACGTTTGATTGCGACCCGATCTCAAAGTGTAATGAAACGTTCCACATGTAATTTTAAAACGATGTTCCAAACGGGATTAAAAACATCAACTCTTCGCCAAGCAGTCTCGTGTTCAAGTGGTACGTGCATACTGTTATTTGGTCCTGCACCCTTTTTCTAAACGAATCATGTCGAAGACGCATGCGGCTTCGCACTCGCTTAAGGGAAGTTACCTTATCCAATCGAGAATCGGAGTGGTCACGTGAATCCGTCCCCCTTTATGGACCTCGCTTATTTCGTTTCGTCTCTCTCTCGTTCTTGGAAGGGCAAAGCGTCCGTCTCTTTTCAGCCTGCACACACGTTGCATGTAGCTCTGTCAACGCCTCGTGTCCTGAGCACCCAAAATGGCAACGAAGATGCTGTTTTCATTTCGTGCCTGTCAGAGGATCGGAATTCCAGATTCGCTTCGCTGTGATGCATTGGCAGGCAAGATTCTTATGTCTAGGCATCCCGAGCGTTGTTCTACATATATATAGCCTGCCCCTCACTCAAACTCTTTGTTTATTTTTCTCTTCCAAAAAGATCTATTCGTTCCTTCCAAGTCTTCATACCAAAGGAACCTCGAGCTTCATCGCTTACTGCTTTATATTTTCACTCCGAGCAGTCGAGTCAACTCCCGTTCCACTCCAGGGGGGATCAAAGGGTGTTGTCCTTCACTTTTTGATGACAACGGGCATCGACATCTCAATTTCTGCATTTATATCGCTTTGCTCAATCCCATCCTCGATTGTCTGTGGCAACACGGTAGACGAGGAATCCTAGGGTGGGTCGCTCTCCAAGCCTTCTGCATCATCCTTATTGTCGGAAGCATCCCCGGCTCCCACAACAACGAAGTCCACTTCACCAGCTCAGATTCGTTGCTGCTTTCCAACATTGGAGTCTCATCGTTGCTTCTTGCAGCACTCGGTGTCCTCTATGGGGCGTAAAACTCCACTTCCAATCCCTCCTCTGTGGAGTCTAACACATTGCCAGACGCGCGGCACGCAATTCGAATATCAACTTAAACTAGGAACGGGTCAAAGTAATCCAGTGCCACATCTTCACCGTTGGTGCCATCGCCCTTGTGATCATCGGTGTAATTAAGGAAGTAAAGGAAGAACCGCATACGCCAGGCGTCTGAATGAAGGTTGGAGTTATCGGTGTGCTACTTTCTTGGGTTACTTTTTACCTCTGGGCGCTGCTGTCATTGATAAAGAGTACAGAAGGCACCTCGCCGAACCCGGCCTATGCTGACGGCACAACTGTTAGCCCTCTTTTCACGTTTGCCGCAATTGAGTATCCTGACTAGATGTAGTGCTCCAAGGTATTCTGTGCAGCTTCCCTTGTATCTGCCTAATGGAAGTGTATGCGAAGTTGTCAATCTTTCTCACGAATCCCAACTTTCAAGGACAATACGGTGACGAAGGTAGTATTGAGTGTTGTTCCGGAGATCTTTGTGACAGTACGAAGATTTTGGCATAAAGTGACGGGATTACAGGGCATTTACGCTCGCGTAAGGTTCTTGACGAACTCCAGAGTGTGGTTTAAGGTACTACGCCCGCTGTAAGCCTTGTAACTCTAGGCCTGAAGCCCTAAATCGAGGCTGTGAGACATTTTAAGGTCGTGGAAGATCTTCAAGGGTTATGGGCCTTTAGCAACTCTACCTTTGTAAACACAGGTGATATGCCTTTTGGAGGTGTGGTACCCCTTGTTTATAGTTTACAGGGTGCATAAAGGGGAGTAGCCTGGAAATATAGGAGGCTTTAGTGAGCTTGCGGTACAAATGCCCTGTAATCCCGTCACTTTATGCCGCAATCTTGGTATTCTTTGCCCCTGCTGGAATCAAAACGCGAAGCATTGGCAAACTTCGAAACGCGATCAAGACGTAGAGGTCGACGCTGACAACTTTGGTGGAAGATAAAGGCATAATAACATTTGGGGGTGAAATGGGTGATACGGCCCAACGGGTGTTCTGAGAGGGGGAATTATGTAAGTTTAAAGTCCCTTGGAGATGTGTTAGCGTATGAGAGAGTAAAGGACTCTTCTAATAAATTCTGGCTAGCTCGTGACCTACGTTGAATGTGCAATATATCATCTTCTTGGCGGCCGTCCTCTTGGTAGTCCACTTACAATTACGAGCGCGGGGTTTCGACCTCAAAGAAGTGAGATAGGTCAATCCTCAAACGATCGGACAATTTAAGCCAATAAAAGATACCCGTTTGAAGTCAAGGCAATGTCCACGCCCACAAAACTCCACATCCGAACGTGCCTACACCGCTAACTCGCTCTCGCTCTCGGTGGGAATTTCCATGCTAGAGCCACGAAACGAAGATGTTAGTTATCGAAATATCTGGCATAAAGAGGCAGGTGCACCTCGTGTCAATTTTCCCTTTCCCCACAACGGGTTCAATGTTTATTTCAACCCCAAGACTGACGGATCTCTGACACATCCACAAAAGATCATATTCCTCCGATACTGGAAGCTATACTTCCTTGGAGCTTTCTGGGGTCCTCCTCTCAGCAAAGACGTGAATCGGCTTTACAGGAAAGAGAATGAATGCCAGTTTGCGAACATATCGTGATGCCGATCTCTCGGGAGAGGAATAAGACTGCCAACATAGAGTTTCACTCTTGTACCTTCCTCCGCAAGGATCCCGAGAACACATTGGCCGTTCACCAAGCAGTAGATCGATGTCCTGGAGGTGGGAGGTATAACATACATCACATTCTGAAGTGCAAAATGGTTTTGGGTCAGGACGAGTTGAAGAATACCAAGGTGGAAAAACATCTGATTCCACATCAGGAAAACTCCGCTCACTATGTCCAACCGCTAATCTGCAACCAAAAAACACGATATATTCAGATCGTTGACAGATCACAACACAAACCGGAACTTCATTAACTCCGTTAAACACAAGCAGGGCCCAGCCCGACTACGATGTAACATATACATCCTCGATTGCTTGCAATGGCCAATTCATCAAATCAAGCCAGTCATCTGGCAACACTGACTCGATGCCTCGAACCTCCCTCGGTCCCGCATCTCCAATCCACCAAATATGTCTGAAGTCGGTCAGATACGCGAAGTAATGGGCGATGATAACCAGGGCTCTAGGGCGCTGTTGCTGCACCAGAGTAATGAAGTTTGTCTCCACGCATTGAGGGAACAAGATGATTCTCCTAAAGATGGACTCAGGAGGCTCGTGTGCCTGGATGGCGAGCTGGATGGCACCGATATAGCTGATTGTCGTCTCGTACGCGTCCAAGATCTCTGCATTCCACGGCTCTGTCAGGATGTCGTCTTGTGTCCTCCGCAGAAGGTGGAGCGGCTCCCGACGCTTGGCTTCCTGGAATATGAAGTCGTCGTCTCGTATGCATCCGTTTGGGTTAGGTGACATGCCAGGTGCGTCGTGAATGAAGGCTCGCATGATGGAGTTTGCGTCATTGTGGATGTACTGCCATGCTGCAACGTTCAGACCCTGGCCTGTGGTGCTTGACATGTGCAGCCAGTCTATCGGAGGGGTGTAGGGGTCTTGTTGCCGCTCTTTAAGGAGAGCAAAGTTGGAGACTCGGAGGAAGGACGAGGTTAGCGCTGTCGCGTCGGCATTTGCTGGGCCAAGATTAGTGACATCGTTGCGGTGTTCTCGAAGAGTGAGTCCAAGGTATTTTTGATAGGTAGCCACATGCTCACTATTGCTGGGCTCTAGATTGGCAATGTGAAGTGCCGCGATTGTATATATAGAGTAGAGCAGTGCATTGTGCCTGAAGGCGAGACGTGGAATCGTTGTCGCCCAGATGTGTAAATTAGGATCCGTTTTTACGTTCATAGTCGACGCTGTATCGGCCGTGTATTGATGAAGCAGTCTGAGTTCAACTATACGTCTGTCTCTAGATTCCGGGAGATCAATGCTATCCTGCCCCTTTGGAGGTACTCCTGGCCTGGTCTTGGGCCGTATCTCATAGATTTTGCTTTTGCTTGCGTCCAAACTTGCTGCTGGCGCTGGTCGACCCCAAACGCAAGTGGCATGATGCCGTGAACAGCTGCCACAAACTGGATGGACTTCATTGCACTAGTTGATCGTCAGATCCATTTGCATATACTGTCTTGCCATTGATGAGGCAGCGGCTAATTGAAATGACCAAAATCATACCTTAACCCTTCTCGCTCTACATTGTTGACACCCCGTCCTCGATTTCTTGTGATGCAGTCGTGGAGCTGTTTTTCTTGGAGTATTTTCAGATCCAGGAACCCAACCGACAAATATCGAGCCTGGAGATTTCTCTTGAGCAATAGGAGGTGGACTCAAGCTGCCCGTCGAAGTGCCAGCGGAATAGCGATTGGCCATATTTGCTCTCTTATTGACGAGAAAAATAGAAGGCCTGAGAACTGATTCTATATATCTTTCTCAACATTGCGCATGTGCATCTCACAAAGGGAATTGATCCGCCACGAAACGGATCGCGCGTGCAGGCCTACGTAGGAGAAACCCTCCATAGGGTTAACTGTACGGGTCCCTGCAAGCCCTGCCGCAGTCCCTTGGGGGGCAGGCTCTCCAGGCTAATTAGGCTCCATTTTAGGTGCACCAGGGGACAAGCCGCACGCCGGATTTGTGCCAATTATGAGGCTTTGCCATTGAATCATCCCTAATTGTGGCCTAGGAGGGCAAGATGGCCGTT
This sequence comes from Hyaloscypha sp. PMI_1271, assembly GCA_021399465.1. Taxonomy (NCBI): domain Eukaryota; kingdom Fungi; phylum Ascomycota; class Leotiomycetes; order Helotiales; family Hyaloscyphaceae; genus Hyaloscypha; species Hyaloscypha sp. PMI_1271. The sequence goes on along the minus strand of JAJTUS010000015.1, from coordinate 274,659 downwards.
GAATTTTGGGGTTTCTATTGGCAGTGTCGTAACCGCCTAAAGCTCCGATTCTTTTCGTAGTTTCTGCTGACGGTAAGATCTGTTTAACCCCCAAGATGGCAGCCTTACAGCCCCTGCCTGCCCCTCCCTCCGCATCGGCGCTGCAGCCTTCGTAACTTTCACCCAGTAGAAACCTCGCCCCAGATCAAATAGCCAATCAAACTGAAGCAAAATCCAGTGCTCAAACCCTTGCAATGTTGAAGGCTGGGCAGTCCGAGCCTTGCCGTCCCCGTCTGCGCCTGCCCGAGCCTCTGCCTGCCTCAATTCCTCCTTGATGCTTGTCTTTTTTCATGAGGAACGAAGGGCTAATCAGTTAGAAAGTCATCAGTTCTCCTGCTGCTTACTTCGACCACTTTTGACTCCGAATGAAAAGTGGTCAGACTACTTTGCCTGACAGTTCTTGCTGCAATCTCCTTGTAAGTACCCATCCATATAAGCTTAATTGATTAATCCCGAGGTTTCTCGATTCAGGATCCCGTCAGACGCATCCCTGTCCCGCTGGCACTGTCAGACTCTCTTTCCAGAATGCTGACTTAAGTTCCCATCTTGTGGCGTCCTGTGGCAACCTGTTAATTGTAGATCTGAGGAGCCTCCCGTGGTGGCTTGAACTGCCGAAGTCGAAACCAGAAAAGGATGAATGAATCGACCAGTAAGAATGCTAGTCTCGAATTTTCTATCAAGAAACCTCCCCGATTGGTTCATATGGAGCCTATTCTTGAGGTTGGGCTCGTTTGACATTGGATCAGAGCCTCCGGTCAAGTCGAGATTCCTTTGGCTAGTGTCCATATTGGGAATAGATCTCCCTGATGTTGACTTTGACATCAACAATTCTTCAAAGAACAGAGATTTTTTGATAACATGTGCATTTTCGGAGAGAGTGAGAGATATCGCCTTTGTCCCAAACGAGACACCACTGACCCTTTCCCAACTCTTCAATCAAATAGTAACTGTGCCACATCACAGATGTCGTATCCTCGGCCCAACCTTCAATTTTGGTGATTTGGGCTCCGCAACTCCGCGCCCATCCGTGCAGTTTCAAATCCATGGGCTCCTTTTCCGCGCAGTCGGTTGGCTTGATCGTACTTCCGGAGCTCTGCTTAGTGAGTATTGTGGCTCGTGGGTCAGTTAAATCTGCGGGAAACCCGATTTTGAATCGGCTCTCCGGACCCCAATTCCTTTTCATGCAGTCATACGAAATGACGAAAGTCAATAAGTGACCCTTGCAAAAAAGTGAAATCCTATTGACTGCGTAAACGATCGCGGCACAGGCGACTCGACACGCTACGGTCAAGTAAGCCGACCGGGATTGGATACGGTGCCTTGGTTTTGTATCCCTGGATTCGATTCCTCAAACTCTCCACAATGAGCTTATTTCTGCCTGACAAGGTGTCAACAGTATCTGATGGTGGCTGACGCCCCAGTATCAGCCTAAGATGACCAAATCGCTGACTGATGCAAGTCGGAGACATTGCTTCGCGGGTTCGGGTTAACCTTATGCTAAACGGAGACTTTTTGAACAACGGTTTTCATTCGGCTTCAAAAGTATCTCGTATGAATCAAAATCGTATCTTTTTTTTAGATGGTAGAGAGTCAAAGAGCAGCCAATGCGGAAAGGGATCGATGAGGGCCGTTCGGGATTGAGCGGTGTGCCCGACGTGAGCAAGCAATTCTTTTGCCGAAATCATTGACAGGGTATTTTGGATGAGCAGTAAGTAAATACAGTGATAGATGCTTTCTTCACCAAAGTGACTCAACATCATTCTTAATCAGAAATCCCTCATATAATTTTCAACTTTATTTGATCTCTATGAATTCGTTTCCGAGACTTGATACAACATCTTTGTATCACTTGAAATTTTCAAAGCGACCTCGATCTAAATTTGTAAGTTACCACACCTTTCTTTGCTCTAGCCCTCCCACAGGTATTTTGAATGCTTCAATAATGAATGCAAATTTCAATTTCGTCTTCCTCTCAACTCTGTAACCCACAGTTTTCAACTTTTGGGCGTTCCAGGATCAAAATCAAAAGGATGCAAGTAAGGTCCCAATCCAACTTGCCGCACCAAGGCTGCCGTCAGTAAGTGTGATTTGTCCCTGCTTCCCTTCGGCATTCTTCTGTTCATAGTCTTAACCAAAGGCATTAGTAGCTGAGGATCTCAAGAAAGCGTTACCGACTGTTCAACAGGAGACCATAAGTGAGTTTCCTGCGGAAGACTTCGAAGCTGAACTGAACTGACAAGAGATCTAGAATTGTTTGCGAGAGTTTCTGCGGACTTGGCTATAATGATAGAGGACGCTATTAAAGCTTGAGACTATCAACTGAAGCCTGCAGGGGTACGCGAATGAAATGGAACTTGGAATTACTAGTGATGACTGAGATGAGATAGAGGCTTTGGGCTGCTGTCAGGGCATTATTGTTTAGACTGTGTATAGAATCGGACGAAAACCTACGTTTTAATCGCTATAAACAATTTTATCATTCCCTCCACCCCGCCCCTACGCATAGATCAGTGCTCCATTATATTGACAGATCGCTTGCTTCCAACTATTTTCAATATTACTTTTTTCGAGCACCCTCAGGGATTCTGAGGTTGTCGGAGCAGTGTAATGGCTGCGGCCAGACGGCACTTTAGTTTTCTTCCAATCCCACCCATCTAAGAGTGAGTAGAGTAGGGCGGCCTTCTATCCGCTGGTCGATGTGGTGCCTCGTAGAGCCTGTTCAGAGCTTTCCTCCTTGCTACTTGTGGGTCACGTGGTACCGCCGAGCAGAGTCATTTTTGGTTGAAGTCCTTCGGGATTGGAGGTTTCAGTCTTCAGACATCCATCCCCAAGCCTCCTTCATCTGATTTTGGACAGCAGTGGTGCGTCTGGCATGATCGTTTTCGGTCCTCACCAAGACATCAAGAAGTGCTTCTTGATCGGATCTGATATCGAAGCGATCTCCACCTACGATTCGTGATATTTTGATTAGAACGGACGAAAGCAGGAACACTCGAAGAGCTTACATATTGCAATTCCCATCGACGCAGTGAAGATACCTGGTGGAGTCCAACGATTGTATAACCCGATCCCACATAATTCTCTCAGATCTTGTTTGATCTGCTCCTGTGAAAGATGAGCCAAGTCCGCTGAAGGGATCGAGCAGAGATTCAGTCAAGCATACCTCCATTGATTTTATTGCTGTACTGCGGCTGCCACCTACTCGGGGAATTTTGGGGTCGAAGATAGCGAGTAAAATTTGCCCCAGTTTGTGGTGCTGCACACCAATGACTAGAGTGCTCAGTACGCAAGGGGGAAAATGGGACGGCGGCTGGAAGCTTACTGTGACAAGCATGGCTATACCAAACCTCTGGGAAAGCCTCTCTCTTCTGGGCATTTGCATCCCTGTAAAAAATTGGTGTAAATGAACTCGGCTTCATTTCCTGCCACTTCTCACTGTAGTCTTTCAGTTCCACCCACTTCGAAAATGCTACACCCTCTGGTCCGAAGCAGCAGTTCAGCACATCAGCATAATGAACAACTGCTCGATTTGCCCATTCAAAGTCACTGGCAGGCTCCACTGACCGATCAACGAGACATTGATCAAGGTTGATTTTGACAGATTTTTGCTTGACCGTCGCCACGTATATCTCTTGTCGGAGCCCGACCCAAAATGCCGCTTCGCTCAACCCACCTCGAATAGCGTAAGGATCTCGAGCCCCAACAAAGACTTGAATGCCAAGCATGTGGCCTTGAAGATCAGAATCAGGGAGGTCGATCTCTTCCAAGACACGGAGGATAATGGTTGCTGCGAATAGAGTCTCGTCCGAAATTGTTGCTGTATTGTTCAGCATAGGAATTAGATACTTGAGACACTCATCGTGGTAACGGTTTGACGCAAAGGAATCGTAATTTCCAATATGGCTCAAGTGTCTTGCAGACAAGGCGAAAATTGCATTCAAGAGAATTGGGCATATCCCTGCTCTCCTTGGAACCTCGACTTGGAAATGCTGCATTGGGTCACAGAGGTCCAGCTAAAAGTGGTCAGTTAGCCTCGATATAAAGAGCGCTTGGTAGGAAAACATACCCAAATCGCCAGATTCTGAACGAAGTGCCTGAGAAGTACCGCCTCCGATGGGTCAGTCAGTGGCCATACAGGCGTATCTAGATAAATGGATGGTGGAGGTGGTGCAATGCTATTTTGGAATCCTTCGTACGCAAGTGCCACAGAGTCCTCTTCAACGAATGCCTTCCCCGTGGATGGATCTGGGGATGGCAGCTGTACAAAGTCATCGTTTGAGAAGATAGGCGGCTTCGGAGAGATGATTTTCGCTCCAGGTTTATCAAGAATGGAGGGATTCATAGTTCCCAACGAAGTGAAGCTTCTTGGACTCCTGGGCGTTTGTCCAGTATCCGAATCAAGAATCAAACGGATAGAGCTCAGAGAGGGCGACACTGCACTTCGGGGAATATGGCTCGAAGACGTTGAGCCGGCCGGGGTGCTTGGCCGATCTTCTGAGGGTGCGAATGGAGTGTCAGACTCCGATCCAGATTCATGGCTATTGGACAGGCCTTCAGTCTCATCGATGAATGTTACTGGAGACGCAATTAGACGAGTACAGTTTTCTAGTATTCGTCACACACTGAATACGGAGTTTGGTTGGAGACTAAGATCATATAAAGCGGGAGAGAAACAGGGACAAGAAAGGATTCGAAATCGCCTTACAGTCATTTGTTGTTTTCAACCATTTTTGATCATCTGCGAATTTGCCTTCTGTGCGTCAGAATTGCTAAAAGTCTTCATAGTCGGGAAGTACTTTTGTAGACCCTGTACGGATATCCCTTGGTACATTCACGGTTTGATGCTTCACACCGCCCGCATTGTGGTGTCGCGTGATCGCCTGGTGAGTCTGTCAATCACTTTCTTGATCTCTGAAAAGACTCAAGACATTACACTTGAGGTGTCTCGTCCGACACGGTTGACTAGGAACATGGTCAGCGGGGATCAACAAGCTCTCCACCACATCCTAACTGACCATCCTGTCCTTGCCCTTGCAGTCATTTCCTCAGGTGGCACCCCAGGGTTATATATCCTAGCATGCGAAGTGGGATATCAGAGACCATGCGAGAATTGTATCATTTCTCACAGTTGGCGAGTTTGTCAATGATGTAGGATTAGAATTTCCGTTGCGGGGAAATGTTTTCAAACTAGATTCTCCGGGGTTTGGGGTGTGACCCTGTTCTGAACCTCACCGCCTATCAGATGGAGGATTTAGGTAATTGTCGGAGGCCTCAGGGGCTTAGCATTTGCCGTCAATTGCCGACTCCGCTTGACGGCGACTCATGCACACTCCTCTCCCTCACTCATTCCAAACCACTTTCATCTCGAACATAACTTCATCGTAGATACTCAAATCCTTGACATAGCTGCCAACTGTTTTACGCCGCGAGGCCGCGTCATGAGTCCCTTCATTTTGAATGACGTTCCGCTGGCAAATGTACCCCGCTACTCCCAACAAATTTCCGATGATGGAATATCCAAACACTTCAAAAATACGCCCCCTTCCCACAGATAAAATCTATTGTACTTACATGTAATCAGATATCTAGTTGCTTCAAACGATATTCACATAGCTCTTTTAGATGAGATACCTGATCGTTATCTCATATATGTGAAGTGTTCAGAGGGGAATAATCGAGTTTTTCAGCTAAATTGCTAACTCGCTACGCCATTCAAAACAAACAAATCGCGACATCGAAGAGAGAAAACGACACAGTTTTACTCTTTTCTCACTGCTTCATCCTACGAAGTCAATTAACGCACTATGCGAAACTTATTTCCCACAGAAATCCCATTCCCCAAGCGCTTCTACTGGGTGTGAGTGAGTGCTCAAGCTAGATCAAAAGGAAAAAATACTAGCACCCGTTCTTAGGCAATGTTCGTCCGGGTTGACAGCAGGAACCCAGCAGTAATAGTCTACTGCATGATTCCAAGCACTTTATTTTTCATTAGTTTCGGATTGAATGTTGGAGATATACGTGCTTGCTTAATATCATCCTTCTTCTGTCCGTTTGGACACAAACAGTCATATTTGAATGGCGTGTCAACTTTTAACATCTTGACAACATTGCATGTACCGTTGTCGCAGTTGTGGCAAGGTCAATTCTCCTGCTAGTTTTGTCTCTCGGGCAGCGATCTTGCAGATGTGGTTCCGCTAACGGCAACAGGGCGCTCCTCAAGTTGGGATTCGGGGTAGAGTAAAACTGGAAGGGAAGCTACCGCCCCTAGTGTGAGAAGAAGAGAAACGTTGGGATAACCTTCAATTTGATATTGATGTTGATGTTGATACTAATGGGAAAGCTATGGTTGGATTTGAAGTGGAGCTGAATTGTGGTGAATTTTGATTGAAATTCCGAAGCTATCGAGGGTCTCCCCCCATTTTTTGCTTGGGGAAAGTGGGAAACTCACTGCTCACACCTATCCAACGTCGGTATTTCACGGGAGGATGTAAATTGGACGCTTCTATCCGTAATGAAAGTCGTAAGTGTTACCGAAGTTGAGTTTCCCAACTCCGGGCACTAATTCATGATTGTTAAGAGAATATTCGTCGCTGAATAAACATTGTCAACGCCACTTAGCATGAAATTGAAGTATGATCAAGTCGAAAAATAGCTGAGCGTAAAAGAGTCTAGACCCCGATTGGAGGTGTCTTATCTTTTCAGTATTTGGTATTGTCGATTAATTTTCTCTCTCTTGGACTCTGCTTTCGGTTAGTAAGCTTGCCGCTATTGCTCAGGCGCTAACCACCCTCGGCTCAGCCAACTCATCTGAGTTGCATGAGCAACCTGAGCAACTCACCCGAGCACCCTGAGCACTCTGAGCAACTCATCCGAGCACCCTGAGTAGCTCACCTGAGCAGGCCTGAGTAAGATTTCTTACATCGTAACGTGTTTTTACTTCTCGCTTTTTACAAACGCGTCACCAGAAGCGTGCTAGCTTCTGAACTCTATGCATTGGCCCACGGCTTTGATATTAGAATTGTAATCAAGTCGACAATATAGAAAATCCTCCAGCTATCTGAATTACCTCTTATTCTCTGCACCGACTCGAATTCCTTGTACGAATACTTAGTAAGACTAGGAAACACAAGAAAAGAGACTAATAGTCGACCTTATGTGCTTGCGGCAGTCGTACGAACGCCGTGAGAGTACAGAAATCAAATGGATTGAAGGAGGTAGCAACCCAACGGATGCAATGACGAAATCCAAACCCTGCCAAGCTCTTAAACAACTAATCGACACAAGTAAGCTGAACTTACAAGTCGCAGAGTGAGTGGAACGTGATTAGAGAAGGGTTACGGATGTGTACTTTGGGGTTACGGATGAACTATTACGAAAGGTGATTTTACAAGAAGGATTACGGACCGTATACAGGGGATTAAAGCCACACTCTAAGTGCCCCCAGTGTATAATCAAGGCATTCAGACTTAGGCCTTAGAATTCAAGGCTGTGCATTGGATTGGACCCACTCTCTCCCTGTATATAAACACCTGCACAGAACTAGAGTAATAGAAATCAGTGACCATCCAGAAGAACAGTACCATACGGTAGGTGCTACGTGTTCTAGGATACCGACTTAATACAAGAGATAAATTTCACTTCGGTGATATTGATATTAATAATAATATATAATTGGTAACTATAATCAGCTAATGAATTGCTTAGTGCCTTTCCCACGCCAAAAGTCTCTTATATGACATGTTGCTGTTGCCAATCGGCGCCACTTTCCATTAGCTTGATTACATACCACTGCCAATGCTCCCCACTTATTTATTTCTATGAGAAGGACATGGCTAATCAGTCTTGGATCTGGGTATCCAATCATATCAATTTCTAACTCCTCCCTATTTTCTAGAGTTAGCGTAACGTAAGGGAGAGGATTGCCTAAAAGGCCTCCTACTTTCAATACTTTAAACACTAGAGCCGTGATTACCAGCCCGTCAGCATGCAGTTCAGCGCTGCAGCAAAGGGGATATGGCGGTGAAGGCAAACCCATATCTTTAAGCATCATGTCCTCATCTGGGGCCCAGGACTTTCCAGTCTGAGAGCATACAGAACTGCTTATCATGATTTCAGCCCCCACAATCCCAAGATGCACCATTTGCTCCAAGATTGGAACAACTCCTCTTCCGTATACTACCTTCAGTTTATCACCATTCTCGAACAGTCCCATGATGCTGTATATCCTATCTTCGATCCTCGTTGTGTCTCTCTTCACGGCTGATGTCCACACTGCCCTGAAACTAGGTTGCGGTGTGATCGGTTCTTCTTCGCCTGCGACTTTTGTGCCCACGCAGCCCTGCCACCCAACCACATTACCACTCAGATAGCATGCTTTTGCCAAATTTCTGAGATCTCCCCAATTACTACTCTTAGCTGCGACAATAGTGATATTACTGCCCTTGTGAAACATTGCATCTTGAGCCCCAGAGGCAGCTAGGGCCACGATCTCTCCGGGGGACCAACCGCCTTTAGTGCGGAAGAGGCACTGCCTCGATCGAGCTGTCTCCTGAAGCGTCCATCCCCTGGAGTTCCACAAACTGCGAGCGATGCCCTGAATCCATTTGGCATTTTCCCGTACAACATTCACGGCATCAACCACCCCATCCATGATTCTCAGCGGAACTTCCGCCTTGCCATCAACATCTCTAATTACAATCAACGTCGCATGGGCGTCGGTATAGTACTGCGCCATACGTGGCACCTCTTTTGCCTTGTCGTCGTCATTGTCCTGCAAGATGCATTTTTGATCTACCCATAGCCACTCAACACCTAATTCCAGGCAGGCTTCTGCTGCCGTCGCGATGGTGGTTGAGATGGGTTCCTGGCCCCACACATAAGACAGGGCACAATAAGGCACCTTGGTTGGAGTTTGCACCACTTCTCCTGTGCGCAAGTTGAAAAGCCGAGTGGGCATTGTGTTTGGCAGATGGTGCTTTACGTTATAACGTCCGACTTTGGACAACTCCCACTTCTCCCTGTTCCCCCTATCGGGGGGTATATATTCTCGCGACTGATAATAATGAAGTAAGTCCACGAAGAATTTGTCCTTGTCGTTATCCCCGTACTTCTCCCTATCGGGTGTCTGCACCTCCGACTTATAGTAATGAGCCCAGTCCACAATGTCATCTGCTAAGCGTCTGTGAAACGTTTGCTGGGCCGATATCGGTACTGCAAAGGCGATAGAAAAGGGTATGCCACCGGTCTGGTAGTGAGCTCCAATCAGTGATCTGTCCTCCTCTATCAATTTGGTCATGATTTCCTCATCTGTCCAAGTTACCCCAGGATTATCTTTCCAATCTTGCGATGTTATCAAATGTATGTCCCTTGTGTCAGGAGACTTGGGAACTCCTTTCCCCACAATAGTATACCCGGCATGATCCCTTGTACACCAGGGCAGTTGACACACATCCTGTTCTGGGCTTCCTTCCAAGGTGAAGCTGCTCAGATCACTCCACCAACCAAAGAGTGGCCTGCGATCTGCTAACTTGAAGTGATGCACAACATGAACGAATATGTCTGCCTCCCACAGCTGCAGCCTCCTCTTGTGCTTTTCAAGCACTAGACAATACGTGCCTATGTCCGAGTGCAGCTTAATCACCACGCCATGATCTGTTTCTAGAAGTATTTGATGTTTAATATGCACTGAGACTCCACACCGATCGTTCACGTATTTCCAGCCTCCAACAGAACACTTGTTTAGAGTATTACCCCTTGCCATTATCCACCACTCGGTTTTCCTTCCGACGTCGTAATGCCCTGGGCAAGCATGTTGCCTACACACCTCGCACTCTCGAAATAGCATGTCCTCAACGCCGCACTTCATGTCTATTTCTGCTTTCGCCTCTCCATCGTCAATTTCAGGGCGCTTCAGATATTCATCCATCATTCTATGTTCCTGGTATCTCTTTCGTGGTATTCCGAATAATAATTTCCGTGGTGTCACAATCCTGTCCTTTAGGCGTTCCAGGGCACGCGTGATGTCATATGTACCCGTCCATTCTGCGAGTTCGACAGGTGGCGTATCTGCAGAGGGCGTAGAGCAAAGGCTAGTTGCACGCTGAGTTGACTCAGTAGCCTCTGTTAAGGTATCCTTATCTGTCTCCTCAATCAAGCTTGCTCCCTCCTCCGCCGCGATCTTATTATTGCCCTCGGCCAGATCAGCACTCCCAGCAAAGCAGGAATCAGAATCATGAAATGTAGGTACTGGACTTGTCGGCTGGCGCTGTTCGGAATCAAATTGGTTCGCCATATTTTGATAGAGCACAACGTTGTACACAACGCGAAAGAGCTAGCTGTCGATTATACCGATTTTGAGAAGGACCAGTTGATTGACGAGTCTGGTCTCACCTTTTTGAATGAAGATTCGGGAAAACGAGTGGGCGTTAATCAAATATTTCGCAGATTTCGAAGCTGCTTCTCAGACCCTTTGCATAGTTGTCTAGGCAGCAATCAAGTCCTCGCAGAGGGGCGTGCAGAAAAGGCAGACCGCCGGGCCAATTGCAGCGAAGAAAACCAATGATCTTGCTGTAAGCTGCTGCGGGTTGGCGGCGGTGCGCTGCTGTGACACGTTGGCCTCAGGTCATAAACTTTAGAAATTCTGACACCTCTTCCAGCAGCTTCTAATCCTACGCCACCCCTGAGCCTGACTGCCGCAGCCTTAGCTTAAACTTCTAAGGTTTCTTCTACTTATTTCATTACTATCCCCCCCCCGGCTCAAAGCTCCCTTTTGCCACTATCTCCTTCTACACTTCACACCACTAAAGGCACGCAATTGAGGGTTCACCGCTTCCTAATTAGGAAGGATTGAAGGTTCTACGTGCTCTGATTGGCTGAAAATGGAGTGAGGTGTGGTGTGAGTGAAGCGTAAGAGTGTGGGCAGACAGTGGCAAAAGGGAGCTTTGAGCCGGGGGGGGGATAGTAGGTGATTGTGCCGATTACCTTGCAAGCACGTCAGCTAAAACGTGTCTTTTCTGCCCTTATATTGTGGCGGGGAGGCCTGCGACGATTCAGCACTTCCACGCAGTGCAGGCTGGATACCAAGGTATCATGAATCAATTTTCTCTTTCTTGAGTTCCGTATAGAGTTAGTAAGCTTGCTGCGCTTCCTCAGGCGCTAATCACCCTCGGCTCACCCTCGGCTCAGTCAACTCACCTGAGCAACATGATCAACCCAAGCAACTCGCCTAACTCGTAAGCACCCTAACACCCTGAGCACCCTGAGCAGCTCGCCTGAGCAGGCCTGATCATCCTGAGCAAGATTGACAACATCATAATGTGTTTTGACTTCTCGCTTTTTACAACTAACACCCTGCTAACATTTCCCCAGCCTGAAAGACACAACAACCTCAGAATCAAAAGACCAAACACCGAGTTCGAATCTAGAGGCCCGCGACTTCTCGGACAAGATCAGCCACGCCTTGCAGCCCACCACAGCCCAAGGACTCCTGTGTAACGAGCCTGTCCAAGGCATCGCCGTCTTCCTAGAAAAAGTAATACTCACGCCCTCTGTCGACGATGAATCACCCGCACGGTTGGCTTGGAGGAGGGGTTTGTTTGGTGGCTATGTGTTAGAAGTGTGATAGATACCTGATTGCGAATAAAGCTTAGATTCAGAATGCATCGTTTTCAACATAAGGCATGAAGACCTCCTCTGAGCAGCCACACGTCCCCAGGTGTGATCCTCTCAGTTAGTCAGAGCCCCTCTCAGGCCGTTAGACAAAAGCTTTCTCGTGCCAGGTTCGCAAAGTACCACAATAATCATATTGAATTAATGAACAGTGAGACTAACAAGAACAATCTCAAATGCCTGAATTTCCAGATACTCACTTCGGCACCTCCGGCGGCCCATCCTCTCCCCCCTGGTTCTCCTTACACGCCCTCCCGGGATACCACAACTCCATTGCCGGACTTAACTCATTTGGCGTCACTCCCGCCGGCTGCACAGGCGCCAACGGGGGCGGCGTCCACAAAGGATAGTCCGCCCCTTCCGGCCACTGATTCGGCGTCTTAAACGGATGACCTCTCTTGTCAAAATGCTGCGTGCTGTTCTTCGGCGGATTATCTCTTTTCCAATCCCAGCACAAATACCCGTATCCCCTATCTGCATCGAGATTGAAACTCGAGAGGAATTTTGGGTTGTTAGCGATTTGCCCGATCAGGTAGGCGGAGAAGTTCACAGGGTCGCCGAGCGGGTTGGTGCCGCGGAAGGAGATATCGTTTATGGTGCCTTGTTTGAGGATGAATGCGTTGTTGTAGGTGTTGGTGTCGTCGGGACAACCGGAGTCCTGGTAGAGGGTGCGTGCGGGGTTGGAGATGATGCCGTTGGTGGCGAGGAGTTGGTCGGGCATGGTGTTTGTGGGGTAGGGGCCTGGGACTGTGAGGGGGAGTTCGAGGTAGTTTCCTGCAATCAAAGGGTTATTTTCCTCGTTATTCTTGCTGGGGAAACCCCACGGTCGGAGATATTCAACGACGTCGGGGTTCTTGTTGATCTCGGCTTTTCGAACGGGCAGCCAAGGATTGGGATCAGCGAGGACGTTGCGGACACCATCTTTAGTCAGAAGAGGATCAGTATCCAGAGGTAGATTGCCGAGTGGGTCGAAGAGACTGGAGAGAGCTTCTTGGAAGGCACTGTCGACTGTGTGGCCGAGTTTGATGAGTACTTGGTCAATTTCGTTGGCTCGTTTGAGTGCCCCATCTGCGTATAGCTCCTGAGATTGCGGCATTATAAAGCCGAGATGTACAAGCACTTGCCGCATATTCTCGGTCGCCTCCCATAGGGGAAGAGTTATCAACTCATACAGTAGCTCTCTTGCTGGTAAGGTAGCAGCTGATAGCACAGTTTTGGCAAGATCGTAGAGTAATTGAGCTGCTTTCTCAAGCGTCTTGAAGACCCAGTCCAGCAAAGCCGCGAGTTCGGAGCAGACATTGGAGCTTGCTGGATCGGCGGGATCAAAGCCACCGGCATCAGGGGGACCATCAAAATTGAAGTCGGAAGCCGGAGGGGTGAAGATTGTCGGTGGCGGTGGTCGGTCGATATCCATAGTACTCATATATGAACGCTTGAACCATGAGAGCATGAATCGATATGCGGCTTGGATTTCCCATGGGAAGGGGAAACCTACTGGGATCTTTCCAGGCTTTCCATCCTTGAATATAGAATCGGGCGGATTTGGGGCTACGATATTTCGTAAGTCTTCGAGCTTGATTCCTACATTGGAGATACCAAGGATGCCCAGCCACTTAGCAATCAAATCTGTAGTGGTATTCAAGTCGTCTTGAAATTGTTGGCCTTCAAGATTCTGTGGGTGGGGGGTAAGTGGCTCCAAGAGAGGATCTTGGACAGCATGTGAACCTCCTTCGGTATCTGGATCTGCGAAGACTTCAATGAAGGTTTGGATTATGGTGTCCGAGAGCCAGGTGGGCAAAGCTCCGTCAGTATCAAGGAGGTCTTTTCGAATAGCCTGCGAGGCTGTTCCTGTGTCATCTGGCAGCGGCTTTCTCAAGTCCCCTTGTTTATCCGCCTTGTCCAAGGTGTCGATGTCCCGTGGGATTTGAACAGCAAAATAGAGTGCTGAGTCTGCCACCGATCGATACGTGTCTTGCCAACCTACAAAGGGGTCTGCAGGTAACTTGCCATTACCAGTACACTCATCTACAGCACCCAAGTATTATTAACTATTACATTTGATGAAACCCCAGAAGCAAGAGTAAAGCTGAGGGCCAACTTACAATTCCAAGCATCAATGTGATTTTCGATCAAGTGATGTCGCTGCCAATGAGTTCTGAACGGACCTCCACACTGCTCGTTCACGAAAGAATGCTCAATGACATCCGTCCCAACGTGACAGATCCAACCAAGAGCAAACGCCAGCAATTGCTCACCATGTTCTGCTGTAGCATCATTCTGGAGCATTTCCCGTGCATGAGCAATGAATCGTGCCGGCACCACACTCGTCCGTCGGTAGTGTGTCATATCACTCCAGACAAACGCCTTCTCGTCATAGCCCATACGCATCTTGAGGGAGAACCATCCGAAGATATCTCCTTGAACTAGAATCTCCTCCTCAGTCAAGCTTATGATGGCGTTCTTTAGCTCGGTGAAGGCATCACCGAGAGCTGTGAGCATGCCGCCCGTGAGGTCGTCAACGACCTGGCCTGCTTTGTCGAGGATTGGGTCAATGAACTGATCCCACTTCTTTTTGAATTCAAGCCAAATCTTGTGAAGTTTGATGATGAAGCGCAAGATCGCACCCCAAGTATCACCTACAAATTCTGAGAGAAGTGTGAGCAAAGCATCGAAGGAATCATCGAAGAGACCTTGATCGTCCGCCCAGTACAGAAGGCTCATAGCAAGCATAATCTCGTCTCCGGGGATGTTGGGATTGTTGTAGTCCTGGAGCCAGAAGAAGACACCAGGGCCAATTGCTCCAACAGCTGTGAACTTCGGCCAATTTTCCATAGCAGCAGCGCATTCTTTGCGGCCAACCAGCTTGAGCAGCTCAGGAATGAGTTTCTGCTCATCGACGAGGTTTCCATCTTCATTTCGAATAAAGTCTTCAGTGACTTGCTCCGATTTCAAGAAATCGGCCACACGACGAGCCGTGTAGATATGTGTGAAAGGGCCCGGCATAGTTCTGCTCGGATTGTGAAAGATCGTGGGTTAAGAGACGGTTGACCAGGAAACTCTTAGAAGGAAGTTATGAGTTTGAACTTTCCTAGGGGCATTTTCTTATCCCCATCAAAGACACTAGCCCTTTAAAATCAGATATAAGGCTGGGGGGGGGGGGGGGGGGGGGGGGGGGGAAAGACCATGGTTTGGGCTGAAACGCTGCTTCCTGCGGCACGGAACATGAGTAACTCATAGACACCACCTAAGAGATGCACCTATGATAGAGCAGCCACTAGCTTATTGCTTCGGGGACAACATCTTGGCAAAGATTGAAGAACCAGAAACATAGAGATGGTCGTGGTAACGAGGTTAGAATTCATGCGAATCATCGGAGAAGGGGTCTTGGCAGTTGTTCTAAAAGGTCAGGGTTTCAGCTTCTGAGCAGCAGATCACCGGATACCGATGTTCACTTAAGACAGGTATGGTGGCTTAAGGCTGAGGATTGAAACGAAGGGAAGTCAATAAGGCTGCATCTTGCCGAAATAAGCTAGACCCGGTTTGGACTAGCTAAATTCACATGTTCAACCTTCTCTTATTAACTCGACTTCCTACCTAGGTACTTCTCCATCAGCTCTTACTGAAATTCAGAACAACTCGCTCGAAACATGGTTTCTCATCCAATTATCTTATCTATGCGTTAACCTCTAATCTCCAATGAGATATATTTTGGGTAGGATGTAATGGATATCAGAAAATGGACAGCAGCTGAACTGTGGCTTTTTACACCGCTGGGAGTTCCCGGCTGGCTTTCTCGAGGGGTGCATATTTCATGCAACCCTTCGGACTTTGACTGAGGGATGTTTCACAACAGCCAGGCGTCGATTGAGCAAGTCCAGCTCTAACGCCTCAACCCGGCAGCTGACCACACCTTCTGCTTTGCTTCGGGATAGGTTTGGACATACAGATCAGACTTTAGTTTCCCTCTCAAGTGGGAGATTCGTTGCAGCCACTGCTGAGAGCTCTAGCGAGCAGGTGTTTCTACCCCATGATTGAAGCTTTGGGATATGTTGGATCTCTTCTTGCTCTCGCTCAAGATTGATACTGGACAAGGGCCCCGACATCAGTGACATAACGATAACACTGTGTCATATTTCTCAATTCGAGTACAACTTTGGAAATTTTCTGCAAATTTACACAAAATGAGCCAGAAACGAAGCCCATTTGGGCGACGAGTGAGCGGATTATTCCATTCTCCTGGCAACAATGGCAAAGGCAGTGAGCATCAGCAACCAGGTCCCAGCAGTGACGGTTCCAACGACCTTCATTTCAGACACGAAGATTATTGCGAAGATCGTCATCATGATAAGACTGTACCCTGCCATCAACCGCATCATGAACCACCGATTCCCGATCCTGAAAAGCATCTCCCATGCAAGGAAGAACAGAAACCCATAACTGTTACTGTCAATGTGGCACCTCCCAATGTCAATATTAGCAGTTGCTGTCCTCCGTCGACTTCTGGTACAGGAACCGGGACGACGACAACTCCCATCGGCCGTCCTGTTCATACAACCGGATCCTCTGATGGGTCTGTCGGCGCTGGTCTTGGAGGGGGGGGAATCATCAAGATACCCGGACGACCCGGAAACGTCTGGCCAGGACCTCGCTCTAAGCTCTACCTCCCTCTTCTCTTCATCCGCGCCAACGTCGGTGACATCGGTGCTCGCCCCCTGAAATTCTTCTGGGAAAGTCCTGATATCCTCATCCTTCCCGGAGTAGCACCTCAGAACGCTCCCGCAGCACCACCAAAAGAACTTCTCACCAATATGGCAGGAGTCGCAAAAGGTGGTGCTGACAATACAATCTACGCCCACGTCTGGAACATGGGACTAGCACCTGCGTATAATGCACTTGTCGAGTTCTACTGGTTCAACCCAACGCTCGGGTTCAACGGCAGTGATGCCCATCTTATCGGCAAAACCTATGTCGATCTCGCGGCACGAGGTTCCAATGACCCTAAAACACCGTCTCACAGACCTGTAAAGTGCCCATTTACCTGGGTCGCGCAGTATGAGAACGGCGGGCATGAATGCCTCGTTGTACGTATCAGTCAACCAATCACCGACCCTCTTGCGGCTCCAGCTTGGGACGCTTCTCAAAACCGGCATATTGGTCAACGCAACATCCACGTTATGACTGCCGCTGAATCAGCCGCCAAACCCACAATCGGTATCAGTGTCGGGCCCCTCTTCGGCCAGCCAGCTCAAGTTGCCGTTGCACGAGCGGATACAGCTACCATGCCTTGGTTGCATCTCGTGACTATGAGTCGAACTGCTGTTCCAGCAACAGGAACACCGACTGGTGATGTAGGAATCACGCAGCCCACGACTGTAGGGGGTGCTTTGCCGACGCTGGGTGCGGTGCCGAATCCAAGGACGGCGGGGTTGATTGATAACTCGCAAGGTGTGACAGGTGATGATAAGCAGGTTGCGTTTGTGGCGACGGATGGGAATCCGGGGGCGGGAAAGGCGCATGTGTATCGAGTGAGTGGAACGCAGGGTGGTGGGACGTTTGGAGGGTATACCGTTATTGTTATTGGGAGTTAGTTTTCGTTCAATGAATCTTGTGCATTTCTCTGATAAGGCCGGCGTCGTTTGGACCTCGAAGTAGCCGGATTTTGTTTGTCTCGTGGCACTCCAACTTCTTTGGGACATTTGAACCCTCCAAATCGTTTCTTTGGAAAAGGACATTGATTTATTTATTTATTTATTTATTTATTCATATACGGTTCCAGCCATCCGTTTGAATAGCTATGCCGGAATGGCCCAGCTTTGGCAACAGTTGCCGAACTGCGTCTACCTCAGTAAACGCACCTCACTTCATCACACTCGTGTGACCAGCAACCTCCTCCACTGGGCGGTCTAGCTTCTATCTACGCATATATACATACCCATTGACAGAAGTGCTTTCGTTTGTGACTGTGGTACAAGGTTCTGACTCGGCGACCAACTGTCCTCCTGTGTCTGCGGTCCCTAGATACCTGGTGGGCTTCGGCCACAATGAAGCCATGTTGCAACTCCGCTGGCCACAGCAACCGTGATTCCACGACCCCCTAGTCCTCACAGGGAAAAACCTTCCCAACAACGTTCTCTCTCGTCCCCGCCCCTTCCATGCTCCCGTAACTCCAAAACCACCAAGATCCTGATCTCCCCAAATCGTGTGACTGTGTGTATCCTTTGTAGGCCAAGTGCCTGCTGCATGCTCTGTAAATTGGTGATGTCGTTTCAATGAGGGTTCAATAATCTGTCGAGCAGGACTGCGGTTACAATAAGTGGTGATGCTCCCCAGATCTATAGAATTGTATGTGCTGTGTGTTTGTTGTGTTGTACTGTGTATAATGTTACCGTATCTGAGATTTGGGTGGTACGATTGAGACTGTGTTGAGGTAGGAAAACCCTGAGGAGTTGCTGCCGGCTTGCAGAATGCTCTCTTATAGCGGTTGGCAGCCACAGGATTCGAACCTACCAGCACAAGCTGTCTTCCTCGGCTCTGGCCGTGAGAAGAGTATACACAGCAGGTACTCACCAGAGAGGCAGTGCCAGCTACCTTTCCAGCCGCCTTTGGAAAAGAACAGCGTTTCGTCTGTCGGGATTACTCAGGTAATAAATTGTGAGGCTGAATTACTAGTCACGTGCTATTTGACGAGAGGGATCCAAAATCAGCTCCAGCAGAAACCTTGCGAGGTAGCAAAAACGGACTCCCGGGGAAAGTTCGGCAAGGAAACTGTAGCCGGGGCACAAAGGAGGCCAAAATGGCCTCCACATTGGTGCGCAGGCTGTGCTCAGGCATACTCAGGCTCTGCTCAGGTAGACTCACCCTCAGCTCAGGTTAAAGCAGCAGCTGCTCACGTCCGCAAGCTAAAACGGAACTAGCGAAAGGGAAAATTAATCCTGAGTTTTGGGGTATTCATGCTAAAGAATACAAATAAACATCGGACGATGCGAAGCCACGAGTTTCCCATGAGGAACAAGGAGCATCCCTCCAAATTTCCAATCTTAGAAATGCACAATCTTAGATCTGGTAGTTTTTCTTATCCAGGAGAAACATCTCCTATGTACGAACCCTGTGATCTGCGCGTCCCGATGCTTTATCCTAAATATTTTGCACTGGGCCAACGGGTACGAATGCTACCTCAAATATGAACCTGGAATCCAGTATCTGGTTTCCGTCAACCGGCATCCATGCGAAGATCTTTTGAGCTAGACGCTTCCGGATTAGAGAGGGGCAAACAAGCTTGATGACGGCTCCGTTTTGTTTTCAAAGGCATTATTACACAACTGAAACGCATTTCCAACTCTGAAAAGCTCGGGGAAGGCGTGATTGAAGGATAACTATAGGCTGTGATATTTGCAAGCTGTTCCTGAATGTTCTCATGTTCACCCCCATTCCGATCTCCAAATCTCAGGTGAACAGCAAATGATGAAGATTAGGGTAAGTTTGACCAGCGTAGAGCTAATCACAACGCCTGGAATTCTCGTAAGAGAAAACAATATCAGACAAATACATTCACAGGCTGAACACAACACGGCTGGGAAGTCGTGTAGGAAGTGGGACCGACAGCTTCACTTGCGATGGCTCCCAAGAAACTTTTGTGAACGCAAGAGAACGCAATCAACAATAAGCAGAAAGGGTTCAGTCTCAGGGCTCCTCTTGGTAATATCAACCTTCATTGAGCGATATCTACCTAGGTATATAACTAAGAGGATGTCATATGACCAGGGGCTCGGAAAGGTTTGGAAGAAAATCTTTGCTCTTCTTGGCCGTCTTAGAAGAATACGTGCTACTTGTTTTTACGGTGGATATATTGCTTCAATCATGTGAAGCGGATTAAAGGAGATGCTGTGCGAGAGAATTCTGGTTCACGTGACACGAAATCGGTCGCTTTCCTTCCTTCTGCCTCCACTAGGACCTCGACCAACTTATTTCTACTCAAGTGAGAAAGGGCGTACCAATCTTGGGATATGCTTCGTCTCTTGCGAAATTTTGAAGGTCAGGAGGTATTTTCTGGCAAAGGAGCCCAATATATCCCTCGCGGCTACACCTCAGTCAGGTTACGTGTTACTTTTTCGGCGTCCTACGTTCCGTAGTTCACCCCATCTCCTGGGCTACATTTTATCCTCAATGTATCTTAGCATTACCCCTTGCGTTCGTTCCAAGCCACGAACCCGTCGAAATCTAGCTCAGGTACCTCCGGTGAGGAATTTTTGTTTTGATTCCTTCTGGTATTGGTTTCACACAACCGCACCCCGCAATCATGTACCGCGAGCCAAAGGACTTTCTTTCAAGTCTTCGATACTCAATTAGTGTTTTTACAATTACATCAGTTCATTTTAAAAGATGCACTAAACTTTTTTTCGAGTTCTACCCAATACGAGCTTGCAATTTAACCCAACGGCCCCGCTCCGTCCATCAAATCGGCAGTCCTGAAGGGCAAAGAATATCACCACGTTGAGATAAATTTGGCTATTCCTCCT
This sequence comes from Hyaloscypha sp. PMI_1271, assembly GCA_021399465.1. Lineage (NCBI taxonomy): Eukaryota > Fungi > Ascomycota > Leotiomycetes > Helotiales > Hyaloscyphaceae > Hyaloscypha > Hyaloscypha sp. PMI_1271. The sequence goes on along the minus strand of JAJTUS010000015.1, from coordinate 254,437 downwards.
TCGCTTAACTTGGGGATTCCCGCTCCTACATTTTATTTCACAAACTATTGTACTATTGCATCCTAAGAAAGTCATTATGAAGCCATTCCTTCTACTTCTCTTAGTGGCAGCACCCTCCAATGGAGACCAAACATCCCCTCAACTTCAGGCCCCAGAAACACGAGTCGATCCTGGAATCGCAAAACCAAACCTCACTCCCATCTTCATCGAGACCTTCCCCGGACCTGAAGGTACCCTCCCCTCGTCCACAAACTGGCTCTTCGACCTGGGAACCTCCTATCTAGGCGGGGCTGCCAAATGGGGAAACAACGAATTCGAAACTTACACAAACTCTAACTCTAACATCCGAATAACCAAGCATAACACTCTGACAATAACCCCGCGCTTGAAACGCGGTGTCTGGACGTCCTCACGCATCGAAACGCAACGGTCTGATTTCGCCGCCAGTGCAGGTGGCCGACTGTACATAGAGTCCCGCATCAAGCTAGGTGATGCTCCCACGAAGAGTCAGCAAGGCATCTGGCCCGCGTTCTGGGCTCTGGGGAGCAGTTTTAGGCCCAGCTATATGGACTGGCCAGCTGTGAGCGAGTGGGACATTCTGGAGTCCGTAAATGGTGGAAATGTGATGTATTCTACGTTGCACTGTGGTACGGCGTCGAGAGGGCCGTGTAATGAGACCAATGGGCTTGGATCAGGAGGGGTGCCGTTCTCGAAGGGTGTGTGGCATACGGTTGGGTTTATGGTTGATAGGAGTATGACTGGAAATAGAGGGAAGGGGACTTGGTTGAATGAGGCGTTGAATTGGTATTTGGATGGGACGCAAGTATTTACTGTAAGTGGTAAGAAGGTGGGGGATAAGAAGACTTGGAAGGCTGTGGCGCATAATGAGCACTTTTTGTTGTTGAATGTAGCAGTCGGGGGCGGTTGGCCTGGCGCGCCAAACAATCAGACGATAGACGGACCTTCTGTTGGGATGGAGGTCGATTATGTCGGCGTGTGGAAATCCACATGATGACACGAAAAGAATAAAGTAAAAAAGCCAAACATTTTTCATGAGTGCGAACTCATCGATCTTTATGACAGAAGTGGAGTTTATGGAAGTGTAATATTTCCACTATTTGTTGTGAGACCAGGGACAATCGCCGACCCTCTGAATAGATATCATATGCTTGCGCATCAATTCTGCAATATTGCTCCTTGAACTCCATATTCCTCAAGAAAGAACCACGGTAGCACATTTGCGCTCGTCCGTAATCCTTTAAATGGTTAAAACCATCATGTTCTTACAATATGTTATGCCGTCACGATCTTCACTCCACCTCTTTTATTGCCCATTCCGGCAGCCCACCTTCAGGGGATGCCGGTTTCGGAGAATGTCTAGAAGGCACAATGAACATCCGGCTCATCCCCGCAAGCCACTTTTGTACAGCGAGAAACCCATCCAAAGTTGCCATCGTGGCATCCCAGTCTAGCAAATTCATAGTCACCACAGCCGGAGGCATGAGGCCCTTTAGGAATCTAGCCTCCGGCCTGTTCCTCGCGTAAGAATTGACAACGAGTATAACCCAGAGGAAAAGCCCCGGAAGCTTCTTCCAATGTGCCAAAGGGACTCGCCACATCGTCATCCATAGTTGGTGGAGTAGTTGAGCGGTGCATGCTCGTGACAAAGGCGTTCGTGTGAGGATGGCGGTACTGTATATTATACCAGCTGTCCTGCACGTTTGGTACATGAAATCGTTCGCCATGTTGGGATCATGTGTTGCTGGTGAGACAAGCTGCTCATGTATCCAGTGGACTGTGGTCATGAGCTTAGCTATCTCCACTTCAGAATCCCCGTTTTCCTGGAAGTGGAGGACAGAAGCCGTGAGAAATCTCATATCATCGAGGACCCTGGCGGCTTCGATGCTAATATTCAGTTCTTCGGCTGACTCGACGAAGCGGATGTTTGACTTGATCAGAGGGCTGTCAAGTTCAATTGGATATGATTCAAGAGTAGGAACGGGCTTGTTCAGGGTCTTGTCTAAGAAAAGATCGCATTCGAAGGTGAAAGCAATCTGGTAATCGGTTCTGGCCAGTTAGTGGTGGTGATAAAAATCTAAGTGATCTCTTACCTCGTGAGCATTTCCCTCAAAGTGCGGAACTCAATACTCTGGAGGCCTCCCCGCGTCCTGATCATCTCTGCAAGGCCATTCATGTGGGCCAATGTACTTCTCTCATCTGCATACACAAGCTGAAACAAAATTAGTAGGGTCCCGAGACTATACATAAAGCGCATACCTCGTTGTATGCCAGAGACATCACGGTGGAAATTGCTTCGTCATTGAGGGCACTTTGATGAGCAGTGAGGTATGAGTTGATGAGAGTAATGAGTTTGACGCGGGCCCCCATCACGTCGACTGACTTGTTCCACTCAATCTGTCGCGCGGTAGCCTGAAAGTATGAAGAAGTCAAGATCGCAATGTACCCTGCGATGGGAGACTGGATCATGAAAGGCAACCATTTCTCGTTGAATGCTGGTGGGGGATCATTTCCGTCAATTGACGACATGAAAGGAGCCAGCCTTTGAAGGACTACAGATGTCAGGGATTGGTTTAATGGATTGTGAAGGATACTGACAAAAATGAAGAAGTTGGGCATTGCGAAGAGAAGGTTCGAATGGAAGGGCGTGCATCGGTTCAAGAGCGACGCTCCCCACATGCATTTTTGAAACCCCATGATAAGATTTTCTGATATGTTCCCGGAAGGGATAATACTGCAGGGCCCTGATGTTTGGAGAGATATCTTCGGGACCAACAGGAGATGTTGGGCTCTCGTCATCTTCATATGAGAATAGCCCTATTGGCCATCCGTAAGAGAAGGGCGAGTTTGGTGTTGTGTCATGTGTGATAAGCTGGAGGACTGGCTTCTGATTGAAGGAATCATCTGAAGATTGGCTTCCTGACTCCGGTATAGTTGCAAGGATATTGGAACCCGCTGCCTCGGGTTCTTCAATCTTTGGCTGCACCCCAAGCGCCTTTTCCTTGGATTTGGGAAACTTCCTGTCCCGCGTTAACATTTCTCGCCAAACATTCCCATCTTGGAAAGAGGACGCGACATCAACTCACTTCAGTCCCTCATAAACGCACGGCACGGGAGGATACCTCCTTGCGCAATTGTTACATGGTCTGTCCTTGGCTTGATTACACTGGGGGCCAATCGTCAGTCGAACTGCTCCGATGATTGCGGAGAGCTTTCAGTTAGCCAATAGATACCTTCTGCTTCCTCCGCCGGCATTCCGTGCATGATGTTGAGGCTCTTTGCCGCGAGCGTACTTCTTTTTTCTGCTGTGAGGTGTCGGGGTTAACCAACATTTTCGCCTCAATTCTCAACCTTTGAGGCAGAATCGATTCGCAAAACCGATGGGACGCATGTTCTTGGCGAGTTTCCCCAGCGATGCATGACACAGGGCTTATATGGCTGAAGGGTCAGAGAAGCTGAATCTGCAGCCCATCGGCTTTAAGACGGTTTGGGCTTAACGTACACGTCACGTGGACTAGAACGAAACACTGCGAATCGTATTGCGTATCCACCATCTGAAAAGGGGTTCGATGGGGTAATGGGGCCTCGGCATCCAAAAAGAACTCAGGGCTCGTCGTCGAAGCATGCATAACGGGTACGAAGGCGAATCCACCTTGTGGACAGACTGTGACCTTTATATTGAGATTCCAACCATTCCAAGACTCTCTGTCGCATCTGCCTTCTATCGGGATCCTTCGAGCACCTGAACCCTCGAAGAGCTGAGGTTCGTGCATTACCAGACACTCGAAGGATCAGGACTCTTTAGCTGGGCTGTTGAGGCAGTGTTCTTGTGAAGTCGTGACTCGCTCAGTCGTGCTAGAACCACAAACATAATCTATTTTTATGCAAAAGGAAAGGATGTGGCGTCTCGGATCGAAAACTAGTGTGACCTCAAAGACCGCGTATTCCGTATTCGAACCCTCGGAAACCACAACGTTCCTAGAACTTTAAATCTACCAGACGCAAAGCGTCAGGCTGCAGCTCGAAGGATTTGAGTTTGTGGTCCTCGCAGTAGGCTGAGTTTCTACAAAAGGGTCATGAGATCGCAGAAAAGGGGTATCGTCACGTGACACAACCCCTTGACAGATTTATGAGCTAGAAAAGCAGCAGTAATTGGAGGGGAACGGGGAAATTAAGTGGTGTGGTTGTATTGGAGTCCTCGTCTCTTGCTAGGCCAGCAGGACTCTTAGAATGGTTGACCCTCATGTGATGCGCAGGCCATTTGTAGGAGGAGCCGGGGGAAGGAAAGCCACGAGGGATTAACCGTCAACGCTGGTCGGGCCGAATTTGCTCTCAGCTCAAACCCTATGATGGAAAGTGTGGAGTACCGTAGATAGGATAGGCAGACACCGTAAACGCCTTGAAGGCTTTCTGCAGGACTCCCTGCCAAACGCACAACGGTCTACTAGCTCCTCAACGTGGCTTCAATGACGGACAAGTTCTCCCCTTCTTTTCTCCAGATATTCCTGATCTCCAGTCCTACTTCCTGAAGTAGAGCTTTCCATTGACTCTCAGTCCTTTCCATCCCTCCGAACGACATCATCACAAGATCATTCAGTGCCATCCTTCTTTCGCAATTTTCGTCTGGTAACACGAGCTCATTGACCAGAATTTTGCTATCAACACTCATTGACAGAACGAGATTCTTCAGAATTGATTTGCAAGCCTCATCCCCCCAGTCGTGCATGATTCGACGCATGAAATATGCTTTGGCTCCGCGTACAGGTTGAGGTTTGAAGAAGTCCGCGGCCATTGTCTCAATCGACGAGGGCAACCTAGAAGATGAATTTGCATCCTTGATGACTTCAGGTAGATCTTGGACAATCATCCGTCCTTTGAGCTCGGGGAAACCGTTTCGAATAAATTCTAGTGCTTGCCCTTTACCGCCTCCGACATCGACTATGAGGACTTCCTCCTCTGAATCACATTTTAGTTCGTCTGCGAAAGGGAAAGGCGGTACTCCAGCAGCTCCCACTATAGCACTTGACCGCATACTCTGGTTGAACATCTTTGCTCTCATAGGGTCATCCTTGAGGTAGCCCCAAAAATCATAAGGGGTCTTGAGAGCAAACTGAAGAGGAGAATCATGGTGATCGGTAGGACTTCGGAGGTTGTGAGTCTCGAGATATGCTCCCAATGCTCCGGCTGCAGGGCCAACAATTGTGTTCTGAACTTGGAAGTGAGCACGGTTTGCTGGTGTGCCCAGGATTCGGGAGAAGTGGTTGGATGCGTATCTCTCTCGACCCGTCTCAACGAAGATGTGAGAGGAAGTCAAGACACGCATGATGCGAACTTGCCCATGATCAGATCAGTTTCGTTTTATCCATAATGGAGCGTGAAAGTATATACCCACTAAGGCTTTTTCTGCTCCCGCCTTCAAAGATATCTCTTGAGCGCTCATGTCGTCATTTGTATCACTGGGGATGCAGTCGAAGCATCCAATGGAGTAAGCAGCACTGATGGATCCATTGAGAAAAGGCTGCGTAACCGTCAGAGCAAAGGAAACCTTGACAAGTAGAGAGAATACCAACTTGAGCTGCGGTTAGGTACAGATTCTCTCCTGGTGTTCTTGCCGCAATAATGAGCTTCTCAGCCGCACTTATCAGCTTTTTGCGAGCTGATTCGCCACCATCATTCCCAATCACGAGTCCCCCAAGCGTGTTGACTTCGGCAAGGAGTAATTTGACGCTCTCGACGTCGGTCGGGCTCGACATGGTTCCTGACCAAAGTGCTTTGGATAGCGGCGGCGTTTGTATGATGTAGGTACGCCGTACTGGTTATCAGTTCTCGTGGCCGCAAAGGGGGCTGTCCGTCTCTGGGATAATCTTAATTTCCGAAAGAGAGTGGAATTGCTGCTGGTGGGGTTAAATTTACGCTCACAAGGTTTCGTATTCATCGAAGAAGGCCTTCGTGCTGTATGCTCTCAAACAGGGCAGATACACGTGAGATCTACGACTCTAATAATTTGGGGCAAAGGAGGAAGATTTGGGGAAAGGAAGTTCGGATTTATTCGAGGGCCGTTGGACCTTGGGATGGTGTGAGCTGTGAAAAATCCAGGCGGTTTGGCGCTAATCTTTCGCGAACTTTAGAAGGGATCACCCACCAACCGCCCAAACCACCTTTCCGCCCACGCTTACCCCACCAAAATTTTCGCGATTTTTCAAAGTCTTTAGAAAAAAAGAAAAAAAAATCCAGATTATAGAGAATACTCAAAATATTACGAATATCACATTAATTTTTCGATTTGTGGCGTTAAGGTCTCCAAAATCCAAGTTGGGGGGAAAGGGGGGGGTTTAGGCGGTTAGTGGGTGATACCTTCTAGCGTCAGAGCTCAACTTTACTCAGTGACCCGCCCTGTGGACCAACCTAAACTCTCCTCAACTCCATCTCCGTCTCGACCCAACACTCTCAGATCAACCAATTTTTGAACCACGATACTGCCCCTTTGAATGCATATTCTTTGGCCAACCGCACATCTTTCACCGTCAAATCACCTCTCACACTGAAGCCATGCTCTGTCCCGCCGAACACAGTACTCATCCAAGTCGCTCCAGTCTTTGTCAAGACATCTTCCGTCTGCCTCCTCTTCTCTGGTGGTAGAATGTCATCCACCTCAGCAGCATAGATTGCGAGTCGCTTTCCTTTTGTTACCAAATGCACTTCCTCCATAGTGAAGAAGGATGGATGGTTGACAACCCCAACATCAATGAACCCCGCCCCCATCAGCCGGATGACATATCTTCCACCAAAGCAATATCCCACTCCTCCTATCTTCACATCCTGTCCATACTGATCATGGATGTATTTCACCACCGGAGCGAGCAAGGGGTCCGTCACCGGAGGTTCATGTCGATGCTTCCAAGCCTCGAACTCCTGTGCACTCTCATCTCCTTTCCACCAAGGAGGCTTCCTGAACGGATACGCATCTGAAGTCTCTGTTTTTTCTTTCAAAGGCACTTGAATACCTCTCAGTTCGTAATTCGGGTCATCTTTGTCTTCTGTCCATGGCACGATCTCTGGTACTGGTTCTTTGCCAGGTGGGAAAAAAGGTCGATGGTTCTTGTCAAGACGAGCTTGGCCTGCAAACTGATCTGGCATGATGACATCGCAATCAAGATGAGAAGCGAAGGAGTCTGCCAAAAGCTGAGCATTTGGGAGGTAAATGCCGTGGCCTTCGGTCAAGAAGAGAATGACACGCTTCGGCTCTTGCTCCTTGAAGCTTTCTGGAAGAGTTGAAAGTTCCGATTCGGATTCTCCATCGCGCATCCGTGGCTGAGAAATATACATCTCAATTCCGTCGATTTCAATAATCTTCCCAGTTGGAATCCCCTCCCATATTGTACTCGGGGCTGTTGGGTCACAGCAGGGATGAAGTCTGGTCATGACGAGATGGATATATTCGAGAGCGCTGGAACATTGAGAACGATTTCGATTATGCTTCGCCATTTATAGCCTTCATTCTCCACGCCCTTCTGTTGACAGTCGGGACAACATCAAGATTGCTGACTTTGCTCATCAAGTGATAGTTGCTTCAGCCAATGATAAGTCGGAGATAAATCGCCTCTAGGCTGCCATGGAAAGAACTCATCACTAACCTCAATTTTAGCGAGTGCATAGGTAGCCCCTTACTCTCGGATATAGTTCCAGAGTGGCAGAGGGGAAAAGACCAAGACGTTAAAAAGAGCAAGCTACTCGCAAAGATCTCTCTCAAGCATCACCATATGTGATGTGCCGGGCTGCCGTCACACCTGCCATGCATGTCCCCCGCACTTTCGGGGATCCCCCAATATGAGGCCTCCTCCCCACCCCTCACCTCTGCTCAATAAGCCTACCACAACGAACTCCACCACAATGCACTTCATAAATTTATCATTTCCGTAGGGCTGCTTAAATTAATTTCACCACAAACTTTGCCAAGATGCCTGGTCTCCTGCAAGAGCCTCAATTCAAACACCTTAAAATCAAAGAAATCGGTCTAACTTTCGCTGCCGAAGTCGAGGGCGTAGACTTATCACAAGATATTCCTCAAGAAGTCTTTGATGAAATCCTCAAAGCAATCACGAAAGTAAGCTAGCCCTTTCAGTCCCAAGCTGCAATTGTTCTCACAATTCCCTCAGTATGGCGTCCTAGTATTCAGAGACACAGGTCTTGATGATACCCGGCACGTCGAATTCTCGAAGCGCTTCGGAGAGCTCGATGATATTAAGCCGTACTTGACCAATGGACGAAAAGCAAAGTTCCCATATTACGAACTATTCGACGCCGGGAATCTGGATGATGAGGGAAATCCAATTGCTCTCGACAGCCAACGCTCACACTACAACAAAGTCCGCATTGCCTCACCCATTTCAACTCTTTATTGACACAAAGGATTAGGGAAATGGTCTCTGGCACGTAGACTCCAGCTTTAACCCCCGCCGGGCATCCTACTCTATCCTCCTCGCACACATAATTCCACCTCCTGGCACTGGCGGAGACACAGGCTTCGCAGACACACGCACTGCATTCGACGAGCTCCCTGCCGATTTAAAAGCGGAGCTCCTCTCCAACGACTACGTAGCAGCGCATTCCCTCTTCCACTCACGCAAACTCGGATCCCCGGAATTCTTCGCCCACGTCAATCCTCTGGAGCATAAAATGGCTCGGCACAAGCTTGTCCAACGGCATGAACCAAGCGGCAGGATGAACCTTTATGTGGCGAGGCATGCGCATCATATTGAGGGGTTGGAGAAAAGGGACTCGGATGAGTTGTTGGATAGATTGATAACCCATGCCACGCAGGAGAAGTATACGGTTGAGGTGCCGTGGAATGGAGTGGGGGATTTGGTGATGTGGGATAATCGTTGCGTGATGCATAGGGCAACTGGTGGGAGCTTTGAGGGCAGGTACAAGAGAGATATGAGGAGGACGACAGTCCATGATGGGAGCAGCACTGCTTGGGGACTGAATGAGAAAGGGGACGTAAAGCTGGGGTTTCCACAGACTTTTTAGCTGATTTCCTTCCATGAAAATTGCAAAGATAGGAGGATATGATGTAGGAATTTGTTCATAAATATCGTCCAATGTCGCAAAGGTGCTCAGAACAATGATAATATACACATCTTTCTCACAACCCCCCAGTAGAACATTCCTGTTCATCCTGGACCCTAAACTCCACCGGCGTATCCCCCTGATGTCGCCAATCCCCCTTCCTAAACGCCTCCAACCCCCTCACATTTTCATAAACCCTTTTCACAGTCTTCACCCCTTCCAAATCAACACCATACCTCAGCGCCCCCTCCACCGCAGGCGCCAACACAACATCCGCCATACTCACCTCATCCCCCACACTATATTTCCCCGCATATCCTTCCGCAACCTTATCATAAGCTTCCAGTCCCCGAGTCATCCATTCTTTCGCCCACTCGCCCGGCGCCTCCTCTCTGCCTCCACTCAATTTCTTCACACCCCTCAATACCCTTAAATTTGTCACAGGCTGTAGATCGCTCGCTATGATGTTTACCAGCTCTCTAACCTTCACCCTCTCGGTAGGTTGCGAGGGAGGAGGTAGTAATCGGGGTGTATTCGGGAAATATTCTTCGAAAAACTCGAGGATGGGGATGGATTGGCGGATAGTTACTGATTGACCTGAGGAAGTGGTGAAGGAGAGCGTGGGGACACTGGCTGAGGGGTTGCGAAGCTTGTATTCTTCAGACAATTGTTGGCTCGAGAGCAGGTGGATGTAGCTGTATTCCAGTGGAATTCCTTTATAGTGTGCTGCGGTACGTACCCGTGCGGAGCAGGAGGAGCGAAAGTAGGTGTGGAGGAGGAGTTTGGGCTGTTCCATGATTAGGGATTGGTAAGGGGACAAAAGTGCAGTCCTTATGTCTAAGGAATGAAAGGGGGAAGGGAGAAGCAATGTATATAGTGTGAAGCATTTCCGTCACCTACCGCCTGCGTGGTGATCATATTGAAGATGTGAATATCCGCGGTTTTCCGACTTCAGCTGCATCTCCACAACTGATTCATCCCTTTCCCCGCACCGTCAGCCATCGAGTAGAGTCGGTTGCGTTGCATGAGAGAATCTCATGGTCATGTGAAACGTGGAGTTCGTGAGGAGGATGAAAACGGTTCCGCGTTTTGCGGGGTCGGCTTTGCGCGGAATTACCCCGCAGTTCACCCCGCCCCTATTTACATTGAGTTTTGGCAATCCTTTCATACCAATTCAATTTCCACGCTCCTCTCATACAGTATCGAATGACTGAAGGATCCGCAATTCGTCACGGTATTGCCATGTGCACTTGTTTTCTTTACGGTTGGTTGGTATTAGGATATTAGTTTTATTTTAACCTCGTAAACCACCCATGCTATTCATTCATTCACATTAAGAAAATTAGCTTTGTTCCCAAGTAGTCGGCAGCTTATCCCTCACGGGCACCAGTTTCCTCTCAACCGGTGGTCTTGGCGAGGAAATAAGCGTCTGTCCTGCCGACAGTTCCGATGGGGTGCTACTGATCCGAGACATCCTGCCTTGACCATTGTCTATATACACAGGATCGGCGTGGATGTATGTTGAATCACCGAGTTCAAGGAGCTGTACTGGTTGGTCTTGGGATGCTGGCAGTTTCTCTGATGTCGATTGAGATGTCTTGCGTCCCCGCCACCAGAAGCAAAACCCGATGAGTGCTGCGAGGGCCACGCCTGAGGGGACGGCGACACCGACGCCAATCGCAACGGCGTGATTGTTCTTTTTGGGAGTCCCGGTCTGAAACGGTGAGCTGTTTGTGGACGTCCCAATCGGTGACGTCCCGGAAGGCGATGTTGAAGCTGTGGGACTTGGTCGTGCTACGCCAGTAGTTTGGGGCAGGCTAAGTGCACCAGCTTGTATTTCGACAATATTGCTTTTAGTGGTGTTCAGCACAGCTGGCGCCATCCCGATATGGTTGTTCGTGAGGTCGTAGACGACGTATGCACTCCGAAGGAAGAAGTCGCCGAGCAAATTATCGCCCCCGATTGTGGACGCGATGCCAAAAGAGCAGCTGTATCAGGTAATCGGATTAGTATTGCCTTGAACAATGCGATTTGAGTGTGTCTTGTGAGAAGTATGCACTTAAGGCATATATGCAACGAAAGGATCAATATAGTTCTAGAATTTCAAACTCACATATTTGAGAACGTCAAGTTCCCCGGATTTCGGCTAGGAACAAAGAGCTTGTTAACAAATTCCGAATAAGGAACGCTAATAACGGCCCCGCTCTCAAATCCAAAAGATAAATATGACGAGTTGCTGTACTTGCAATCGATATAGGGGGATTTATCCAAACCAATTTGAACGCCGAATACGCTGTAAATAACATCGACATTCTCCTGAGGCAAATACATATAAACTGTCGAAGACTCAAGAATAACTGAGCGCGAGAAACTGGGAATCGTGGGAGGTATGGCCGTAGTTCCGGGCGTGTATGAAATCGAGGTAAGATTCACACTGAAAGCAGTGTAGTTACCATTGCCGTCCTTGTTGATCGGTATCGAAGACAGAGAACCGTAATACTTTTCCGTGTCGATGCCCCCGAAAAGAATGCTTCCGGAACTGCTCCCCAAGTCGTTCAGCCAGAGGCTGTAGAGTTTGGTATTTGTGAGACCATCGCTGACCATCTCATCCATGAAATTATGGTAGTAGTTCTGCGTAGCTTCGTTGGCGTCGTAGCCGATTCCCATAACCCCTACGTTGCTTGTTGTGTGGTTTGCTAATCCCATCTGTAGTTGCATGCTGTGACCAACTTGACCGAACAGGAACTCGTCCCGAATGTAGTCCCCCGTTGCTCCTGTAGTGTCGACATAAGAAATATTGAAACCCCCAGCAGAAATCATGAATAGGCTGGTTGATTTCTTCGAGTAAACTAAGTATGGGATCAGCTTTGTAATTTGAAAGGCGTGTATCCAGAAGGCTCTATTCAAGAAATCAGAAGAGGTGCTTGCTTACACGGAGTCACGCAACCTTGAGCGCAGATATTGCTCGAATTATCAATTACCAAAATATCGCTGCTTCCGGTTGATATCTGGGGTAGGAGTGTCTGTGATGGTGTTCCGACTTGTACAGAAGCAACTGTGTAATGGAAGGATTATTAGCCAGGTTCAAAGTTGGTTCGGGAGAACAGGAAAATCGAGACATTGGCTCAGGAGAAATCACGAGATTACCCCTAGCTACCTACGGTACCCTCCATACGTGAGATTATTGATCAATGTTTCCGCAATATAATCGCGTCGCGCCAAACTTGCGATAGCTTCTCCATTATTAGGCAAGGCTCTGGTCACATTGAATCCAACGACCTTGGCTGCGAGAAGGCAATCGGACTGGTAGAGCGCGCCGCAAAGTAAAGTTGTAACAATGACGGTTTCATTGTCGAAGATATTCCGACAAAGTTTGCGAGGACGCTTGCCACGACGACGACGACGACGACGACGACGACACGAAGAAGGACCTCTTCCGGCGGCTTCATATTATATTTTTTGGGCGTCCTTATCAAGCCTGCAGTGCAGAGGGTTTCCGGCATGGTCGGTCAATGGCGATTACTACGGAGGCGCGTGGCATTGTGACAGCTGGACGGTTTTCATCGCCCGCCTTCGTACGCCGAGTCTGGCCAATCACGAGAGTCCCAAACTTTCAGCCCCCTGCAGATTGTACCAGTTGTCTTGAAGTGGCTGAGGCGATCAACACCAACGCGGCCTTTTGCTTGTCAGTGGCGTGAGGTGCATACACGGGAGTCCCCAGACAGACCCGGCCCCACAATTCCCATTAGAGGCCCCGAAGAATTTTGGCACAGAGATTCACAAAATAAAAGTATCGTAAGGGCCCAACGCCTGGGCGTCTTCTTCCTTTCTTCTGAAAAAAGAAAGTCTTCAAATGAAGTACGCTGTGTGATACTTATCACAAGTCTTGGTCACAACACACAATCGACAATTTCAAACAACTTCATTCCCAATTCGAAGCTGACTCGGCTCATCAACTCTCTCGATCTTCAATCTTGATGACTCAGGAGCAAAGGACCTTATGTGGAAAGCCCGGGCCAATCTGTTAAAATTAGTATCTCTCCCAAATCGATTCCCTCCAAGAGAACTCACAGAACCTCGTCCTCTCCTCATTCCTCTTACTCAAGATCACCTCACTACCAACCTTCAAAACCATCCCCTCTGACTCTTTACTCGCAAACCCATATCTCCCAAAGATAGGACTATACTTAGTGCCCTGATCAACCCTCCTATCCTTCTGCAACAGCTTCAACACCTCTCCATCCCGCCCCGTGCCCGATTCCCCAGTATTGTAATCGACATTCAAACTCTTGCATCTACCGCAATTTCCTGTGAGGAGGATCTTTGCACCTTCATCTCCAAATGTCAGTTCGCCCCAGAAGTCTTCGACCCATGCGGGATCAGAGGTTTTGAGCAGAATGTTGGCACGAAATTTCGTGACATCCATTTCTACGCCTGGCGGGAGTCGTTTGGAAACGTCTGCGAGTGAGGGTTCGGTGATCACGAGGTAAGGGGCACAGTCGTTGAAAGCAATGACTCCATCGTCTTCCTCTAACATAGGACCTATGATTGGTAGCGAGCTTATGACTTTCGTGAATGCGTTCTTCGGCTTCGGCCCCTGGGTTGTGGGTTTGCCCGGGAGATTTCCGAGGACAAGACGTGGGTTGTTTCCCCAATATGCGAGGATAACTTTGAATCCGAAGCGATCTGAGAACCATTTGCTATACTTCTCACCCATATCGAAGCCCTTCGTGGGACTTAAATGCATATTGACGTCCACTCTCCGAAGCTGGGCAAGGTTTTCCGGTTCGAGAGGAACTTCGAGGGTCTGAGGATCGGCGGGAGCAGACCCAGGAGGGCGGTAGGTGATGGTAAGTCTGTCTCCTGAAACAGAAGGGTGGAAGAGGACCATTTGTGATATCCGTGAGACTGCCATATGCTTCCAATGTCCAGGATTTTCTTGGTCTGGTTGCAGGAGCACGAAGCGACGATCGAGGTAGAATCCCTCCTTGGTCAACATGGCTTGAGGAACGACGCAGCCCCGAAGAGACTTTACGGGATAGACCCAAAGCTATATTCCTCAATATCGTGAACAATACCTTTCAGGATATTACTCACCTGGCTGATTCGCATGGAGCCAGCCGCTACTCTGCTCGAGCTCTCATACAGGATGTCAGCTTAGCTTCCGGGTCCTCTTATCCATAAGAGATGAACCTACCCTTACTCGCTTGCTACCTGATGATAAAGCTTGTTTCTCCATAGTTCTGTACGCTTTTCTCATAACCCTGGCTTGTTGAGCCTTCCTCGACGATGTCGCTGGCGTTGAGCCTGCAAACGCAAGATATGAGATAACAGCAACCATCAAAGCAGCCCCACCCACCAAAAGGGAGACCGAGGAAGAGGAAGAAAGCATGTTGAGGAATCCCTGAGATGCAGCTTTCATTAACTTCTCGCTCTCTGATAAGTTTTCTGAAATCATATCTGTCGAGTAGAAGGTGGAGGTTTGCAGCGCCAGATTTACCACTTCCAACTCCTAAATGAGTCAAATCCGGGCAGAGAAATGATGCTTTCAACACTCGTTTCTGTAGAGGTTCAACTGCTGACCATCAGGTTCAAGGTCGACTGGCCTGTCGCCCCAGATGATATCCGGGGATGAGGATGCCAAGTCCCAACTCGGCAGTGCGGAGTCTCCACAATTCCGCTGGTGCGGTTTCCCCTCACCCCATCTTTGAGAACACCGACCACATCACGACAACCACACTACTTCCATTCCTTATGATAGGCAGCAAACGCGGCACTAATATTCAATGTCCTAAGTCAAACCTGCACCTTCATTCAGATAAGAGTGGGGCGGTGATTTATTTCTAGAGTTTTCAAGATTCTCTTGAAACATCATGTTACTCATCTGATTCCGCAAGCATGCAGATCCAGCTAGAAACTGGAAGATCTAGTTGGCCACTGCGAATATCGAGGATCGAGGAATCTGAGCGAGGATGTTGTCACGCATGATACGGTTGGCCGCATACATGCTTATTGGATCCTTGGCTCCCTGCCAGCCTTCATTGATATCCATGTAGAGTCCCTCTCTCTGCGTTGAATCCGTTCACATCAAAGACTTCCCCATCAAACCCTTGGTTCCAATAGAAGTCAACATACTCCTCCTCGCCAATGCCCACAGTATCTGCGGCGTCGTTGTCAGCCCAGCCCTCCAGAGGTCTCTTACTCCTTCATCCCAAGACTCATTGATCTTTGCAATACTGCAAATACACTCTCTTTGACAGTGATCTGAGTGATAATTGTCGGCGAAAAGGGGATATATGAGGGATTGGAGCACGTCACTTTCGCGCAGCGGCCAGGACCACAAAATTATCGGGGTCACAAAGAGGTTCAAACGTCGACGGATATCTGGCGAAGAAAGGCCATCCAAGCGTTTCCAGGATGCTACTGATCTTGCATCATAATTAATCAAGGGAGCTTTCAGTGCTGGGGCCCAGACTTCGTCGTCCGAATCGAAAGGGGGCTTTAGTCACCAGCCATCGCAAGGGGTATGGTGGCCTGTAGTTTCTCCTCAGAGTCTAAACTTCTTCAAAGACAATTCTACCTTGAGACTCATCAATGGTCCTTCGAAGCTGCCTTCCAAAGTCCGAGCTCGAAAAGATGCAGATAACGAAGAGTCACTGCATGCCGGCCGAGAAACTCTGACAAGCCTGCCTCACACACCAGCAAGCCATCCGATCTCAAACGGCTCAGGCTTTTCCAAGTATGATCCCCAAGCATTCTCCAAAGTGGAACATACCATTGGACCAACTTTTGTCCTTCAGCACATGTCCATGTGCCGTACTAAATAGCACCATCGTCGAAGGGGGTGAAGCTAAAACGTAAACTCTTCAGGGTTGGAGTTGATCGTAAGAAGTGCCTAAGCCCATTCTAACATCTGGAATGAGGAACACATTGCGCACCAATTGTGAGGCGAAGACTAGTGAGTTGTTGCAACGAGGATGCGAGGTTACGAAGCAACGATTCTTTCATAGAGAAGAATGTGATAGGTACCTCGTCGTGGCTCAGGTGTTTGATCTGACAAGAACAACCTTGAGAAATCTGGCAGCAATGTCGGTCCATTTTCTTAACGCAAGACGAACAAAAATCATCTAGGTCAGGGAGGACGAAAATTTTCTCCCACCTCTCTGTTGGCAAGTGGAAGGGCTTCTCCTCCGCTGTGGCCTCGGACGTGACCGGATCGTTGGAGGGGCTTGTGATTGATGTTGCTGTACCAGATCGTCAGCGTCGTTACGAGTTGAAGAAATTGTGCCAGATCCAACCTGCGAAGCGGCAGGCTTGGCGCCATCGCGATCTTCGCGTCTCTCCTCCATGGTGTCGTCTTCCGTCACTGTTGGCCGTGTCGTAGAGTTCGTCGATGTTGGTAGAGGTTCAAAATTTGTGGAAAATATCCCAAGCTTTTTTACATTCGTTTAGTGAAGTCAACAAAGATGGCAAAGTAAATTACCCAGGCGTTTCCAGAATCGAAAGGGGAGCTCGGGAATGCATGGGGCCAACAAGATTGGAGAAAGGAAACTTCTAGTTCGGCTTTGTCAGTTCATTTTCGAGTGGGTCTTCCATTGCAGACCAACTCACGTAAAATCTTACCATCACTCTGCCCTCAACTTCTCTCGCTCCACAAAATCGCCATCAGAACGCTTCGCCGACTTTCTCCCACTCACTTCAACAAACTCGCAAATCCGCCGGGCACAACATTCCCGCCGCCTATCTGGCAAGAAACCACCACTGATCCTCGCAATTTCAGTACAGGGACCAGCAGAAGTCTCCCACTCCGCCTTCGCACTTATTGAAAGCGTGTTAGGACTGCGGGTATGACCCTCTCAAGATTGAAGGCGGAGTGTTTGGGATGGAGCGTGACTGAGTATGTGAATTTTGTGGGAGTGAGATTCTACAGAATAGACGGACGTGAATGAGGAGGACACGCGTAAGCTAATTGGAGAAGATTGGTGCCTGAGGTGGCTGTGAGATGTTGACGAGGTAAAGAATGAGTTTGGGTGAGGTTTGGTGGTGAATGGAGTTTGGTTTTTGAATGACCTTGATGAAATGTATTTATGGATATTGAGAAGATGAAAGACTGGGAAGAAAAACTGTTGAGAAATACGTAGTATATTAGATGGGAACTTCAATGCGCTTGAGGAAGTCGCGATTTCTCAGTTGCGGAAGGTGTGCAGCTGGGAGCGTTAAGGGGAAGGAACGAGGAGGATGGTCACGTGCGACCACAACACTTCGCCCAAAGTACCGCAATGCAGTCACTAAGAGCCACAGATATAGTGTAAAACTATGTCTACTTTGTACCAAGAGTCAAGAGCCAGCTCGCGATACGAATCCAGCAGCAACGGATTTTGTGCAGCTTCGTTAGTCGGATTACGGGATACACTTCTTTGTGGGAAGGCTGAATCAACCCACAGCTTTCCATGCACGAGCAAAGATATCCATGACGTCGGGAATCTCACATATCAGGTAAATCCTCATATCAACCAAATTTCAGACTTACAATACAAGTCGTGGTCGAGACCACTTATAGGGGAGGCTCGTACGTTTCAGCGAGTGACAGCCCGTGAGGCGTCGCCTAACGAGTAAACTCGTATGCATGTCCACTGTAATACAGTATGCACGAGGAGGGGTTAATGGACTTAATCGCGGAGGGTCCTCTAAGGTCCTTCGTCCGTCCCCCATCCTCCGACTCAATTTGTTTCGACTCCCTCTCTCCTCAGCCCTTACTAAACACATTTACATAACTCTGCTTCATCTTTGCACACAAAAGCACTCGCAGCTCAGCTCCAACAAGACTTTTCAACCTCACCAAGCACTTCTCCACAACCACCACAATGCCAAACAAATATTCAGAAGCCCACAAAGTCTCCAACCTCCGCGGTCCCGGCGACGCCCGCCCCACTGCTCTCCAAATAATCCAAGATGAAAATTTGGTTGGAAAATTGCCCGACAAAGTCTTCATCGTAACCGGAGCTTCCGCAGGCATCGGCCCAGAAACCGGTCGGGCTCTCGCAGCAACAGGAGGAAAAGTATTTCTCACCGTCCGGGACCTCAAAAAGGGAGAAGAAGCATGTAAATCCTTCCTCGAACCAGGACGCGTTGAGCTGCTTGAGATGGACAACAATTCTCTCGAGAGTGTAAGGGCCGCTGCGAAAATGTTTCTGAGTAAGAGCATGACGCTCAATGTGCTTGTTAATAATGCGGGGATTATGGCTGCTCCCGAGGGAAAGACGAAAGATGGATTCGAGAGCCAGTTCGGGGTGAACCATCTCGCTCATTTTCTGTTCTTTAATTTGTTGAAGGATACCATGATCGCATCGTCAACACCGGAATTCCACTCGAGGGTTGTGAATTTGAGCTCCACTGGGCACATGGCTGGCGAAGTGCAGTTTGGAAATTATGGGTTTGAGGATGGGAGTTATACGCCTTGGGGAGGGTACGGACAGAGCAAGACGTCAAATATCTATATGGCGAATGAGATCGAGAATCGTTTTGGGGGGCAAGGGTTGCATGGGTACTCGCTTCATCCAGGTGGGATATGGACGGGGTTGCAGAAGTTCATTCCAGCGGAGATGATGGCGCAGTGGAGGGCGAGACCGAATGTTGAGAATATTTTGAAGAGCACGGAACAGGGCGCTGCGACTTCGGTGCTTGCTGCTGTGGGGAAGGATTATGAGGGGAAGGGACGACTGTATTTTGAGGATTGTGACTTGGCTCCTCCAACTGAGAATCACGAGAGTGGGTATGCGGCATATGCCTTTGATAAGGAGAAGGAAGCGAGGCTGTGGGAGGATTCTCTGAAGATGGTGGGGTTGAGTGGGGCTTGATTCACGACTCTGGGCTAGCTGGCATTTTCACTCTCTCCAGTCGTGTCCACTGAAATCCATTGTACACTTTGGAGCCTCTGTCGCGTCACCAAAATCCGTATTTTCGAGATTTCTCCTGCCTCCTCACTTCAGAGCATTTCTCTTCGAATAGGGTGATTTCGTTGTTCCTGTTTTGGCTTGAATATTGAGAGAGGCAGGCGATGTATACATGTCGGAAGTGGTTTTGGTGTCATTGTTTTGGGGCATCGAAAAACTTTTGATCTCGCCCAGCATCCATTGCTCCCCAAGTATCTTCGAATGTGCAACTTGGCCCAAGATCGATTGTTCTATAATGTCTGAGATCTTTGAAGAAGACAGATTTTGAATGTGTAGTGACATAGGTTTATGTGGAGAGAGGAAGTGTTTGCAATTTCAAGCTTGGTTTGAAACATTTAAAATGAATAATGGAAGTGTATTTCTCAAGAGGAAGTATTTCCAATGTCCAGCTCAGCTTGGGACGATTAAAAAAGATTCCACTCTGTCTCCCAGCCTCCCAGAGATCTTGCTCTCATTGGACGAGAACAGTAGAATTCAATTTTCAATACTCCAAGTCAAGTCAGACATTTGGAATACTTCGGCTCCTAAGAACTGTTTCTCCAAGTCATGGTGCATTCAAATTCAAGTCCCTTCAGCAGTTCTCAAAGTTTGAGAACATTGAAATGCTCTATAAGAGTTCGCTGTCCAACTTGACCTGGGGAATTAATACCACAATGCCGATTTTTCTCTCTCGTTTATACGGGTCCACCCTTTATATCTTCTTTTATCTCATATTTTTAAATTGCTACTTCTGCGGCTATGTTACTTTACTTCAACAACTTTTGAAACGGTTAAGCGGCGATACCTGACATTCAACACTAATACTTGAGCCCGTTACCCATTAACTGGAGGCAACAGCTCGGGGAGGTGCCTTCCTTCATTTGCTCTTCCGGCTGTATTGCCGCCTCCTAGGTCTTTGTTATCTAATCCTTCACTTCTTACTCCCGCCGCCATCCGCCTCCTTCATCTAATCTTTTACTTGCCACAGTCACCTCGATAAAAGCACCCGTTATAGCGAGTGCCTCCCTATCACATCTTTCATCTAATATCTTTGCATCGCTGCCCCTGTGGACGCATAACCGCACTAGAGAAAGACTCGTCTCCTCAAATAACTTCAGATCCAGTCAACCACCATTAACCACTGACGTCCGACATCCGACATCAACATTCACCTCTGCTACCTGCCACCTAAACCGATACCCGCAAAGCAAAGTGCACTTATCCGTATCCACCAGCGTCTGCCGTGACCCTTTCTCCATCATTGCAGCTTGCCTGCTACCCGGGTCAATAGCTGCCAAGGAAAGCACGTTTAGCTGTATCCACCTGTGTTTACCCGTTACCCCTTTCCCAACTACCGACATTCACCCGCGAAGCGAAAGGCGAAGCGAAGCATTGCAAAGATGTCGATATCTTACACTCCTGCTCCCGGCACACCCCTTTGGCTATTATTCGAGTACTGCCACCAGTTTGTAAGTTCCCATTCCTGGCCAGCACATTGCTTCTGAAGGCGATGCTGATCGCCTATCTTAGGAGCTGCTTTGCCAAAACCGACCCGTCGACCTCCAATACTGCTTCGACTTGGAAGCAAGGGTTTACAATGTCATTGGCGGATGGTTGAAGGGCTCGGTTGTCCCGCATGAGGGCTTGGTTAGGGGAAGGAACTATGGCTACGCTATACAAACCATTCTCAATGGAACTGGAGCTGACAAGGAGGGTATTATTCACACGGCTATCTTGCAAAAGTACTACATCGACGTTCAGATCAAGGAGGGCAAGTTTGAAGGATATGGGGTTAATATGACTGTGGCACGGGAGAGTCATTTGAGGGGACGCTTGGAGATTGAGGACCAGTTCTGGGAGGGAATTCTAATGGCTCTGGGTTTTTGAGTCGGGTTGATTTCGCTACCCCTTTCTCGTCTGCCGGTGTTTAGCCGCTAAGCGACCGAATTTGCGTGGACTTCGTCTGGTTTTAACATGGATTTCAGACAAATAAAAACGTTGCTTTCATTGTTCTCACAATGCCCAGAACAATGCAAAAGTGAATCGTGAAATTTCAGATTCTCAAAGTCATAAGAAGTCAAATGTTCTAGGAGAACTTGGATCATTTAAAGATATGAGGTGTTGTGAGACAATTGCATGAACAAAGCAGTGTTTAGCATGTAATTAGGCTTCAAATATAAGGGTAAGTAAAGTTGATATAGATTAAGATATCTAGTGTATAAGAAGTGCAGTTTAGGAGAGGGTTTATATGCTTCTGCAGTTGAAACTAATCTAATGGGGGATGATCACGTGAATAGCAACTAACATGTTCAATGTCCCTGGGAAACTGGTACTGTACATTCAAAGAAATGAGATTGTTGAATATTCCAGGAAGTCTTGCTACATTCAAGGGTATGAGAAGTTGCATGTTCCCAGAAAACTAGTACATTCAAGAACATGATAAGTCCATATTTGGGAGAACTTGGTAAGCTTACATTCAACCTCTTTGAGGTTCAATCTTACATAACTTCGAGTACATTTAACTCTGATTCAATTCTTGTTCCTATTTACTCTTCTTCGGCACCCTTTTCCCGCAGATCCAGAATGCGAAAGGGAAGATGCTCATGACCGCAGCAACGAAACCAGGGAGGCTGCTTGTTCAATGTACACTAAGAGCTCTGTACATTGGCACTGCTGCAAATTGGAGAGCAGGCGCCAATGAACTGCCAAGTGTGGGTTGACGCTGCGTTAGCCGACGAAGCACAAGCGGCATAACTGTCGGCCAAGTAGTTGAGCAGCACGTTGAAGTTCAGTGTTTAGCCGGATCCGTAAAGAATTCCAGATAATGCTGGCGAGAGCCAGTGGATGAAAGAGTGCGAGGCCCAGGCGCTCCATAATAGGCCAAGGGCAATGAAAGGCCCTGTGAAGCAGGCGAGTGGAGGCGGCTTGTGCCGTGGTGCTTGGTCCACGCTCGGTCTTGTGATGAGACTCGATGGTACATGATGTCGAAGAGATATTGAGCGGGTACTGTGAGGATGATTCCTACTCCAAATTCGAGGAGGCGATTCCCTTTTCACCGGTGTTGCAGCCATATATATCTATTACGGTGTCAGTTTCAATCTCGTATAGCTTTGAGCAGATGTGCAAACCTTCAAATATGATTGGGTACGACTGCAGGAATATGTAGAAGACGGCGTACTTAAACGCCAGATGGATGCAGGTGAAGAAGGCAAGTGGTTCTTTGCAGAGCATGATTGTTGGTCGGATGTGCACTTTGGCTAGAAAGTCTTGCCAAACAAACTTATTTGCCTTTACACGGACCATGAGGGTTCAAGCTACCCGTTTGGGTGCGAATCTGCTTGCCCCGGTTATCTAGTATGATATTGTGGTCTGTCTCTGACTTCGAAATAGGCGCAAATAATGTATGAGAAAGAAGTCGGGAGAACTGCACTGGCGTTCTACTCAAGGTATCACACACCCAAAGTCATCTTGGTCTGACCAGTGAGGAATATTCCAGACAGAGAAGAGCCGCAAAGAAACCGAACTTCAGCACCGAAAAATTCTGCTTCATCTATCTCATATCCGTACCGGCTGGGAGGAGATGGACCTTGTCGTAAGGAAACAAAGCAGAACTGACTCTGCTCAAAAGGTCGAGAATCGTCCCGTTCACGGCTCTTCTTCCTTTCCAAACACAGAAGAAAGCAGCCATCAAATGTCAAGACAGAAATTTCAGGAAGACCAATATGATGTAAATGAAGTCTTGGTAATCATCATCAAGGATTCCAGATTGCGGCCGAAGAGCCTCATGTCCGACAACCCACAAAAGGGGCTATGGTGCGTATTACTCACTAATCGCCGAATTGGTTAATGCATTAGTTGTAGTCACCATTTCCAGGGTAAATTAAAGCCTGTGCTCAAACCTTAAAGTTAAACCTTTAGTTTTTCTATCTTTTATTCATTTAAATTTACATAAGTATACAACTATTAAATCGTAAAAAAGAAATTAGGCCTTTATATAAGCTCTCTTATTATAGTTAAAACTTTAGCTTAGAAGTTTAATAATAAGAAGGTTCTCATATTTATTATAAATATGGAAATTTAAAACAAGAGCCTTAATATTAACAGAACTTTTAACTTCTAATAGCGTGAATTATTAGCTATATAGAAGCCTCTCGATATATAAAGAAGCATCTTAAAAAAGTTAAGTAGTAAAAATGTTACTTAGAGATCCCTAGAAAATTGGCGAAATCGGTAATTGGCGCACCAGAACTGTGATTAGAAAGGGTAAAAAGGACGTGCCTTTCTATTACTATACGTTCATGCCCTTTAATAGGCCACGAACTAGGCTATACTAATTAAACTAAGCTCGCACGAGCTTACGTGATTCCACGTGTATACTAGATTACGTACAAAAGCGTGATTAGAAATCATATCCTCCCCTACTTAGAACGAACTTACTCCTGAAAGTCGTGTAAAAAGGGAAGAAATCAAGACCTAGTAATAGTTTTACTTAATCGAATCCTAATTAAAATAAGGAATTATATAAGGCTCCCTATATAGCTCCTATTTATCCCATATTTCTTCTATCCGATTGTGTTTCTTGCTATTAATCCTTCTCTCTATATATTAGAGAAAAGGTCTCGTTCATGCCTTCTATTTTAGTAAGGGGAACTAGGTTTTCCTAGTCCTCTTTTCTTATTTGTTCGTGAATCCTATATTTTTTTCTATATATAGAAGGCCCGTTTAAAGGTATTCCAAAGGGTTCTAGCTATAATTCATATTCGACTAACTAATTAGAGCCCTGGAAATTCGCCTAAGTGAGCTTAAAGAGCCTCTTCTATGCGTTTATAACCTTCCCTCTTTCCTATTAATACTTCTACTTAATAACCTCGATTTGTGGCACTTTCAATTACTTTATAATTCTTCTAAGTCTTCTATATTCTCCTCATCTTCTATATCTATTTCTCTTTTACTCCTTTACCTTAAACTAATTCTTAGTTTATTCGTATTCTCTTCTTACCTTCTTCTCTCTATCTTTTGCTTATAGCTTCGTATATAAGTTATGAATATAAAGCTCCTTTACCTTCTCCTCATCTTCTTAGTATATATTAGTATTACCTTTATAGCTAATATAGATTTTGCTCCTAGTAGTTATACTATAGGTTTTAGAGGTAGTGGTTCTAGTAGTAGAGGTAAGCCTCCTCGTTGTCCTAGTCTAATTAATAGATATAAGGGTTAAGTAAGCTATATATTCCTAATTCCTTATTTAGAACTAACTCTATTCGAAGGGAAAGAAGAGTTAGTAGGAACTTGAAATCGAAACTATTCTATATATAGCTCACTTAAGGACTACTATATAGCTCTAAAGGAACCTTCAAATTCGTCGAGAATTAACTTGGTATAAGCCTATATTAATTAACTTTAATAGCTATATAACCTTTCCTAAAGCTAGCCTTCTTTAGCTTTTAGGATCCTAGAATACTTATTTATATACCTAATATTAGAATAGAGCTAGCCTATTTTCTTAATATATCTCTTTTCACGAGCCTTTAAGTAATAAGCTCCTAAATCCTCCTACTAATTTGTCTCTTCTATATAATAGTTCTTATAGTAATTACTATTAGAATAGCTAAGGTTCTTTATATTCTCTTTATCCGGGTAGAGGTATATTTTGCTCCTTATCTATCTCTTTATCTAAGCTCATAATTCCTAGCTTCTATTCCTCCTTATTATCGTTATATGCCCTTATACTAAAGTACTTTATATAGTTATACTCGAGTTAGATCCAGATTTAATTTAGATACTCCTAATAGTATTAGGGATACTATAAATGAATAATAAGGTATTATTAATATACTTCGTCGTCGAGGAAATCTCCTTAAGTCGGGTTATCCGGTACCTAATATTATTAAAGACTCTTCCCCTAAGGATGATAATAGCTAGGTTACCTTAGGTAATAAGGACTAGTTTAATTTAGGTAAGCCTAACCCGGGTCCTTACTCTCTTCGATTATATTTAGGCTCTTCCTCTTATCCTATAATATATATTCGCTTTAATTCTAGTGATTTTTAACCTAGTAAATCTATAGCGGGTTATACTTATAGCTATATTCGATTCTATTCTAATAGATCTATAATAGATATATACTCTAGTAAAATACAAATCTAGTTACCCTCTTATTTAGGTACTAGAAGTCGTCCTAGTATACCTAATTCTCTTTATTTATAAGCTAGTTCTCTTATAGATATAAGTTCTTATACTAGATCTCCTAGATTCTTCGATTTCGACTATAGTTAAGCTCCTAAAGCTTTATTTAGTAGCCCTTTAAGATATCCTTAGCCTCCTTCTAACCTAAGTAGTCGAGGATCTTTATATATATAAACCCCTTCGAATTTATATAAGAACTTCGAGAGTAAGAGTAACTATAAAGAGTATTAACCTCCTAGTTCTAGTAGAAGTAAGTATTATTAAGTATCTATATATAAGGCTAGTAGAAGATATATCGGGGTTTAAGGAAGTATATATATAGTACTAGTGATAGAATTAGATTTATAGTATTTAGAGAGTAGTTATTTAGAGTTCTTAGGGTTTCGTTCGCGATAATTTTCGTATAGGTATAATTTAGTCTCGCGGATATATATGACTTTACTTAATTTTATTATATAGTTTTCTATAAAAGGATAGTGTCTTTTCTTATACTTTTAAGTACTATAATTAGTTCTATCCTTATTCTTTATAGGAATTAATGATTTCCTTAATCTATAGCTCGTATAAGTCCTTTACCTAGTCTCCCTAGCTAGGGGAGATTTTGGAAGAGTATTTCGTATATTTGATAGTTCTTTTACCGCTTTTTAAGACCCTTTTAGGTATCCTCTTCTCCTCTTAGTTAGCTATAAAGCCCTAACTTCTTCTGTTTTATATAAAGTAATTACTTATACCTTAAGGACTTCGTCTAAGGACTTCTCTTCTATAGTAGGTTCTATAACTATAGATTTAGGTACCTAGCTTAGTAGAACTATAATACTATATATAAGCGAGTATACGATTTCGTCCTTCTATATAAATCTACTCCCTTCTACTTCTAAATACTCTATTAATCCGTTGACTATAAGCTCCAAATATGTTCTAAGGGGAGTTATTATTAGAATCTATAACTAGCTTTCAAGTACTTAATCTAAGCTCGAGTAGGCCTATTCTAGAGGTATATATAAAGGTAAGGGAGCTAATAGAAGAGGGGGTTCCTCTACTAATTCTCGTTTAGCCTCTTTCCTTTCTAGCTTTTCTCTATATTCTACCCTTAATTAAAGCTTATTAAAAAGAGCTTAATTAATATAGGTATTACCGAGTTTTCTCTCTCCTAATTTGAACTAATTTAGCCTCTAGATTAGGAGGTCTAACTATTCTCGTTTATAGAGAGTTTCTAATTCCTTATAGGAATAAGCTAAGACTCTCTCTTATTTAAGTATTTCTCAAATATCTTTT
Source organism: Hyaloscypha sp. PMI_1271 (assembly GCA_021399465.1). Lineage (NCBI taxonomy): Eukaryota > Fungi > Ascomycota > Leotiomycetes > Helotiales > Hyaloscyphaceae > Hyaloscypha > Hyaloscypha sp. PMI_1271. The sequence goes on along the minus strand of JAJTUS010000015.1, from coordinate 227,957 downwards.
AAAGGATCTACTAAGTTATAGAGTTTATATAATTAGTCGAAGTTATAGGCTATATTCTAGCCTCTAGTTTCTTTATTAACTATATTCGGATATAATTATATTAGTCGATTTCTATAAATTAAAGACTTAAGTACTTTCTTATAAGTATCTTATAAAGTATATATTCTAATTAATATAATAAGTATAACTTTATAAGGACTAAACTACTTTAATTTGAATTTTAAGGGGGATTCGTCTTATATAAGTATATAAGTCCCTATAGGAATATCTTTATCCTTTTTGAGAATTTGGTTATATATAATACGTACTCTAATAGCTCTTTCTACTAAGGCTTTATTATATACTAGGCGAGCTTTATTTATAATAATGTATCTGGTAATTATTCCCTTAAGGCGAGTTTCTTAATTATCTAATAGTTTAGGTTTATTTAGATCTCCTAGGAGTCTCGGGTCTACTTTATATAAGAGGAAGAATAGACTATACTTACTAACTAAATAGATTCTGATTCATATAGTAAAGAGTACTTAGTATAAGTATTTGTCCTAGAGGGTAACTAGTTTACTATATAAATACTAAGTAAGTATTTTCCCTAGTATTCTATTAAATTATTTAACCTTCCTATTAGTTTAAGGGTAATATAGGGTAGTCGTATAGTACCTAACTCTAGCTATATAAAGGAATATATTTATAGTATCTAATACTAAATTAGAACTATTATCTAAGAGGATCTTATTTAGTATTCTATATACTATAAAAATCTCCTCCTAAATAAAGTTTATTATACTCTAGCTTATAGTATCCTTTAGGGCCCAAATAATAGGCTAGCCTATAGATCGTTTAATAGCTATAATAATCTATCTATTCCTAGAGTAGGTTCTTAGTAGAATTCTAATTAAGTTAATTAATTATTACTTAAAGAGCTAAATATCTTCTTACTTAAGGGAGTTATGTAACCCTCTATTTATACTCGGGTAAGGGTTCTTCGTCGTTTAATAATTAGGACATGTATATATCTAATTCTAGATGTCTTTCTTAATTAAGGGCTACTAAGCTCTCGAGTAAAGGACTCTATTTAACTTAGGCTAACTAAGGTACCTATATTCCTTATAGATCTATTTAATATAGGATCTATGAGTTAGTAGGCTCAAATAAGGTATATAATAACTAGTATTAAATACTTTATATAAGAGCGAGCCTCGCTTAAGTATAAAGCTTAAAGGCGAGTAATTCTAATTATATAGAACTACTTTTCGTAGCTTAATATCTATTGGTTTAGTGCTCGAATAGAGATACCGGACTATAGTATCTTCCTATTTAGCTTTATTAACTAAACGGATTAAGTTAAATTAAGCTTAGTAAGCTTAACTAGTCCTAATAAAGTCCAAGCGATAACTAATTATATTGGGTACTATTACTTTAGTTCCCGGTTAATATATAATATCTAAATCGTATATTCTAAACTTAGTAATCTAGTATACTAGTTATTTAGAAGGAATCTTAGTATCCTTTAGGTATTTGAGGCTTTCGTAGTCTATAAGGATCTTCGTATAAGTATAATTATTGATATAATATACCTATATATGAACTATATATTTAATAGCTAAGAGTTCCTTTTCTTAAACTATATAGTTTAACTCTACCCCTTAGAGCTTCCTTCTATTAAATACTATAGGGTAGAAAATACCTTATTTATCTACTTAGAGTAAGATATAGCCTATAGCTTACTCGGAAGTATTTGTCTCGATTATGAATAGTTGATACTAATTAGGTTATTATAGGATAAGCTCGCTTATTAGTCTATCTTTAAGCGTAAGGAAGGTATACTAGTATTTAGTAGTCCAAGTAATTAGTTAATTCTTCTATTTTTATAACTCTATATCCGTTTCCTTAAGTAAATTACTTAGTAGAGTAGTAATTATAGCGAAGTTATATATGAATCTATAGTAATAAGAAGCTAGCCCTAGGAACTACCTTACTTTATATATATTCGTAGGTACTAGCTATTCTTCTACTAGTTTAGTCTTAGATTACGAAGTCCTAATAACTCCTTTTCCTATAATATACCTATAGAATTCGACTTCTAAGACTCTAATTATATACTTACTAGGTTTTATGAAGAGTTTATTCTCTTCTAGCTTACTTAGGACTTAATCTAAGTATTTCTGGTATTCCTTAATTAAATTAGAATAAACTATAATATTATTAAGAAAGACGATAATAAATTAATTAAGGAAAGGCTAGAGGATAGTATTTATAAGTATTTGGAAAGTAGCTAGAGTATTCGTGAGTCTTATTAGTATTACTAAGTACTCGAACTTACTAATTTATATATTAAAAGCTATTTATATAATACTATTATTAGTATTCTAGACTTAGTAGAATCCCGAGAATAGGTCAAATTTAGAGATAAACTTTACGTTTCTAATTCGATTAAGATAGTCTTAAATCCGGGGTAACAGATAAGTATTCTTCTCTATTATAGTATTTAATCCTCGGTAATTAATATATATCCTCTAAGTATCGTCTAACTTCTTTATAAAGAGGACTAGTACTCCCTAAGGACTACTACTTATTCGAATAAGTCCCTTCTCAAGTATTAGAGTAATCTACTTCATCTATTCCTCTAGCTAAGATTAGGAGAGGGGATAAGCTACTAGATTAACTAGCCGAGTATTACTAGTATCGATTAAGTACTATACTATTCTATTTAATAGGAGCTAATCTAGTAAGTCCAAGCAAAAAGCATTTATATACTTCTAGATTACTTCCTAGAAAGGAATAGGAATATCCTTTAGTAAACTAGATAAGCTCGCTTAATCCTCTAATTCTAGGGGTTAAATAAAGAATAAGTTAATAATAAAGCTATAGGTTTTCCTAGTTATCTTATAGATACTCTTAGCTATAATTAGGTTAAGCTCCGTGACTTGAGCTAGTCGACGAGTATCCCGGTTCGCCGTAAGTAAGTGAGTTCCTTTATAATCCCTAATCCGGATAGTTAAATAAATCTAGTTAATATTGGGGTTAAAGGCTCATAGCTATAGTATACCTAAAATAATATTATAATTATATAGTAGATCTATAATTATTACTTATATTAAAAGGCGATATTATCCTATTTAGCTAAGAATAGTAGAAGTAGTTATCGCTTCTTTAAGCTCTCTATTTATAAACTTAATTATTACTAGGGAAGAGAATAGAATAGGTTAACCTTATTAATTAGCGAATAAAGTATTAGCCTAGTTATATATAGAACTACTATTAAGTAAATACTTAAAAGTATTTCCCTATTAATTATAGGCTATAAAAGTGAGTAAGTTACTCCTAGTAATATTAAAAGAGGGTAATTTCTCAAAGGGTCTATATAAAGAATAGGTTTTAAGCTTTAGTCGAGAGCGGGTAGTAGTAGTAGTTAGAAGAGCTTTAGTTTTATATAGTATAAACGGCTCCTAGGTTTCTTCGTATATTTATTAATTAGCCTATACTAAATTATCCTCTAATTAAGCTAATATTAGGGATAATTCTAGTTTCCTGAGTAGAAAACTTCCTTAGGCTTATAAGGAGATCGAGAATAAGAGGATAATTAAATTATTATTCCTTACTTCTATATATAAAGTAGGCTCTATTTACTAAGTACTAGGTTTTAAATAGCTTTGGATCCTTTTTCTTATTTAGTATAGAAGAGATGAAGTTAAGTTACTTAATATCCTTAATATCCTCTAGCTTTAATCGAGAGAAGGAAGGCTTAAGATAAGGAGTAGAGTGAAACCTCGTATAAGAGGAGCTACTCTCTACTCCCGCTTCCTTAAAAGCTCGGTTAATATAGTCTATAAGTATCTAGTATTCTACTAGGCTAGTAATACTCGGGTAGCGAGTAAATATCTCGAATTTAATCTTATTATTAAGTCCTTTCTTAAACTAGTAAAGGATCTCATAATTAGATAGTCGAGGATTAAGATATATAAGGCAATCCTTAAATACTATAATATAGCCTTAAATAGACCTAGTTTACTAGACTTTCTTATAGTACTAGTATCTCTTATCCTCTATATTAAGTTCCTCGAACTTTATACGAATAGCGATAAAGAAGCTTTCTATTATAGTAAGAGTAGAGTTACCTAAGAGAATAGTACTCTTCTTTTTCTATATCTACTACTTAGAAGCCTTTTCTTCGAGCGTATTAGAGAGAAGGGCTAGAACTTATTCCTCGGAAATAGCTACTCGTATAAGAGTTTTATACTTCTTAAGCTATAAGTATACTTTAGTAGTCTAGAAGAAGGCGGTATTATTAATATAGTTACTATTATACTTTAGGTAGTCCCTAATTCTCATCCTAAGGTAGAATACGTATTTAACTATAGCTTTCCTAGGTTCTATAGGAGCTTTGGGATTATTAGATAACCTAGAGCTTAAAGGGGTTAGTACTTCCTAAGAAGTAGTAGTATCCTCTAATTTTAGTATAGGCGAGGCTTCTAATTTAAGTATAACTAGGATAGTCGAAGCTTAGGGGTAAGTATCTATAGCTAGAATTAAGGGAATAAGTTCCGCTTAGACTTAAGTAATAAGGTTATTAATAGCTATATTCGTCCCCTCCTATATCTTAGTTAAGACCCGGGTAAGCTCTCAAATATATTCCTAAGAGTTAGTAATAGCTATAGAAAGGTCTCTAAGTAAGGTAATAATATAAACTATATGATTATTAAGTATATTCACTACTCTAACGAGTCTAGTTATATGTTCTCGTAAGGCGAATAAGTCTCTATTAATAGTACCTTAGTAAGCGAATAGGCTAGAGACTTATTAACTTATCTTATTTATATAAGGGAGGTACTCTTATAAGTCCCTAGTAAGACATTAGAGTAGTTATATAGTAGTATTCGGGGATTCCCCTCTAGTAAGGTAATCGACTATTTAGCTAGCTCTAGTTATAGTAAGGTCTTAGCTCTTATTAAAAGATATATTAATTAGTAGTGTTTTTGGTATAAAGTAATAGGTAATTAAAGAGGAGGATAACTAAAGTCTATTAAATAATATCCAGATAAACTCTCCTCTTTATACTCCTTTTTATAGGTCCCTGGTTTCGGTTAAGTATAAAGAGCTACAAGTTAAGCTAAGAACTAGTTAGGTTCTCTATAACTCGATTTCTGAGATAGAGGTTTATAACTCCTCTATCCTAGTAATATCCTCATATAGGGTTTTAGTAGGTCTAGTTAACGTCTAGACCCCTCTCTTCCTTATTCGAGGCCCGAGATTAGGATAATAGATATACTCCTATTATCTTAGTAGTCTTGGGTAAGCCTAGGCTCGGCCTAGTTCTACTAGCTCTTTACTCGATTCAGGTAGTAGAATATCTCCGGGATAGTTACTATCCGTTCAGCTGCTACTAGGAGCGCCTTTCCGTGATCAAATGTACCGCAAAATTGTAGCGAATTGGAGGCTTTAAATCAAGGAATCTAACGATATCATTTGTAGATCGAGTTCGCCTAAACGTGCACGGGCCAGGGCGCACCTGGTGGCAGCTGAACGGATAGAGTCTCGATTTACCTAGTAAGTAGACTCGTTTAATAGAGTTACTAATCTCTCCTAATTCTCGGCTATTGTTAGGAATATAAGACTCAACTAGCGAGTTCCTACTTTTCTTAAGGTTAGCTAATATTAGGAGAGATAGGTACTAAGGAATAGGCTAGTCCATAGCTTAGTACGTTCAATAGCTAGGTGCTTCTACTATATAGGTTAGATAGGTAGAAGGTTTTAATAGGCTAGCTAAGACTCTAGCTTCTTTTAGCTTAACCTATGGGAAGCGGAGCACTCATTCGACCCTCGAATAGCCTTTCTAGAGAGGTAGTCGTTAAAGTATATCTTCTTTTTCTCGTAATAGGTGCTCTAATTCGGGGGCGGCTCATTTAATGGCGAGGGGCGGCTATAGAGAGCATATAGATTATACTTCGCTCGATATATCTCCCTAGAACTCCGGAGTAGTTCTAGTATAAGGCCTTAGATAGAACTAAGTCTTTTTAAGGCATTACTACTATATGTGATTAGAAAGGGTAAAAAGGACGTGCCTTTCCATTACTATACGTTCGTGCCCTTTAATAGGCCACGAACTAGGCTACACTAATTAAACTAAGCTCGCACGAGCTTACGTGATTCCACGTGTATACTAGATTACGTACAAAAGCGTGATTAGAAATCACAGAACCGACTTATTATTACTCGTGACACAAGCACACACACACATTTAAGGCTAACGGGCAAGCCACACCTCCATGGCGTTTTTGTTTGCCAGGCAGACGCCCGAATTAAATCCAGATAGCCTTATCGAGATGAGTGAGCATAAAGACCTCAGGACTCGTCAACTTTTAAATTCTCCAAGCGCAAATGGATCCAGCATGTCCGCTTCAAGGCCAAGCAGATTGCAAGGCCAATTTCGACCTAATTCGGTCTTGGCTATCACAATGCGAACTTCATCAAGTCTGCACAAAAACGCCAAACCATGCAACCGAATCTCCACTCCCAACGCGCCTGATTGATGTCAACCCAGGCTCAAAACCGGGCACTCCACGACTAGTCCTCTCAGCAGACCTTGGGGAAGCTACAGACTGCAGTTACACTGCACTTTCACATTGCTGGGGGGTGCAGGGCAAAGTACCAAAGACTCTTCGAGATACACTCATCCAGCACCAAGAGCGGATCACCGGGCTCAGCAAGACCTTTGAAGATGCTGTGGAGGTTACACGGCAAATTGGAGTCCGATATCTTTGGATCGACTCTCTTTGCATTCTCCAAGATGATGCAAACGACTTCCAGAAAGAGTGCTCAAGGATGAGCCTCGTATATGCAGGATCATACCGTATGTTATCAGCAGCAGATTCAGAGGATGGAAGTGGAGGTCTTTTCATCCCCAGAACATCCTTTGGTCTACAATATCCAGAGCATCCTATCAATTATTGGACTTCGTTGTTAAAAGGCCCACTTAGTACTCGCGGTTGGGCATTTCAAGAACATCAATTGTCGCCTCGGATTGTGCACTTTACAAAAGCTCGTATTTTATGGGAATGCCGTACATGCGTTGCATTTGAAGATTTTCCATCTCAAGTATACCGTGGCTTCATTGGCGGTGGAATCTTCCCTGCAATTGCAGGAGTTGATTGGGGAGGGAAAAAAATAGACACATGGCGATTGTTTGATGGACACCAAGAGAGATACGAGAAGATGATTGACTGGGGTCTCAAAATTCCACGAGCTCCCGTTCACATCCCACCCCCGGCGAATTTGGTCAACCCAAATTATAAGCAAGGTATCCGTACGCGCTGACTAAGGGCAGCAGAGTTATACTCGGCTCGGAATTTAACACACGAAGCTGACAAGCTTCCAACTATCTCAGGGCTGGCTGCTGCGGTCGCTAGACTTGTGGGAGGAGATGTTTATCTTGCAGGAATCTGGGAAGGAGATCTTATACGAGGCCTTTTATGGATATCCTTATCCGATACTAGAGTTACTACACCGAAAAGGGCCTCGAATATCCCATCCTGGTCCTGGACTTCCTATTGCGGTAGTATTAATTTCCTTGCGTCTGTGAATGATGCATATATACCAAGCCGCGAGATGGCTCATGGTCTTATAGCTATATTAGACGGAAGTCGTCCCACAATCAAGGTCGAATACATTGCAAGCATCAAGGCACGTACTTCAGTCCTGGGTTTAGACCCTTTTGAATCAGTTGGCAGCGGAACCCTTCAAATCACTACTTTGATAAAATCCTACGATATCGGAACTAATCCTTGGAATAACCGGTGCTGGACTCTCGAGGAAGGCCAGAGTTTTCGAATATTTTTGGACGATGAATCTTCTCAATCACATTCTGGGGTTGTTTTTGCCCTACTATTATCCGGATCTTACGGAATAAAGTCCTCATTTGGCCTCATTCTACAAAAATCCCACTTGGATACTTTTCACAGGATCGGAATATTCTACACTTGGAAGACAGGAGTTATAAACAGCTTTAGGCTAGAAACCCTAACAGTTGTATAATTATCTGCGTACAGCTGACTTCTAGTACAGCTTACAAAACGCTTAATCCAACTACTATTCGTTATGAGATTATTTCTTCCCTCCTTCTTTTCTGCGTAGAGTCGCAACTTACGGACTTTCACCTCGCAGCCCCTCACTTCACGTGACTGATATTACCCCGCCCCCTTTTGACTCGCGTTTCACCTCTCATCGCCTCTTTTCGCACCCTTATTTCACAATTGACGAATAAAAGTACTCCTCAACTCGCTCGTTCAGGGATTGTCGCCGCAGTTGAGCCCAACATGCGTCATTGGACAAGATCGTGGAATGATTCCAGGACCATTAATTTCGACAGGGGCAATTCCACTCGTTACTGGAACGTTGCAACGGTGGCGTTTCCGAAAACTAACGCTACGAGCAGATTGGACCTGCAGAAAATAGCCTATTTTCTCAATATTTTGGACTTCTCCTCTTCGTTGCCAAATTCTTCGGACCGAGCTGTAACAGTTGCAGAGCTGCGAAAGGAAGATTTTGCAGCTTCGAGCCCACGATGGCATCGACCATCATGGATCTGGTTCGAGCTAACGATGTGGAGTTTTCTCCTCTGATAGTGTGCGGAATTATCGCTGGAGTGGTTTTCGCCTGCTGGCAGTTTCTTTTCACGGGCTTGGACCCGAGGGAGCCTCCTGAAGTGAGGTCCAGCATTCCTTTCGGTCATCTGTTTGGGATGTTGTGGTATAAAGCTGAATATGTGACAGTTTTGAGGTGAGTCCTCCTGTTTATTCACTTCTCTTCGAGATGAGTGTAGTTGTTATTCTTTCAGCGTCTCCCTTTAGGTAGTGGCTTGAGGAAGGAACCGCATCCAGTTATCGGCCGGGAGAATTTGCTTCGTCACTTAGTGGCCTCGATTTATGTTTGATCCATCAATTGTTCTTGTCCTGCGTTCTGTACTGATTTTATCATTTCGCCAGCCGCAAAGTCAAGCAACCGATTTATACCATCCGAATTCTGGGGACACGAATGTACATCCTCTGCTCCCCAGAATTCATCCAAAGGACCTTTGCCAACCCGAAAGCCTTCACATTCGAGCCCTTTGTCTCCACCGCCGTTCGACGTCTCCTCAACATCAGCGAACCCGACATGAAAATCCTCCTCCAAGAACCAGGACCCGAGAAACTGCCCTCCTATGCACAAGACATCCACGACCTTGAGCATTCAACCTTAACGCCCGGTGCAGCACTTTCTCAGCTAAATGATGCTTTTCAGACCAGATTAGCAAAATCGTTTAATGAAATCGATATCGAAGGAACGACAGTCAACCTCCATAGCTGGAGCAGAGACGTAGTCACACAAGCAGCATGTGCCGCGATTCTCGGACCCGATAACCCCTACGAAGATGATCCTACACTCATCGAAGCTCTTTGGTAAATTTCCCCTCATACTCCCCACACTCAATTTCAATTCAAATACAAATGCTAACATTAGCCACACAGGGATTTCGAAACCGACATCGTCCTCCTCATCCTGCGCATCCTCCCCAGTCTAACAGCACGGCGCGGCTACGTCGGCAGAGCACGCCTCAGGTCCGCTTACCTATCTTACCACCTTGCAGGGATGTGGAAACAGGGCTCTCCACTCCTCCGTGGAATGAGAGAAATTGGGAAGAAGCATGGCTTCAGCGAAACCCAAATTGCGGAGTGGGACGTCTTGTTCACGATCGCGGCTGTGACGAATGCTATTCCGATAAGTTTCTGGATGTTAAGCTATATACTCGCCGACCCTCAATTAAGTCCATCTGTGCGGGTAGAACTCAAGGCAATCGTAACAATGAAAGAAGAGGGGGAGGGAGGCAAAGTTTTGACACTAGATCCTCGAATGATTCGCGAGCATTGTCCTATTCTCATCTCGACCTGGGAGGAGATGTTGAGATTCACGTCACAGCCTACGCTGGGACGATATGTAACGACTGATACCATGGTTAACAACGAGTATCTCCTCAAGGCGGGGAGTGTGGTGCAGATTCCGACTGGGATCACGCAATCCAACCCTTCATATTGGGGTCCCGACTCCTCTTCTTTTAACGCCCGCCGCTTTTTCAAAACTGATAAAGACGGAAAGGAAAAGGCGAGCAGAGACGAAAGGGAGCAAGAGAAGTTGCAGAGGAGGGCGTATACGCCTTTTGGAGGCGGGAAAAATCTTTGCCCTGGGCGCCATGCGGCTGCGAATGAGACGTTGAGTTTTGTGGCGATGATGATTTATGCTTTCACAATCGAAAACAAAGATGGGAAGCCATTCAAGGTTATTGAGACAGCACCAAGAGCTGCTGGTGCTTCGGTTCCGAAAGCTGAGGGGGATGTGGAAGTTGTTATTAGGCTGAGAGATGACTTGAGGGGCGTGAGGTTGGCTTTTGCTGGTGGAGAAGAGAGATGAGAAGAAATGAGAGTTGTGCTCTGAAAATAAGTCAATATAAAATACAATATAATCTAATTCATCGATATGCCGTGCAGAAGTTCAGGATATAATGGATACCGAGAATCTTCCACAATACACGAATGGTGTTCAGGCCATCTTGGATTCCCTCTGAAAAAAGCGATTAATAACAACCCATCTAATAATATACAAATAAATGAGCCTGGTTCCAGTCATATCGCAAACATACTCGAGTCAGCATCTTCATTGGCCCCTCCAACCGGCGAATCCGGCGACTCAAACCCACCATTCATCTCACCTTCCTGTCGTTCCTGCATCTGCCAAGCCCCTTCTGCAGGACCCAGATTTTGCACTTCCTTTCCAGCTGAACGTCTAGCTCATGCTGTCATAAACTCTCCGAGTCCATGTGTGAAGGTGGTTGGGAAACAGGTACAAGAAAAGGTAGTTCTTAGTCACCTGACCAGACTCCTCATTTCTCAATCAGGAAGGTGGGGGAGCTTTCGCCTCGCACGTGGGACGACCACAGGTGTCAATTTTCTCCCAAGGCTTCTCCAAGCTCCGGAATCAATAACTCGCAAAGAGAATCGCCGAGCTAGATGCAGTTGTGAAAGGTGGGAGAGCTGTATATATATTAAGAAGCATGGACTTTAATTTTTCCTGTGTCTTGGAGTGTCTCACTCAAGCTCTCAATTCAACCCTCGTCATGCAGCTCACGCGCCTCCTCCCGTTCGGCTTCGCCATCACGTGTGCAAGTCTCGCAGCACCGGCACCGGAACCAACTGCTCTTGCTGTCCTACCTAGAATTCATTCCAATGAATACACTAATTACACGACTCTTACTGGTTTCTTCTTGCAGGATGATCCAGCTACCTCCACTACTGGTTTTGACTATGTGAGAATGCAGTTTTGGAGAGCGAGAGAGGATGTGGCTGATTTATATATGTGTAAAGGCAGCTGTGAATTTCGGCTTGATCAACAGAACATATCCGACCGATAACGAGGTCCCTGCAGACTGGACACAATGGCAGAAATTCGATCACTACGTCTGGCGTCTGAATCGTGGCAGTGGACGTTTTGTCCAATATAAAGTCTTGTACATGGGGTAAAGATTTTTTTATATGCTTAATTTGATATCCTGCTGCGAAAGATGAGAGCCTGGAGGTATTTCAGGAGCCATCGTTCCTAAAGTTCTCAGCTCGTCCGGACTTTTCTCGATTTTACGGTGCTAATTTACCGTGTTCATAGCCGTCATGGTGAAGGATATCACAACGTCGCTGAAACATACTACGGAACTCCTGCTTGGAACGTGGGCTTTTCCTCCCGGCGCCAAATTCCAAATTACTGACATGAATAAGTGCTACTGGTCCCTCAAAGACGGCAACGGAACCGTATCCTGGGCCGACGCACGCATAACCCCCAACGGCATCGCGCAAGCCGTAAAAGCGCACGACTTCTGGGCCTCCCACATCATCAGCCAGAAAATCCCCGTGCCCGAGACATACTACACATCCCCCTTGACGCGGTGCTTACAAACAGCAAACATCACGTTCTCCGGCCTCGATCTTCCTTCGCGTCAACCCTTCATCCCCACCGTGAAAGAGTTATTCAGAGAAGGGATTTCTGGTCACACGTGTGACAGACGCGGCACGAAGACGTATATCCAGGGCGCATTCCCGGCATATAAGATTGAGGCGGGTTTCTCGGAAGATGATCTGCTCTGGAAACCGCTCCAGGGCGAGGTGCCAGTCAACGAAGACATCCGCAGCAAGATTGGTCTAGATGAGGTATTTGACAGTGATGACAGCACATATATCTCCATCACCAGCCACTCGGGAGAAATTGCTTCCCTTTTACGAGGTAAGACTTCCTCCATTTTTTTATTATAATTTTTGTTTTTGTTTGGGAGGTATGGGAGAAGGGGTAGAGAATGAAGCTGATAAAATGATACAGTGCTTGGTCATCGCAGCTTTAGTCTGAGTACTGGACAGGTCATTCCTGTGTTGGTTAAGGCAGAGACGATTCAGAGCAAGCCGATTGTTACTGCTAGCCAGGCGTGGACCACTATCTCGACTTGTAGCACAGCGCCGCCACTTCCTACTGCCACCTAGAGGAGTACGGAGTTCGCTTTGGATGAATGTAGTGAATAAGTAGTGAAAGTATTGGTAATGTCGAATGAAGTAATTGAGACGACCCGATCTACGTCCAACTTCCCTACGAGGCTGCGGGACACGCTCTTATTCAACGCCACTTGGCTGAAAGGCGTAGCCATGGGAGTGCCACGAGATGGACGAATTGCTCATAAAACCAGAATCCGTGATAAATACTTATTTCCATTGCGAATCCAATCCAATTGACCTAAACCAAAGGAGAAGCCAAATCAGCACCAACCATACTTCTCATTCCCAACCCACTCAATGTCATCCGAGGTGCCACTTCCCTCTCCATACCACATCAAACTCGCAATACTCTCCTCCTCCCTCTCAACCTCACTGTGTTCCAACTCAGTCCCCTTAACCAGCTGCTTGACAAACTCAGTTGGGTTCCAGAGCTCCACATGTCCAAGTTGCCACTCCTTCGCTTCCGCCTGAGCAATCTCCAAAATACCTTTCAATTTAGTTGCATTAGCTTCCACGTCTGCTTCATCCTCAATAACGAGTCGTAGTATATGAAGTGTATTTCCTGATTCCGGTTTTAAAGGGCCATAGAAAGCTCGTGTCCAGACAGCCCAAACGCGGGAGCCGGGCTCACCGGCAATAGCGCCTTTGATATTAGGCGATTTGCCAAATATTTTGCCGGAGACAAAGTCTTCGCGCTTGTGGTGCCATTGCATGACATCGTGGTTTGGGATCAAGGCAATGTGTACTTTCTCATCCTTCGCGGTTTCGAGGCTTCGTCTGATGTATGTTTCGTCCAAAGCACAGAGTTCCTCGAGATCGGGATATGCTAAAGGTTTCGCGGTAAAGGGCTTGCTATTCGAAGCTGGCGGGAACGCGATGTGTGTACTGGGAAACGGCACCCATCCGAACTTTGCGTAGTACTTCTTCCCAATGTCCGAGTACAGGATGCTGAATGGGCAGCAAATGTTTTTGTCGACCTGCCAGTCCTTCAACACAGGACCCAGCTCTCGCAGCATCCGACTCGCGTATCCCTTCCCTCGAAACTTGGGCTGGCTGAATACGCTGCCAATTCCGTGTGTGATACCTTCTGTGATAACGCCGCTGTGGGATACTAAGACTGGCTTGCGGAGGGATTCGCAGGAGGCGAGGATGGGACGCTCGTTGGGGGGAAGAGTTCGGTCGACGAGGATCCAGTGTGTTACGCCGCCGTCTCTTGCAAGAGGAACGGTGGTGAGGAACTGCTCGCGTTCGAGGTAGTCGGGGACGGAGAGCGCGGTGCCCCAATTGACGGAATTGAGGTTCCAGGTTGTCAGCTTCTCCTCTGGTGTTGGGTGCGTCAAGTAAAGGGAGTCGGATCTGGAGTCCGGCGACATGGCAGTCTCGAGCAATGTCGTGGTTGGCGTATTCTCTCCCATCGTGATGTTGATGCTCGAGGTACCTGACTACAAATTTAAAGGTTCCGAGGGTCGATTGTTGGTCTTGTCGCTCTGTAAATATTCTATGCTAGGTGAATAGGGTTATAGGTCTTAACAAAGCAATGTTGGGATGGACGCAAAGGGCGTATAAAGAGGGTCCAAAGGGCGCTGCAACGCGAACCTCGAATGACAAAGAAGGGAAAGGGCGATGCCGTTGATCAAGGTCAGCAGATAGATAAGAGATAATACTTCCAAGTTCATGAATCGTGTGACTTCATGGCAGAGATTTCCATTGAGTAAACGTCGAGGCAAGACCTGCCGTTAGAGGTTATCCCTCCCTTCAACCTCTAACGGCAGGTTTTGGAGTGCGGAAGGAAATGTTTTTTTGAACCTGGACCCTTGACCCGAAGAGAACCGAGTTTTGAGGCTAGTGAGGGCTTGAGAGGCGGTGAATCGTGAAAATGTGGGTCGCACCCCTGCATTGAATCGCAGCAAATCAGCAACCAGTATTTTGCCAGGGAAACAGTACCGTCGATTCTAACCTGGATTTCTCCTGTGTATCTCTAAGATTCCACCAAGTGTGCCATCGCTCAAATGGTTGAGGTGCTGACAGCTCTCGAGGTTCACGGCCGCCTCACGTGCCGATAAAAAACAAAAAAATGGCTAAGCGAGCTCCGATAAGCTTAGCGCCGCCTAAAATAGAGCGCCGACGTCTTTTGTCCCTTCTACTTTATTTCTGGTTCGCAGCCTCGTCTGGAGCCACCAAGTGCGCCTTTGGTCAAGGCTGCCCATGAATGATACCAACTTAGGGCGAGGCGTGATATGGTATGACGGCGCAGACATTCCTTCCCTGACGCCCGGCGGACACTCCAGCTTTTCCATCCCAGGTCAACCTGTTTGCCATTTACAACCCCCGGGCTGGGCTCGCTGTTTTGGAACTTGATTCACCCAGTCACTCCTTCTTTCGTCTCGAAACAACACGAAGCCGAGGAACTTGGATTTCCTTCCACAGCGAAACACACCAACACAAAGCAGCTGTCCACCAACATCGACGCATTCTCCGATACAGCGCCAAGTGTCGCCTCGCCCTATGCCGCTCACATAATCCTTCTTGCGAGCAGCCACGGAGTGCAATATCCCAACAGGAGCCATGAACCATGTAGCTCAACCCCAGGCCCAGCAGGCGCCTCGTCTTCCTCGAGATGCAGCGATTCAGCGTCGACAGGAGGTCATCGACCTAATATCCGAAGATGAAGACGTGGAATCCGGGTCCGAAGACTTGGATTTTGAGGAGGGAGACTTATTTGTCGATGCGCCACAATCGCCAGTCCGGCCCCAAGATCCTGCTTTGGGTCGAGACCAACAAGAAGCTGTATTCCATATCATCGACCTCATGGACCACGAGCCGCTGCAAATCGTGCCTCCATTTCCTGCTCCCGCTAGACCTGCGAGTCCACCTCCCGCCCGAAACCAAGAATGGGGCGACTATTATATCAACGACGACGACGGCTTCGATGCCGCAGAGTTCGCTCAGGCCCTTGAGAATGAGGAGGAATGGCGTTTTGTGGCGGGGCCTCCAGCACCAGGTCCTCCGATAGCACCTCATCAACAGGCTGCGCCACTAGCAGCGGCTCCAGTCCAGCAAGTACCACAGCTTGCTGCCATTGCAGAGCCTAAGGATGAATGCATCCAAATGGTTGCAGCAGTCTTTCCTGGAATATGCCTGGATCACGTGTCAGAACTTTACAACAAAATTTCCAAGTCTTCCGAACGGCTGATAGCCCATCTCTTGGATCAGATGGACAAAGGCGTGCTCTACCCAAAGGCTAAAGACAAGGCAAAGGACTTGAAGAGGAAGCGAGAAGTAGATGAGATTGAGGAGGCAGCTCGCAAGTATGGGGCTCCGGATCGTGTCATCTCCGCGAATGTAGGAGGAATTCGGCCGTATATGTGAGTTGGCACCATTTTCGTTGTAACGGTCAAGCTTGGGCTTGTGAATTCCGCTCCCCTTATCTCTTCCGATCTTTCTTTGAAGAGGTGTGGCTTGTTTCGCATTTATATTCTAGACTTTACTTTCGTACTACGTTGGATTAACCCCCTCGCAAATGGAATAATCACTGACTCCAACAGTCGAAACATCCTCTCACACGAGTTCCCCGATACTCCAATGGCCTTCATAGATGCAACCCTAAGCCAATCAGGACACCGTTTGTTTTCAGCTTATCAACTGTTGGATGAGGCCGGCCGAACCTACAATCCCCTTACTTCGGGTTACACCAAAATCAAAACTGCACGGAAAGCGCATACTGATTTCCGGGAGGAAAGCATAGAAACCCTTCTCAGCGATCCCACTGGAGACCTCGAGCGTGGTGAAATTCTTCGAGAACTTCGAGCTGCAAGAAAATATAAAGCAAAAGCAGACGCAAAGCGCGAAGACGAGCGTCTAGCTGCACTCGAGGAAGAAGAGAATGAGAGGAGAGCACAGGCAGAAGGAACAATAGAGGAGTGTGTATGTTGTTTTGGAGACTATCCACTAAACCGTATGGTTCATTGTGATGCAGATGAGATGCATTGGTTCTGCAGAGGTTGTGCGCTTCGAAATGCCGAGACTGAAGTCGGCCAATCCAAATACGAGCTCTGCTGTATGTCGATGGAAGGCTGCGATGCAAAATTCACACTCTCTCAAAGGTAAAGTACTTATTCTGATAGCCCGGATGTCTCTACTGACCGTTGGTAGGGCTCAATTCTTGGACGAGAAGACAAAGATTGCCCTTGAACGAAACGAACAAGAAGCAAACCTTCGTCTGGCAGGCATAGAAAATCTTGCGAGTTGTCCTTTCTGTCCTTTTGCAGCAGAATATCCCCCAGTCGAGGTTGATCGTGAGTTCAGATGCCAGGCGCCGGATTGCGAAAAGATTAGTTGCCGTCTGTGCAATCTCGAGTCGCATATTCCCAAGAGCTGCGAAGAGAACGCTAAGGAGACGGGTCTATCTGTGCGTCGTCGTATCGAGGAAGCCATGTCTGCAGCTCTGATCCGAAAGTGCAACAAATGCGGAACACCATTCATCAAGGAAGAAGGGTGCAATAAGATGAGATGCACGCTGAAAGGGTGTGGCAACGTCCAGTGCTACGTCTGCTCAAAGTCCTGCGATTACGACCACTTCGATGACAGGGGTCGTGGCGGCAAGCCTGGCAATTGTCCCCTCTTCGAAAGTGTTGAGACGAGGCACGATGAAGAAGTTAGCAAGGCCGAGAAAGAAGCATTGGAACAGGTTCGAGCTGAACATCCAGAGTATACTGAAGATGACTTGAAGGTAAAGGTGTCGGAAGATGTCAAGAAAGATGACGAGCAGCGGAGGGCAAGAGATCCCAGACTTAACCCTGCTGTAGGAAGGCCGGTACCGATTTATCGTGGTTAGTGGAAACTTTCCCAGCGTGGAACTTTGGCAAAGCTATTTTCTGCGCTGCGTCGAGTGAGACGTGCCTCATGGGCACCTTGTTTTGATTTCTTGTTTCCCATTACCTTGGTTCTTTGGAGAATGGATTCGAACTTCTGAGACAGAGGCTAACCTATGGGAAGGCTTTCCACTTCAAGAAATGAATGCAGTGAACGCAATACATTATCAACGTCAGTTCATGAATAGACGAATACCACGACCGGCAGGAGCCGATCCAGCACTTCCGGTGCTCCCAGATCAAGGTCCCGGACGAGATCTTCCTTATCTTCCTCGCGAGCCATATCTTGGTCGACCATTTGGAGACGGTAAGTTTTTCCTTGGAAACAGGGAGATTTATGCGACTCACATAGACGTTCAGTAGCGAGGCGGTTCATTGCTAATTTGAAAACCTAGCTGGCCCACCCAACCTCGACGGCATGTTCGACGATGTTGACGATATGGGGATCTTCAATATGCCTTGGGGAGACGACTTTGGTTTTCCCCCGCCGCCCGGCGCGCCTCCTCCCGGCTTCCAGATTCCTCTGCCTCCTCCTGGACTTGCGGCCCCAGCAATGCCTCCTCTAGCAGCTGCCCGACCTGGCGGTAGTATGTTCGAGAACAGATTTAGGCGACATCCGGGTGAGCAGCCACCTCAATTGGGACTTGAGCAAGATATCGATTGGCGGAACCCTGCGGGAGTCCCGCCCTTGCCAGAATACCGTGCTGCGGTAGACGGTAATCAGGGAAGATTAGCCGCCCTGCAAGAAAGGATGACCGATAGGACGAGGCTTCGTAGAGCAGAGGCTGTCAAGAACGAAGCGCAGCCGGAGAACGACTTGCATGCGGTGGCAGTACGGCAACACATTGAACAAGCGAAGGCAGCACGACAGCTAGCACTCGGGCAACAAGCTAGGCAAGCTCGGGCAGCTAGGGAGATGGTATTGCCAAATATCGTGCTCCCCGAAGCGCCACAGCCTCTTCCGAGACAAGTCCTGAGCGCTGCGGTTGCTAACGCAGTGGCAGCCAGGGAGGCACGTGATGCTGAAAGAAGACGGCGACTTGAGGAGCAAGTGGGCAAGGCGGCTGTCAATCTACGAATGGAAAGATTGAGGGAGATTGCACAAAAGAATGAACGTAATAACGAGGACGAGAACAAACGCCGGCTCCGTGAGCAGATGGACAGGATCCAGGCCTTGCAGGACAGGGCGCGAGCTATCGGTCAAGACGGAGGCGAAGATGTGCGCCCTCGTAATGAGCGGCTGGAGAGACTACGCCAACGGCTTGTAAATCAGAGCAATGCCAACAATGAAGCAAGTGGATCGAACGAAGACGGCAACAATGCAGCTGCAGATGACGGACCGCCGCTTCTTCGAGGAACGTATTACCGAATCCGTCGATCAGAACAGGCACCAGCAGCTTTACCGCAGCCGGCAGCGGCGTTACGACAGCAACAAATTCTCGACCACGAAGAGAGGAGAATCGAGCGATCGCAGCTAATGGCAAAATTGCGAAGAGAGCAGGAGAATGACGAGGCTGCTACGGCGAAAAGACTGGCGAGGCTTCGACAGAATGGGGCTGCAGCTGCTGCACAGAGTCCTCGACATCGACAGGGACAAGTTTTTGAGCTCCTATCCCCCTCCCCGGAAGTCAAAAAAAAGGCAAGGCTCTTCGACATGGCTGATGAAGCCGACGATGAGGAGGACGAGGATGAGGACGAGGAATGGTAGGGACTGAATAATAAATTGGTGCTTTCATTTTCGTTTGTCATTTGCTGGCTGGGAAACAGAAACAGCTTGGGCAGGGCATGGCAGGCGTTCAGCATACATACATACTTTCTGATACCCCTATGTAGCATTTCCTTTAAGAGCAAGCATACGGGGCATCTCAGCGAGGGCGAGCGTGGCGTCATGGGCTGTGGGGTTTCCCAGCGAGCGAGTCCATTCACTTACCTTATTTACATAATCCCGTAATTAATCACGTGCAAAAGAATCACGGGTTCCTTCAACCCCAATGAAAAACCTTATTTCCCTTCAGCAAATAGAAACGAGATTACTCCAACCACCCTTTTCGCATCTATGCGGCCGCCCGTGTGGACTAGGTACTTAGTATGTCTCACTGGACGAAGGGACACAAAACTCACCCATTCATATCTTCGCTTCAAGCAGCGTCAGCCTCACAGTCCGAAGCGTCAACTAGTAGAAAGACTCCCACCACAACACACCCTGCTCCGCCGGGTCGCAATTCATTTTAATTCCCGTTCCTTGTATTATGCCAGTTCTCCCAACTGCACAAATGCGAAGCAAACTTGGACAAGAAGGAAAACTCATCTCCTGCATGAAAAGTTGATCCCGTGATTTCATAGGGGGCGTGGGGAAGGCATGGCGGCGCCAGCGAAGAGGCCGTTCACAACTTGCCTTGAAGCCCTTGAGGCCCGAATCCTCCAATCAGAAGGGAGAGGGAGTTCTTCGATATGTTTCTAGTTATCTCCCTGATATTCGGCTGATCGGGAAGCATAGTGTGTGGTTGCCGTGTTCAACGCTTTTGAAGGATTCTCTGGTTCTCTACATGCTGTGCTGTAAAAATGAACATCCATCCATCCCGTCAACCATCAAACCACCACGCAGCTCTTGCAGTGGTGTGTCACGCCGCCCACCGACCCACCCATCCATCATAATCGGCCGTCAAGAAGAAAGGGAAATGTTCTGTATTAAATGGGGGAACGGGGTATGGTGAACGAATGAACAGTGTGGAAAGGGAAGAGATCTACGACTGGAATCGCAGGTATGTACCAATTGAGAAGCGGGGCAGGGAAGCAGAAACTCAAGCACCCTGCGCCAACTCCTGCAGCTTCCCCTTCTCCTCTTCAATCAAAGCCTCATACAGCCCATTGAAATCCGCAATGTTCTCTCTCCCAGCGCGGATAAAGAACTCCGTCAGATAAGCTTGCGTCTCGTCGTCTCTCTGTCGCATGAAACTGCCTTGTCCTTCGCCGTACGCCATGAGCTCGGCTTTTGTCGTCCCGAGACCGAGGTCGAGAGTGGAAGGCACGTCTTCCCAGCCGTCGTCGGAGGCCCCTTCGTCGGCGTACTCGGCGGCTGCTTGGGCGGCTGTCGCGGCGTTCGCCATTCCCGAGGCGGATAGGAGCTCTTCGATGAGGACTTTAAGGATTTTTAGGGGTGCAGGGATGATGGTGAATTGGTCAGGATCTGGCGTTGTTAGTTTAGTTTAGAAGGAGAGGGGGAAGGGAGAGGCGGTTTACTGAGTTTGGCTTTTGAGCGGGTCATGATTCGATCACTGACTGGGACGATCAAATCGCCCTTTACCATTGTTTGGACGACTCGTGGGTCGTTGAGGGTAAAGACTTTGGACAAGGCGATGACACTGGCCTGCGTTAGTAAGATGATGAGAAAGGGGAGGGAAGGCTTACTTTTGTCGAATCTCATCGTATCCGGCAAAGTTGATCGAGTTTTCGAGCCATTTGCTGAGTACAACTTGGAGCCCATTTTGGCCATTGATCTCAATTTGTGACAAGAACTCAACGACGTCGTGGGCACCGACCAAAGACAGGCGGGCGAAGACCAGAATGAGGGATTGGATAAATGGTGCGGCTTCAGCAGTGGCCAATCGTGAAGCAACAGCTCGCAACAGCTGTTCCAAATAAGGACCAAGACGCTCTTGGCCAGCTTTCTCGACGAGTTCTGCTGCAAGACCGCCAACTTCTGAAGCAGCATTATCCTCGATTGTGGGGCCAAGAAGTTTATCGATGATAATCAAGCAGACTTCAAGACCGGACCTATTCGAATCGTCGTGCCATGCGAAGACTTGTTGATGGCCGTGCATGAGCATGAATTTGATTGCCTCAACACCTGGCCGTAGAACGCCTCCCTCGGTAGTAGCCATGAGCAGTCGGTTGAGCTTAGGCAGAGCGGCTGCCACATATCCTGGTGGCAGAGGCTCTGAACCATTCTCGGTGAGGACTGCGAGTAATTCGGTGGCAAGCTCAATCAATGGATCATCACCCGTCATATTTCCGACATCAAATGCTCCAGTCAGGGATGGCAAGACCTTTGCACACAATACAGTGTACGAATCTCCACCAGCCAAGGCGCCAACAATCTCCTCGAATGTTTCACTGACCAACATGGTCAACATGAAGTTTGATGCTCCATGCTTGGCAAGAACGAAGAGCAGATCAAGTGCTCCACTGTCGCCTTCGATGGTGATTCTTGAATCAAGTCCAATGGCAGCGCGTAATGATTCGACCAATGTAACAAGAAGGTCGTCAGCATCTTCGAGATCCGTGAGGTCCTTTGCGTACAAAAACTCCGAGATCGATGCAACGATCGGAAGCTGGCGATCAGCCGGAACAGTGCGCGCCTTGATAAATCCCTGAAGCGCTTTGATGCAAGAAACCTTGACGACTTCGGCCTCGTCATGGTTCACACTCTTAATGGTGCGGTCAAGCAAACCAAGAGCGACATCTGGGAGACTTTGGACAAGAATACCCGCCACCAAATATCCTCGAGCACGGAGAAGGTGCTCATCCTCTCTATTGATAGCGTAATCGATCAATCCCAAGTAAGCACCAGCAACCTCGGGTTGAACCGTCTTGCCCACATCCAAGAAATCGTTCATGAGCTGGGTCAAGAGAAACAAAGAAGCTTCTCTGGTCCTCCATGTTGCACCCTCGGAAGCAAAGAGGACTTGTGTATAGGCCAAAAGGCCTTCGAGCGCTCCTTGGTGAAGCCATTCCCCGAGTTTAATGAGTAAGTCGCCGCAAGCTGTACGCGCCGTATAATTCGCGGTGACAGACGTCTCCTCTGCCAAAAAAAGATTGACATCAATATCCCAAAGATCTTCCTCTTCCTTTGGAATCTGTGCATATCCAACAGCCAACTTCATAACATCCATTACCCAAGGTGTTGCTGAAACTCCCGAGTGTTGTTGTATTTGCGACTCGAGCTCCTTCTGGACAGGAGGCGCTCTTAGACATGATTGCAAAAAGTCAAGCTCTTCCAGAACCAAAAAGTCCAAAGTGTACGGTAATCCATCAGCATCTTCCAGACGTCCTTGCTCGTCATTATCCACGTACATATCCTTGTATGAACCTTGGAGAATCGAAAGCTCTTCCCAGGTAGCACTGAACAGAACTGGACTTTGCGGTAGTAGTAGTTGTGGGAAGACAGAACGAATCTTCATCAAAGTCTTGACAACTTGCAGCTTGAGGGCGATTATACCTCTCCAGGCGTCCGGTTTATCCTCTCTACCGCTCTCATATCCCTCGTCTCCGCCCTTTGGTTTCGCAGGCAATGACTTCTTCATAACCTCCATAAAGAATGGGGACCAAGCTGTCAAAGCTTCATCTGCAAAGCCCTTGACTTCCGGTCCATGTTCATCCTTCACCATATCCATAATATCAAATGTGCCACGGAAAACAGAAACTGCAAGAGCACGCAGGAGTGGTTTTTGGATTTCACTGACAGCCACATCGTAGACAACCTTGACAATGTCGCGTGCTACTGCAAAGAACTGGTCTTCACTGAGGGAATCATCCACGAGATCTGAAAGCACTTTGAGTGCCCCGTGTAATTGGGAATCGGTAGCATTTGGGATGAGGTGAAGGAGAGCTGGGAGAAGATTTGGCCATTGGTCTGGAAAGTCGACATTTGCGATCTTGCTCACAACGTAACTACAAGCCGTCCATTAGCCAAAGTCAAAGCTTTGCGCCGGTGTGAGACATACCTAGCTGCGCTCTTAATTTTCCTATCCGCATCACCACTTGTAGCCAACTCCAGCATCTGCACCCTCAGTTGCTCCTTGGTCTGGTCACCAATAGGCACGACCACACCGTCCTCGTTCTCCCCACTCCAATTCTTCTCCACAAAGGTCCTTAATAGCAGTAACGCGGCCTGTCTGATCTCCCCGCCCACGCTCGAGTGGGTTGCAATAGCGGCCAAACTTCCAGGAAATGCGGGATTGCTCTGCGCGTGCTGCAGATGCTCCTCCGCCTGCTTGCGTGGTCCCTCGGCGGGAAGCTGTGTATCCGCCAGCAGCTGCAGCAGCTGGTCTTCCATAGTTCCTGCCATCCTGCCTTGGTTGAATCCGAGTAGCTGTGCTCGAGAATTGCAGAGATTTGTAAGGTGGAAGGAAAAATTGGCGGGGATTGTTGTTTTCGTGGGAGTTGTGGAAGCGTTTCGTCTGGAGAACACGCGAGGAAATTTTGAGGCGCGTGAAGTGGACGTGAACGCGGTTCCAATCGAACAGGCAACCTCGACGTTCACTTTGCGACCACAAGTGTAAAAGAAGCATACGATATCCTATACGATACGCGTTTATGCGATGGGCTTGTGAGAAAAGAATTTGTCCATTAAGGGGCAGTGAAGTGACCCTGCAGCAAAATGGCGACCCCGCCAACCCTCCTCACGAACTACCAGTCGATCCTCCAAACCTTCACCGACTTTCTCACCGTCGCAATACACACGATCCTCTACGAGCGGGCTCTATACCCCTCTACTACGTTCATATCGACCCGCAAGTACAACTTTCCAGTCCGCCAAAACCGACATCCAAAGGTGTGCGCTTGGATCAATGACGCCGTCTCCAATGTCTCGACTCTCATGCTCAAAGGCACGGTCCGACGCGTTGTGGTCGTGATTTACAACCAGGATTTGGAAGTCATGGAGCGGTATCTATTCGATGTTGAGAGATTTCCTATAGTTGATCCCAAGGAAGCTTTGACGGAGTTTGAAGCAAGAGAGGGTCAAGGGGAGATGAAGATTAGTGTTACGGACGTGGAAGAACAATTGAGAGCTACTATCCGGAGGTTGGCATACGCCTGTAGCAGGATGGGACCCCTACCTGAAGGGTGTACATATACGGTTGCAGTGGAATTGAGGGATAAGGCGGATCCGCCAATTGGGGTAGGTTCATGAAATATTGAGGTACAGGGACAAGTACTGATGTTCCGTAGCATCCACAGCCCTGGATCCCATCAGAGCCGAGCCTCCAGACAGGAGAGAAGGGCTCCAGTGAGAATATTGGGAGCGATTTGGGAGGCGTGAAGAGTACGCCGGTACGGTTGGTTGAAGCCGGGGAATTCATTCTTGAGACATGGGTGGAAGAAGGAAGAGCCAAATATCATGATGATGGGGACTGAGCGAAGCTCATGACAATGAATCCAACGATGCGGAGCGGTACCGCCAATTCTCGAAAAACAACAGTGAAGGTTATACAACGGTCGAGCATTCCAGTCAGAGAGGCAAGAATTGGCTCGCGGTGGAAGAAGAATTGATAGGGGTACTCATGAGAGATGGCACCAGAAGGAGCGAGGGAATTCTTCGAATCTATGACAACTTAGGATGTTGAATTGAGTTGTCCCCTCAGTTACAAATCTTCCCTGCTCGCAGTCAGTTCTCATCACTGTCTCCAGACTTGGGCCTGGTATCTATACCCTCCCACCAAGGCATATTCCTCGGCATCCATCCTTCAAATTACCTTTCATGATCGGACCCCTCTTCTCCAAAAACGCCTCAAACCCCCCCTTTTATCCTCTTTGTCATGCAACTCCCACATCAACCCCGAATCCAGCATATAAACTCCCTCCGCCGATCCCGGATTTCTCCACATCATTCTAACACATCAAATACGTACTCACCATCGAAATCTGCGCTACTATATGCTCTGCCAAGTCCAAAGCACGACGAAGTACTTCTGGAAGGGAAGGGAGCAGTTCATGGAAGAGATCACCAAATTGGGGCGATGAAGTCAGAAGAGTCGAGCCAGTGGTGGTGAGGTATAAAGCACGTGAATGCCCCATGAGATGGGGATAAAGAACGAAGAGGCGGCTTCTATTACCACGCCGCGTTGAGAGAAAACGAAGACTATTTTTTCTCCTTCCATACGAGGCGGATGGTCATTGGGAGAGTCATCGTTATTCCTATCTGCGACTTTCATTAGTGAGAAGGAGCTGAAAGTGAAGAACACTCTAATTGCTGGCCCCTGAGCCGCTGTTATAGATGGCTTTCGACATCTGTGGATAGCAAGTACGACTCTTCCACCCCTGTTTCT
Organism: Hyaloscypha sp. PMI_1271; assembly: GCA_021399465.1. NCBI lineage: Eukaryota > Fungi > Ascomycota > Leotiomycetes > Helotiales > Hyaloscyphaceae > Hyaloscypha > Hyaloscypha sp. PMI_1271. The sequence goes on along the minus strand of JAJTUS010000015.1, from coordinate 202,484 downwards.
TTTCGTCAGCGTCCACAATTACTTTCTCTGTTATTCTCTAATGGCAGTTCCACTGAGCACGTATCAACCTCTCGGAACTCACCCATCTCTATGCTCTTTCCCTGCAATCCCTTCAGTTCTCTCACGTCCAATTCCCAAATCAGTACCTGCATAAAAGTTCTTTCCTTTACTAGTCAATACTGGCCTTTACTCTGTTATCCTGATCCAGCATATTGAATGCTCGGACGAGATCATGTTCCATGACTGAGGTGAACGCATTGTTCTTCTCGACTCTGGACATTCTGGTAATGACCACTGGGGTGGCAGTTGATGAGGAAACAGGATGGTGCAAGAGTGTGATTTGTGAGAAGACTAGTGGGGTTGAGTATGAGCGTGGCGGGGCAGAGGGGACAGCCATTTTGGGTTTCATATATCATTAAATCTTCTGGAACAAGGGGGCAGTTAAGTTGGAATCACTTGTCGGCCATGGCAAGCATGAATTCTGTTTAATCAATGAAGTTATCGAGGGTATCGAGGAGGGTTGTAGTTGTAGTTGACTTGACGCTGCTGGGCCTCGGCACAGCCTCGGGAATAGCCTTGCAGCCCCGTCACACGAGAGTAACATCTTTTGCAAATCACTTCCATCCACGACTTGGGGATTATTTCAGGCATCAATTCATCTGCGTTCCGACTGCCGTGTGCATAGCTCATTGGAATCGCTTTCCCCATCGACGGATTCAATCACCGTTCTGAGGACTTCAAGTGGCATCGAGACCAGCTTTCGTCGCTACGCTCTATCTTTCTCATTACAATCGAAGAGTGGCTTTCATTTGAAGGAACCTTTGTCTCGCCTGCCCTAATTTCTCTATGCTCTTGCTGTCAAGAACATTGTTTCTTTACCCCTTTCTTCCAAGGTCAGCCTTGTCTTAGCCTTGCAGCGCCACCGCGATCATGACATCACGATCCTGTTTCCTCTCTACAATCCCCGGATTTCTCTTTTACTCGTTTTTCATTCAATTATAATTCCTCCTTCGTGATTAACAAGTCATCAATTATAATTCATCCAAAATGTCAGCACCAAACACAAATACACCCTCCATGCTTAGCGGTCACGCTCAATATGCTAAAGGCTACACCGAAGAGACAAGTGAGATCCTCCGAGCACCAAACCATTGCGTACTTGGGTCCAATGGGCTGATATCGGGACAGTTGGCAACGTGACGGGATCAAAAGAGTGGCAGGAGAGTGGGAAGAAGGATGCTCAGGAAGGGATCAATGAGATGAAAGTATGTTTTCTTCTTTTTAATCTTGTTTCCGGGGGGTTTTCCCAAGGTATTTGATTGCTGACCCTGGGGCAAACAGGCAGCGAACGCAGCGAAGACCTCACAACCAGCAGCAAGCGGTATTGGCGGACGAGTTGAGGAGCTGGCTGGAAAGGCGGCGGGCTGTGAGGGTATGGAGAAGGAGGGACTGGAGAGACAGGAGGCACATTGATACTGTGTGTGGGACGTAAAGTTAAGGATTGCAAGTCTACTTCATATACTTGCGTGTGGTCTTTGCATATATTGTGAACCTGGCGGGGAAATTTGTGGACCGATTTCCAATGTTGCACAACCAGGGCAAGTGCCAAGTGCACAATTGCCAACAATGTAAATCCGCTAGTAAATAGCTTGGAAGCGTTTGTTGCATTCTCTTTTCCGTGTCCCATTATTTCAGGAATCTTTGGTACATACCCGACTCTGAAAGCTATGCTCTGGGCATTGTGGAGAAGAATTGCCATTTATATTATGGAGAGTTGATCAACGGATGCGGCATATCGTTCCTTATTTGCCAGCGTAAAAGGCGATAGAGGAATATTGAGGAGAGAATTTTTGGGTCACGACGAGTGGGGTGCAGGATATCGAGACATTGGTGGATAGACTGAGGAGTGTGGGTGAGGATAGGGTGGTGTCTAGTGAGGATTATTCGTATGAGGATGATTTGGAGATGGCGGCTTGGTTTGATAGGGCGGTTTTGAGTGGGAGGACAAAGAGGAAGATTGGGGTTGAGAATGCCAGGGCTTTTCTGAAACTGGGTGGTCAAGCCCATGGGAAATGGCTGGCAAGGTTTTCCCAGAGTGCGACTAATGAGGAGTTTTGTCCAAAATTTCAATCAATGCAATTCTCTATGCTCCCAGAGCCTACAGTTTCATATCAATTTGAACTCTTCCTCTGCAAACTTATCAGGTGCCTCGATAGCTTAGCCATCCATGATTCCATGCACATAGCAATCCCAAGCAAGCTCCATATGCATTTACCCACGCCACCTATTTTTGTCTCAATATAATTGGTACACTGCATCCGTAGTGGATGCATACAGTACCCCCAGGCTCTGCCGCAGCTGGAGCTAGACCCATATAATGGTGGCTTTAGGAAATGATAAATTTTCAATCCCAAGTAACACTTTGAACCCGTTTCAGAAAATCGATGATCAGCGAAGGCTCAGTTTCCAACTCAACAGTCAAATGGTCAATGTTGATATCGCCATTGGAATTTCGGTGTGAAAGACAATTAGCAAAGGCTCTCTGGTACTACAATGGTGTGGCGGTGCCACTGGGTCCCGGATCCGCGACAAGTGTTCTCCACAGAGCTTCGGGGATTATTTCGTCCATCGAACCATCTTGAAAATCACATCCGCCTAGAGTGAACCACTCACGCTGGATGAACTCCTTTGTTGCCCTAGGTTTGAGGCTTTGGATTGAGCTGATTCGAAAACCCCTGACAAATAAAAAAGGCCTCTCGGAGAGTGGGCTTGTTACCATCCTGTGACTAGTAGCAACAATGCCCTCCGAAGCAAATAGCAGCTGTGGCCTAAAGTCCCTAGTAGTTGATCTGTATTTGTAAAAAATCCCAACTTTCCTTATTGAACTTTCGTTGAGAACAGGAGAGTTAACGAATAATGTCGGCAAAACCGTGTCAAGTGCCCAGGCTCACTGACGATAAATAATATCTAAAGACTGACACGTCTTGATAACGTGAAGAAAGAAGTCTCGATACACGTCAACCACACTGCTACTATAATCTATTCGCAGTCGCAGCTGCGGATTGAGATAATACTCCTTCGAAGGTATCAATTGCGCATCATCGCATTTACCGGACTCTCTCGCGAGTGCCAATAGCGAATACATTCTGTCAAGTAGGTGTGGCGCATGGAGACCATCCGTTTGGAGTACCAATCACTCGAGGTTATATTTTCGTTGAACTTTGCCAGCGCCTGATATGCGCAAGGCAGTAGTTGTGAAAAAGACGAAATCGTTCGGTAACGGCGGGTTTATAATCAAACAACTCCTTGAGATTCACGTTATATCGACGAAAAATTTAGAAATCTCGAGCCGGCAAGACAAGAAAATACTTACAGCATCCACAAAATCCAAGTAATGAGTTGCTAGGTGGTCAGCATGCAAGGTAGCATTCCGTGCTAGTGCGAGTTCTTGAAGCAACCAGAATCGGATGAAGACTGGATTTTGAGCAGAGCCACAAATGCAACCCAGCCTTTGATAGATTGCTCATCTCGAAGAAGCCCATTAAATCCAGCAAGGTCCAAGATGTGTGGGATAGAATTCAATGCTATTTTCAAGTTGGAATCTTCATCACCCAGCCAAAAGCAAACCTTTTTTGCAGTCCGAAAACAATTCGGTTTAACCCCAACTTCCTAATTCATTCAGCCGAAGTACCGCTGTGATTGATACACATAGCGTCAGCCCAGAGGAAAGTCGGTTTGAACGGTGCCGCAGATTTTGAAGTAAAGCATGTAGATTGCGTCGTATAAAAAGGGCGCGGGTTTGGTGGGACCTAAAAGTCCATGAGCTCGTTTTCAACCGAGGACTGCTCTCTTCCCTCCCCCTCAACTGGATGTCCCATTTGTGGCTGGGGCGTCTTGAAGCCCCAAATCCAAACAGAATTGGCTTGACTTGCAATTTTGCAGAACTATTTTTTGTTTCCAGTACCGTTCGGAAATTCCAAGTCTACGGCACCCGGCTACATCCACTCTCGGTCCATACAGGAGATGGCTTTGTTTCAAAAGACATGAAGACATATCAAGTCGAATAAACTCGGCTCCGGTCTCTTCGGGGGGAACCCCCTCCCGAAAGCAGGGTGTGGTCTGGCTTCCCGAGTCCTGATCGAGCAATGAAAATTAAAGGGTTCCTAGGCTCTGTGTGGAGAGGCAGAGAAGGAAATAAACAAACAACGTAAGTTTCGGGTATGGCGTGAATCTGAGCAGAAGGGGTCCATGACTTGAAAGGGAGTTGAGTGAGTTGTTAACAGCATTTCATAGAAAATGAGCGCTTCTTGTAATGGGGAAATGACTATGGGCGTTGAGCACTTCTCAATGTTTAGCGGCGTCTCTGGGATGGACTTTGAAAGCTTGAGCTGATTCTTGGTCTTACGCAATTGCTATCGCAGCTGTTTTGGTCATCCCTGCATCGAAAAAGCCAACGCGTTGGTGAACCATCGGAAGGAGGATTGGAAACGCTATGGACTTCATTTGCAGTGCATTACCCTCCTAGTTAGAGTTTATGGGTTGCAGCAGGGGAGCAGCACTCAGTTCTATCAAGGGCAGCTTCGACGCGACACCCCAGAAGCTCATCTCTGGCGGCCATTCATCGACAAAGAGGGCTACCAATTCCCAACATGAATTTGGACCTGAGCACGACGTGGTGACCCCAATTCATGGGAGTCGTAATATCATGTCTGCTCAAGGTGCATAGTTGCAAGGCGGAAAAGACTCGGGTTCTCCGTCACGGAGTGGTATCTTCAGCCCTTCTTTTCCATCCTACTCTTCGCAAACTTCTCATGCCATTTGTTGACCTTAGGTGGAGCTTTTCCTTCCCCTTCTTGGAGTATCAACTCAATTGTATCCTCAATCTTTGCAATTGCCGTAATTGATGGCACAGGAATGAACGTGCTTGCATCGTCTGCCTCAGTAGGACCAGTTGATGAAGGTTTTAGCACCAAAATTGGATTAGAGGTGTTCTTTTGTCGCATCTGATATCTCTTCTCGCCATAGGAGAGCATTGCGTATCCCGGGGTTGTTTCGGTAGCTGCAGAAGAGGTGACAGTCAATCTGCAGAGTATTTTAGCCTGGTTGACGGCAGAAGGAGGGGGTGAACACACATCGGCGGGTTGTCGGATTCTAGGAGAGCTAGCAGCTCAGGGGGAAGCTCCAGCAGCTTGAGTGCTTGCTGGTGATGGCTCGATAAGAATGGAATGTCTGTGGTGTATTGTGTACCCATCTTGCTCTCCCAGAATGCCTCTGTGAAGCGTCCTGGTCTGCAATATCCCGATATGCGCCTCAAGGGTTGAGTTGTATGACGGTTGTTTCGTGTAGAATGGAATGGCGGGGTTGAAGAAAATCGCGTGTTGACAAGGCTCGAAATCCAGCCAATCATCGCGTTGAGACGCCCTGCCTTGTCTTCGAAAATATTCTCCGAAGGACTTGCCCAAAGATAAAGACAGGGTCCCACGCTGAGGAGAGACTTTAGTTCGACAAGTCCATCCTGGAGGCTGCAGCTGTGGAAGCACCATCGAGTTCTGTGTGCCCGAACGACTGATCCGGCTGGTTCATGCAGCTTCAACGAAAAACACGGTACCGCTCGACGCGTCAACTTGTTTTTCGTGAAAGCGTTCCCACCCAACCAGATGTTCTGCCACAAAAGAATCGCAGCGCCCAACGACACAGAATTCGACACCCACGCCAATTGATCCGTCATCCTCGAGGCTTCATCGTCATGAAGGACGAGGCCCATTGACCGACCCGGACTAGCCATCGACAACAAACTCAAAATGGTTCGAGTCACCGACGAGCTGACCTTGTCGCGAGACCAAGTCAGTCTCTACTACACCACCGACCCGTACTTAGGCAATCTGCCCGTCTTCGTCTTCCACGGCCCCTCCACGACATCCAATTCCACCCTCAACAGCTCCCGAATCCAAATCCACGTCTTTACTGCCGCTGGATTTCAAAGCTACGCACGCATTACTATCTCTCCAAACTCGCACTTCTACCAATCGGTGAACCACCTTCCACGAGACAAGCAAGGAGATGAAATATGTCGGGGGCTCGCGTTTGGACTCTTGAAATACTTCAAGGAGTTGCCAGAGGTTGTCAGAACTGGCCTGATCTTCCAATCCACGAATTCTCGTGGAAAGAGACCTGGCTCGGCTCCTACACTCTTCGGAGAACAACATGCGGCAGATTTGGCGGGCTCTATGGTTAAGGTGGAGAACATTGGAGAGGTCATTCAAGACATTGAGTCTGCCTTGCGTCCGCAGAACATCAACCATCTTGATATCGATCTCGTGCTTCCACCAGGCTCGATTGTCCCAGTGAAGGAAGAAGAAATTGAAGAACACAACGAAGACGAGGAACTTCCGGATCCGACTTTGAAGCAGTATGGCGCTTACTCTCCGTTGATTAAGCTCTTCGGCGAAGTCGCGTTTCTACCCACGTCGAAGCTACGACGCGCTCCCTCGAGGCCGACTTCCGTCAATCGTTCGAGGTCTTTTCTCAAGGACCAGAAGTTGTCCCTACGCCGAGAGATGGGTGAATTGGTAGATACAGAGGAGAGATATGTCATCAAGATGCACGAGCTGGTCAATCATATGGCTGACGACTTCCGAGTGAAGGCAAAGAATCGAGAATTTGGCAGTTTCAGCCCATCGGAGCAAGATCTCGAAAAACTCTTTCCTCGGTGTCTTGACAGAATTCTGCGGATTAACTCTGCCTTCTTAGCCGATATTCGGAAGGTTATGGATGAGACAGAGGAGGATGCTATGCGTGATCTTGAAGGCCCCATTGTCAGCTCTACTGGTTCAAGATATGGCGGTACTGGTCGCTTGAAGGATCCCACCGGAGCACTTGCATTTGCCAAAGTTCTCCTTGAGTGGTTCCCCCAGTTCTCGGATTGTTACCAAGAGTATATTCGAGCTAGTCAGGACTTCCCACAAATTATCACTTCTTTCATGAGGCAGCCTTCGAGTTTTAGAGAACGAGTTCAGCAAACTGGAGAGCAACGACTTCGGTCAGCTGTGATTGAGCCTGTTCAGCGCTTGCCACGGTATAGTCTCTTCATTGACAACATTGTCAACTATCTACCCGTGCTTCACCCGGCATTGCAGCCTTTGCTCAAAGCTAGGGATATCATCACATCCATTTGCTCCCTGGACCCGCCAACAACAGACAAGTCTCAGGTTGTCAATAGACTTCGGAATTTGATCGACTCATGGCCGTCATCATTGCACCCCCAAGGCCGACTTATCACCGCTGTCGATTTTGTAGAGCTCGCAGCTCCTTTTCACCCCGCAACCAATGGCAATGTTAAGGAGGGGATATTTCTGCTGTTTGCGGACTGTGTTGTTCTGTTAAAGAAAGCTAGAGAATGCAATCTTTCAGCAAGAGGTCTTATGGCAGAAGTCGATAAGCCATCTGCTGCCACCATGATGGCATCTGTGACAGCTGCTGCAGGCGGACAGAAGAAGATCTACGAGCTTATATTCTGTGGTTGGCATGTTCTAGGTGATGCTCGCTTCACGATGTCTGATGATGGCCGCACTGTTGCAATGGTATCTTTGCATGAATTGAAGGACCCGGCAACAGGTCGGGAGAGGACGTCTCCAGCGGCCACTATCCGGAACTTTCTATTACAAACTGCATATGACGGAAAGGCATTGAAGCTTACTGAAGAGATCGCTAAAGCTAGAGTGGAGGGCAGATTTTCGGAGGCTGAACGAGAGACGGAGAAGTGGTGCTTGAGGTCCATCAAGTTGCAAGCTGCAGAAGTCACACTCCATACCGCAATATTTGAGGAGGGTATCGACACCTTGATCGAAGGCCGGAAGGAGCCAGCATCCATCCGCATAGTCATCGACCACGAGAGAGGTACCAAGGGTGCGCCAGTAGGCCACTACGGTGTTGACATTGTCGCCAATGTGAAAGCGATGGGGGGTGGGTTGAAATATAGACTCGAAGTTAGCGGGCTCAATGAGAAGGTTTTCGTGGATGAGGTTGTCGTAGAGCATCTGTTGCCCACCTTCACAAAGAGAGGTATATTCTCACAACCGCTGAAATGTTCAAGCACGACTAATATCTAATAGCAAACGACTTACTTCGAGTACAATATGATATAAGCAACCCAGCCCTCGCAGCACCCTTCACCTCATTCCATTCGAAGATTCTCAAGTCGATTCGCGTTGTTGCTGAAGGCGATAAATCGAAATCCTTCCGTCCACCTTCACCAGTCAAGCTCCTTTCAAGTTTCCTCAGTAGTGGTTTCAATAGTTCAACAACCTCCATCAACCACTCCGCATCTATCTCCTCAAAGCAGCAAAGAACTCCGGTTATAGGCAACGTTCCCTCACTGCCGCCATTGTCGAGAAACAATAGCGCACATTCCATCCAGGACGTCGATTTCAGAGGCAGTCTTCGTACCGGAGACGAAAAGCCCACCAATCCTCTAGTCCGACTTGAAGAGACTTTCACTGGTTATATTGCAGCTCTCCAAGTTCGAAAGGGTAACGTCATTGGGAGAGTGCTGAGAAGTCGCGGAACAGCGGACGAACTGGCCATCAATGCTGTATACAACACATTCATCGAGAATCCTTTCGATCAGCGGACTGCTTCCGAAGTCTCATTCGATGTCCTGTTTGTTGCCTTCGAGAAATACTTGCGGATGGCATGGAAAGATCAGATGGGTCAAGTCATGTCTATAGCGACCTTGGATGCATTGCAAGACAGAGCTTTGAAGATGTTCCCTGGAGACTTCGCCGATTACGTCAAGATGGTCTTTGGTGAGATGGCACCGCAAAATCGACGAGCCTTCATCGCTATCATCAAACTGTTAGCGGATCTTCTCGATGGTTGTGGAAATGATGGGGACCGAGGTGCTTTAACAGCTGCGTTTGCAGAGCTGCTGGTAATTGACGGCCAACCTCATGACTACATCAACCTGCTGGATCGCATGGTAGAGGACCAGGAGCGACTCTTTGAGGATATAGGTCCAGGCGCTATAAATGGTTCTGGTTCTGGTAATGGCTCCGTCTTCGGGTCAATTTCTGGTGGTCGATCGAATCACTCTGCCACTGGTTCACTGACATCGAATGCATCATCTTTGCGGAAGAGATTTGCCGATACCTTACTCAGGCAGAACAGCACCAAGGATAATGACCGCCCCTCAGTCTGGCGAACCTTGAGCAAGAGCAGCCGCAGTATTGCCACTGGAGAACCCATGACTTCTTCAAGCCTTTCGAAGGTCTCCCTCAATCGCTCAAGATCAATCGAGTCTCCACATAGGCGACCTGCTTCGCGGGATCGGCCTACGGTTATGGGCGCTTTTGATGAGCGGCCTTCCAGCTCACAGGGCCCTGCCAACAGACTCATTACGATCGGTGAATCCCCGCCTCCGGAAGTGAAAGACACTGCCCAATCACTCAAGAAGAAGAGACGAAGCTCACTTTCTGATTTGAAATCTTTGATGGCACAAGCAACTCTCAGTGGGAACTCTGCATCACCCTCACCACTCCGCGGACTAAAGCTCAACACATCTCCACGAACTCCATCACCAACAAAGATTCCTGTCGCTGGTGGAATCATGGACAGAAATCGGCCTGCGTTGTACAGCACAGGCTCACCGAATCAGAAGGAGAATTTACCATTGAACTCTTCTGCGCCCAGGAATATTGGCAATCTGACTGAACGACCACAGAACATCATGTCGACCCCTGACACAATAGTGGTCAAGGATCTTTGGTCTGGCGGAGCAAAAGGCCACCAAAAGACCGCATCACTCTCATCCAACATCCCCACCCTCCGCGGCCGAGCACCCTCGGCATCCCGACCCACAAGCAGCCCAGGCAAACACTCGCCCCAAAAGCTGCGACTACAATCCCCGGCCAAGCTACGCGAGCGTCTCCAAAACGAAGCTAAAGCAATCAATGAAGCCGAAGCCTCCCTACAAAACGAGCTTTCAAAAATTGGCGAAGAAATGGCCAAGTTAAACGCCGGCTCCAACTCCCCAGTCCGTTCCACGGACCTGCAAAAGCTCTCCGGCGCCATCACAGCCCTCGAGTCCCGCATCCCGGAAATCGTCAAAGACCTGACCACCCGCAACGATGCCGTCAAGTCTGATCTCGAGAAAAGCCTGCAGGCATGTGAGTTCAAGGTCAAGGGGCTGGATCAGCTGTACAAAGAGAGCAGTGCGGAGAACGAGCTGCTGTATGAAAAGTTCAATGCCGAGCTAGGGAAGATTGTGCGTGCGTTAAGGGGCAAGGGCAAGGAGGAGAAAGAGGATTTGGTTGCGAAGGTGAAGGAGGGCAGTGAGGAGACGGCGAGGGTCAAGAAGGAGAATGCGCGGTTGAAGAGGGAGATTTTGACGCTGCGGACGCTGTTGAAGGGGAATGAATGCTTGGCGTGTGTTGGTGCTGGTGCTGTGGTCTTCGAGGGAATTAAGAAGACGCAGAAAGGAGGAGAGATATGAGTCCTTTGTGAGAGTCACTTATCGGATATTGTTTCAGCGGGCGTTTCGAGCATGCATAGTACTGTTTGTTTGATTGTGCGTTTGTTTGTTTGGGTATGAGACCATCCACTGCTTATAAGGATGAAGTGTGGGGTATTGTACAGTACGTTATGAAAGCAATGGAGGAAGGAGAACGGCTTGTATGTACTGTATGTACAGGCAGCAAGCACAAATGAATGAATGACGATCAACAAGAACCCCTTTTTGGATCTTAGCATCACGTGCTGTCGTGAGTCACCCCTTCATACTTGATTCTCGCGACTCACCGCTCAACCTCGAGGAACAAATCAATCAATCAAGCGGAATGGCCTCTAATCCTCCACTTCCGATCCCAGAATCCGTCAATCTCGTACTCCAGCAAGCGAAGGCGCAGAATCAACGCCTAGTCCTCCTAACCTGCGGCATATCAGGCTCGGGAAAATCCTCACTTGCCCTTTCCATCGTGGAGCAATACCCAAATTTCGTAAGGCTGAGCATTGACAAGTATATTTTTGAGAATCACGGGGTGTACGGGAGAGATTATACAGAGGATGGGTATGAGGGGTTGCAGGCGGAGGCTCACGAGAGGCTCGAGCGGGAGCTGGGGAATTTGATAGCGGGCGAGAAGGGGGTTGGGGGTGGGGAGAGAGATGTGGTTGTTGATTTGAGTTTTTGGAGGAAGGAGGAGCGGGGGTGGTGGAGGGAGAGGATCAGGGAGCAGGGGGAGGGGAAGTATGGGGTTGTGTTGGTGGTTTTCAGGGCGAGTGAGGAGGTGCTGTGGGAGAGGATTAGAAGGAGAGAGGAGAGGTGGAAGGAAGAGGGGTTGGGTGATGGAAGGCCGGTTGGAAGGGAGCTGTTGGGGCAGTTCGTGAGAGGGTTCGAGTGGCCGGATGGAGAGGGGGAGATTGTTGTTGATGTTGTTTAGGGTGGTGACTAGGCTACAGGCGGGAGGAATGTGGACGAGAAGGAAAGAAAGGGGCCCAACCAGGTCGGATTCGCCCTCACGAGATGAGTATTACGAGGCTTTTAGTGCTTCCATTCATTTTGTTCTCGGATTTCTATTTACATTCAGAGGACCTGTTGATCAATTTCAGAAAACCGTCGAGTGGTAGTTGGGTTTTGGCCGAGTCTCTCGACGTTGGAAGGAGATTTATTTAATTTGCGGTATCCAGAGATAACAAAGTCTATTATGCTTAGGGCCTGTCAGGCCGAACAGCAGCCGATCGTGGGGTTGCACTGCCTCGAAGAGAATCAGGAGGCACAAAATCTTATTAACACATCCACGAATCTCGGAGTTTGCTTTTACTTCAAGTGATACGAGGTGAAGAGGCCCGAAACAAAGAAGCTCCAGGTTAATTCTAACATCTAAAAGAAGTCTGGTTACAAATTTCGGAGGACCTGGATTTAGGCCAGCCAGACAGAGGACATCCGGCTTATCCGCACCGCATTCGACTCCTCACTTAATTTAATTAAGTGAGATACAACGCAAGGCGGAATAGAGGCATTTCTTGTTTAGACTATCATTTATACAAAGTCTCCTTGCATGACTACGAGTTGGTATCAATTGTGCCCAACATCCACAAACTCCTTTATCAATTCAGCGCCGCACCCGATCTCCCAACCAACAATCAACTTCATCAATCCCCAAAGCAGGGGTTTCCAGCGCTCTTTCCGCATAGCCACGGTATAACCAAAAAGCTTGTGTGTCTTGTATTACAAACCCAAGGGCTTCGTTTACCCGCAAATTCCCAATCCGGAACATAAATCTCCGCCTAATATTCCCGAGGCGGTTGAACCAACTTGGTTCGACAATTCAGCCTCTCGAGACGAGGAAGAAAAATATATTATATTGAGTGAGTATATGGGAAATAGAAATGGCGATATTGCGTCGTTGTTGGGAAGTGTTCGGACGGTCATGAGCCAGGCACGGAGGAATATAAGGGCGACGTGGGGCCTTATTTTTTGACGTGGAGGAGTACGAGACGAAACAGCTCCGTTTGCTCAGGTAGGAAATTTGTGAACGAAAGACGTACGAGCAACGGAAATACCAAAATGCAGTTCTCAGCCGCGATTGTCATCATCGCCCTTTCCGCGGTGGCAAGCACGGCCCAATTCATTTGCCTGGGCGCGGCAGGAACTTCGTATTTCGGGGGCTGCTGCCAGACAATCGATTCCCACGCCCAAGGTCAAAATTGTAAGAGCAGGTATCAATCACTTCCGGTTCCCACTACAATCTGAGTAAGAAATGCAGGTACTGTTGCAGCGCTGGGCACGATTACCGCGTTCACAGACACGAACGGCACCACGAGTTCTGTACAACAATATCTCTGCTCCGTTGCAGACAAGCCAGAAATTGCTTGCTGCCGTCGGAGTACTTTGTATTTGGTACATTGCACCCTCGCTGTTTCTGGGTCATCTTGGAGGTGGGCAGGAACAGGCTGACGCGGGAAAAGGTCCATGATCATCCACCGCTGATTTGTACCAACCAAACGAGTGTCGCGTAGGAGATTTGAATCGAAGAGGGAAGACGGTATACAAGAAACTTGGTCAAAGACAGAAGGTTTTTTTTTCAATTGGTTGAAGCATCTGATCTGGTTGTGCCGATTGGGTGTTACTCGAGCAGACTCTGCTCGGCAATGGGTTCGGAACCTATTTTCACATGTCCTCGTTTGAAGAAAGCTTGTATATTAAATTAACTATTTAATGCCTAGTTTTCTGATTCCCCGACAGAGAAAGCTGCGGGCTCATTCATTCCATCCTCCCTCTTGATTTCCATCCCGTGAGTTCGAGACCCAGCGATGTCCCGGTTGGTCGGTCGGTGGTCTTTGGGTTCGCTTTGTCGCCAATTGTATTTGAGGTGAAAAGCCTTTCTCCACAATGCCGAAAAAAGCAAGAGCGCTATCAGATACTTCTACATATTTCTTGGGAAAGCGGGAATTTGCTCAACAGCTTTGAAGTGTTTGGGAGAACTGTACTCCTTCGGTGCATCTTCTTCTACTCGCCGAGTTGAAAGTCTAACGGTAGGGAGACTGATTTGCAGGAGACCAACATATGACAGGAAACGACGCACAGTTTCTTTGGTACGAAGGAAATACGTAGATATATCGAATACATCCTAACGATTGTGCGAGTTCGGGGTTTGCGGCTAGGATGATGCTCAGGGTCTAAAGCTGAGTAATTGAATCGAGGCTGATTTCCAAGCATCGGCATTATGAGTCCCAGGAGGAAGACCCATATAGAGTATTTATGTCATGTATTATTGGTGGGACAGTGGCATGGCGAGGGATCGATACTTCACCAAGTTTCCTGCCCCGAAGACTTGCCTAGCTGCCTGGACACGATGAGTACATAGTCACCTTGCGGAAAGTAAAAATGTATCTTCTTAATCAATAGTCTGAAAATAAGCATGGCTTGGTTTGCATGCATTTCATTTAGTGATGATCTTACTGAAATCATTAATACAAAGATCGGAGTGGAACAGGAGTATGAGCACAGAGGACTGCGGTACAGTGAAAATGTGTGTAGGTTCGAGTTACTTCGAACTACCTCCCACCCCGCCTCATGTACTTCTTGGAACCTTAACTAAGACCATCCTGCCAACTCCACCCCGCCCGTCGCCGAACTGCCCCACGAAAGTGATTAGCCGTAGGGATGACCCTTCGGGGTTGGCGCCTCGATTGTGGCTGGCCCCTTGCCTCCCAACGATTGGCCTGCATTACGACCTCAAGGCTGGGATGGCCGCACCCATGACGCAACCATTATCGCGAGGCTGACGGTGAGTGGGGGGGAAGATCCATCTGAGAATCGCCTGGCCATTGCCTTATTAATATAGTTGCAGATGCAGGTACCAAGGCTGGAAGCTCAACATCAGTCGGTCTTGAAGACCAATCGGTACTCGAGCAATTGTCGAATCACTGCTTTTACTCTTCCTCATTGGTAGGATGTTGAAAGGTGCGGCCTTCAAGGTTGGACAGTTGAAGAATCAGGTCTCGTTGTCAGGCACTTGAAAGATGCAGAAACAGAGGCTGCGAACTTTGGGAGCTCGCCGTCAATTCGTCCTCGAAAAATCACGGATTGTCAAATCATTCTGCAGGATTATGAATTGTCGAATCACGGCTGTCATGATTTCTCATTGGAAGGGCTTTTGAAAGATGCAGCTATCCGGTTCAAATCCATTCGTGATTCAATTTAGCCCTAATCCATTAAACCCTCACATGTGTGAGCCCCCAGAACCTCTAGAGAACAGTCCGAGCACAAGGAATCTAATAATGCACCGTATTGACGCCTCATTTCGCCGATATGTGCAGACCGCTGATCCGAAATTGACATAGTGTAGATCCAACGAGGGACGGAAACCAAACTTCAAACGTATGAGTCGTAGTTTCCTCCATCTGCGTTCGCCTAAGCCGCCAGCTATCCGCCTCCCGTGCTTCCCTGTTGTCCAGAGCCACTCTGCTGTCCTCCTTGACCGCCGTTCTTCGACTGTCCAGAATTGTAGGTCTCCTGGGGAAAAGAATCAGTAATTGCCCGGACAGGGAACGCGAACGTAGGTTTCTCACAGGCTTCACTATTTTTCCTGTATACTCAAAAGTTGCATATGTAGGCCCGTGGGATCCGCCTCCTGCCTTTGGATCCGGTCAGTCGTTGCCGGAAGACCCCGCAGATTTGCACGTACCTGTGGCCCATAAAAGGCCACAACCTGCCCGCTTGAAGGCATCTCTGAGAGATTTGAGTCGGAATCGTGTGGCGTGAAGGGATTGTTTGCTTGCGTTGGCTTCTCCTCTCGCAGATCCGTGGTGGAGTGCCTTCCGAGTCGTTTTCTCTGATGTCGGTATCGTTGGGAGCACGAAAACGGGAATTTGCCACCCTTGGAAATCTTTGGGCGTACCATGGCTCCTCACGCCAGTACCAAGTGGTACCGCCAGGGTCAGTGCCATGCCAGCGCCAGCGTCAGGGTCAGGGTAAGTGTCAGTATCGGTACTACCAGGGTGACTGCCAGTGCCAGCGCCCAGGACCTGCGACATATGTGGAGCACAGGCGAATGGCTGGCCATTCGGAATTCGTCGCAGCTGTACCATCCCTCCTTCGAGAACGCTGCCAGTGAGCCACCCACGAGGTGCAGAAAGTATTGTTTTTCGCGCGTTGCGGGACGCGAGCCATAATTTCGGCGCACAAAGGCAGTGCACGAACAGCCGCGGTCGAGGATCGCCGGGCAGCACTGACAGCAGTGGGCAGTAGTGGGCTGCAGTAGTGGGCTGCAGTAGTGGGCTGCAGTAGTGGTGGGCGGGCTGCAGTCGTTGGTGGGTGGGCTGCAGTCAGTGGTGGGTGGGCTGCAGTCAGTGGTGGGTGGGCTGCAGTCAGTGGCTGCCGTGGCACGCAGATGGGCACCCATAGGCTGCACGACGGGCCTGGATGTGCCCCGATCGTACGGTATGGTGAATGGCTGTCCCCGGCGCTGAGGGAAGATTGAGTCGAACTGCCCTCAAACAGAGGAGGGTTGGGACGGGATTGGCTGCCCCGCGCTCGGTAAAATCAAAATTCTGCCTTGAGCCTGCGCATCTGCATGTCAAACGTTCGTGGCTGCATCTGCTCTGGTCCAATGTGCCGAGTTGGCGCGGCGGGTTGCTGTTTCTGTGCGTGCTGCTGCAGGTGCCGGCTCTACTGTATTAATTTTGGGATGCCGAAACGGCGGTTCTCGCCCAGAGTGGCGTTCCTGGCCCCTGATTTGTCCGAGGCATTGTGCTTCCGCCGCTCCGCTAGACCCTGGCGGGCTTGGCTGGTTTCCCACGCCAAGCCAAGCCATGCCAGGGTCGTCGCTCCCCACTCACCCATCCCCCTCCCCCCCCAACTTCAACCTTTCAATTATTATCGTCCATGAATGACGCTGAAGAAAGTTGATGCGACTGGATTTCCGAGCTCTTGGGACAACAAAACTCGCTGCAGCGAAGAAAAGGCTTGGCCCGGCTTAAAATTTGTTTGCTCGACTCTCATCCGTGCTTGCTGCAAGCCGCAAATTGGTGGACGACAGAAATTTCCATCTTCGTGCGCAAGGCCGATTCGGCTCGTTCGGACTGAGGCTCGATTGTTTTCTGGACTTTGCCTGAGGAGGCGTCCGGGAGCGGCGACGGGATCGAAACCAGGTCGACCTGGGAACATGACCTCTCGTCGTTTTGGATGGACCGAATGGCGACGAAGTGAGATGTCGGCTGCCTCGTGCTGTGACTCTGGAACGA
Organism: Hyaloscypha sp. PMI_1271; assembly: GCA_021399465.1. NCBI lineage: Eukaryota > Fungi > Ascomycota > Leotiomycetes > Helotiales > Hyaloscyphaceae > Hyaloscypha > Hyaloscypha sp. PMI_1271. Next base: position 185,744 of record JAJTUS010000015.1, on the reverse strand, counting down.
CCAGCTCTCAAGGAGTGAAACTTTCAAGCTAGCCTCTCGTCAAAGACAAGACCAGCAAACTTTGAACACGAAGGGAACGATCTGAAGCCTTAGAGGGATTGCTGCTCCTTGAGTCGAGTCCCAAGTGTTGAGTTGCAACCCACTCATGGTATCAGAGGACCGTGTTGTTGGATCGGGATCCACGGCCCAGATGGGATAGTCAGAGGACGGTCATCCTTGTGGTTGGAGCAGGTTCAAGGTTCTGAGGGCTGTTTGGTTCGATCTCGCAAGAAGGGTGCAGTTGAGACTTTCACGACCCCTGATGGTCTCTCAGAACCTCAGACGGCTTGATTATGTTGTGAGTTGGTTCTTGGGTGTCAACAACCATATCCAAGAGACCTGGAGGATCAAGCATGATCGTCAGGTCCAGGGTGTAATGTGATGACGATACTGTATCGAAGTCGAGGTACTCGTTCGGGTTATCGCGTCAGTCTGTTGCTCAAAGATTAAACGACGGCAAGTGCATGTCGAGAGTTTGATCATTATTTTTCAGTGCCTAGGAATGTCAGACAATGTTCTTTTGCTTTATTCATAAAGTGTTGGATAGGAGTTGCAGACATACCCGCTGGCAGAGGATTCAGTGTGAGGCTATGTCTTCCATCGAGTGATGTCCATGGTGTTGTTGTTTTGAGCTTTCTTGATATCCCCAGTCTTTGGTTACTCGCGTTGTTGATTTCTGGGTGAGCTGCACCGAGACGTTGGAACTCAACCCCTTGGAACGGCGAAATTGACTCCATGAGCAAGCAAGTGGTCTCAGGGACTTCCCCTAAGTCGTGCCATTCGCGTTATTACAGTTCTCTTCCTCATTCTGTGTCGTAATTTCGTTTGGAGGTACTGAAGGGTGGTGCTCTGAGCTGTTGAAAGGACTGGAATTCAAGACCGAGCAGAAGAGCTTCACGTGACATAGTGCCTTCGCGATGGCTATCTTAAATGAGACATCAAAAGGGTATTGACTTTGAATAATAAGTTGCCAGAATGCCGTCGTTAGGAAAGCAAGATGGTACTTTTGTTGCTGCATTTTTGTTGGCACAAAACCCCCCACACATATTTTTGGCCCAGCCTTGTCCGGTTCCCCTATTGCCCAAAGAGCCGCAATGTTAAAGGGCGGGATGTGCCGACGCCAACTTGAGCCTCAGACCCGTGTCGCCGAGGATGACTGCCGTGTTCAGGGCGACGAGGGCGAGGGCGAAATCAGGATGGATTTTTTGCAGCTTAGTAAGCTACTCCTACCAATTATTGTGCTTCGGTTAGTTTGTCTTACCTTGGTTGCGGAGAGGGCGAACGCCGAAAATTGGGCCAGGATGGATTCTCAGGATGGATCTTAGGGATGAATCTCACAACGTGGGGGTCCAAGACTTTTCATGGAAAGTGGCCATACTTCCTGCACGAGTCTCAAAGCAGCACCGACCTCTTCTCAAGTGACCATCATGACCGGTCACGTGATACACCACACTCGTGTTGTCGAACCACTTGAAATGCCCCTTTTCACCTCCAGCTCCTCCCTTTCTCTGTAGATGTGTGCTCTCTTGCATAGAATGGCGGTCTCTCAGCACTGAAGCAGGGCATTGGGCCGACATTTTCCAGGGCGCACACCCAAAAGTTGGATTCTGCCTCACCGCAAGATGAGATGGAGGCTGTGAAGGCAATCAAGTCATGGGAGGAGAGTTTTGATGAGGTTATCTCGCAGAAGCCTTATATATGACAACTTTTGCCACCGTGTTACGAATTCAGCAGTGAAACTTTGTGATGTCTGATGAAACAATTCCAGTTTTAAGGCGAAGTCATTCGTCTTCTGTCCGTTGCACTATTGACCCTTACAATCAGGCTGAGCAAGGCTTTCAACTCGACTCAACTAACGTGACCGGTGCTAGGCAACCGCCGGAAGCAAAGAGAACACTCTCATCACGATATTCTCTTCGCAGTTCGGACAGTACGGTGGTAGATTCTGGAGGCCATTTCGAGCTCACTGATCGCAGTGGAGTCAACCAGTTGCCATGTCAAGGTAAGTACAGATCAGTAGCTTTAGGATATGCATTGTAGTAATGGTGTAGATCTTCCACGGCGCTCTACGACCTGGTCAGAAAGATGCGTGAACATTATGCAATGGCTCTCTGTCTCGCAACCCAGTCAACAGCAATCACCCACAAATCCACTTGATGAGTTCCAGGATGGATACTCTCGTTTTCAATACGAATGCTGTATGTTTCAGCTGGGGCTCTCCAAATCCTTCTCTGGGATTACCATGGCTAATCAAACCAAACAGTTGACAATTACCCAGATGGTTGGCCTCGAGTTGCAGCTTTCCTAGAGAGCAGCGACTCATTCGGAAATTATAGAAAGTTTGGTCACTGCCATGCTAGACTACTTATTGATCAGATGAGTACCATCACTGAAATGGAGCAAGAGCTCTTGGAACTGGACAGAAAGGATGCAGCTGGCGGTGAAGCCACAGATTGGCGGTTGAAGAATAGAAATCACAAGAAAGGACCCGATACCAAGAAAAGAGATCTGCAGGAGAACATGAAAAAAGAACTGCTTACTTATGGTATGGCAATTGCAATTCTTGGTGAAAAGACGCACTTACTAAGTATCATTCTAGTTCCCCTGCTCTTGAATTACCAAAAGCTCAAGTCGCTGGACCAAACACCTGCCAGAGACCACGACAGCGTCTTCAAATGGCTTTGGACATGGAAGCCGCTCGACACTCCTGAATTCGCCTGGATCTTCCACCCTCAAGACTTCGTTTCCCTCGTTCCTCCACGCCAGAGCGGCCTCGAGAACTTCATTCTCCGTTATCTTGACAACTGGCCAAGATCTTATCTCAAGGTCCGTTCATCCCCCCTTCCTAACGATAATCAAACAAAACACTTACCGAACCCCTTCCCTTCGCCTTTAGAACCTCTTCAAAAGCAACACGCAGCAGCACCAAACTCAAGATGCATCCGTAGCCTTCTACTCCGCATCCCGCATCAACACCTTCGCTCGCCTCATGGTGGTCTTCTTCGCCGTCCTCGTCCTCTTCATCCCCGTCATCCTGTTCCTGTTGACGTCGATGAGTCGCGCCTGCATGGCCGTCGTCGTCCTCGCTTTCTGTTTCATCTTCTCGGTCATGATGGGCTTGCTCACGCATGCTGCGGACAAGGAAATCTTTGTCGGCGTTGCGACGTACTGTGCTGTTCTGGTCACGTTTTTGGGCAATTTGACACGGGCTAAGGCGTAGGATGGCTTGCACGTTTTGGTGGCGTTTTTGGGGGTGTGGGGAAAATTGTACTTGTATTTCTAGGGGTTGGGCGGGAGGGAATTAGGAGTTTCTTTCAATTGTTGGTTCAACGTATGGATATCGGTGAATGGGCGCTTTTGGAGTTTGTGAACTCATTTGAGATTCGAAGATCACTGGAAGCAATCGAGGTCGAGATTAACTTACCTCGATGCACACTCCTACTCGATTTACGTGCATTAAAAAAGCTTTAGTCATTTTAATTGTATTAGCTTTACGGCTATTGGATAGCCCTAGCGGACGAGTATAGTAGCTTGTGCAGTGCATGCTACGTGCTATTATGATCATTGAGGGTGACGTTCAAATGGAAGAATCGCGATTCGTGGTTGTTGGTGTTTTATTTAGTCCGTGCGGCACAACATTGGACACCCAATACCCTCTTTCCCCTAAATAAATGTAACAGTGGGGCCAATCTCTGATATCAGTGCTCTGAATGATTGAAAAGCCTGATCGGCCATCTAGCACTGGCCATCTCGAGGTCTTTCGAGAAGACGGTGGCCTGCGTGCTTGATACAACGCATTGTGATAAATCATGGACCAGTTCAAGGGAGCACTATCTCATCGACCACTCCTCGGAGACGAAATTCGCCTGCTGATCCTTCCGCCGGGTGCCTTCAACGACCCTATCTGTTGCAGGCTCAAGCACATCTCACTGAGCGCATGCCCCGTCTACGAAGCTCTATCATACGTTTGGGGTGATGCCGCCCAAACATCCCCCATGACACTCAATGGTGCCTCGTATCCCATCACCAAAAACTTGGAATCTGCAATTCGGCATTTGCGACGCAGAGAAGGGTCGAGGACACTTTGGGTTGATGCGGTCAGCATCAACCAGCCTGACCTAGACGAACGAAGTTCCCAGGTCCTGCGGATGAAGGATATATATGAGCAGGCTACGCAAGTGGTTATTTGGATTGGGGAGTGGGCACCTTACACCGGGGATGAGGTCAATTCGGCCTTTCGTCTAGCAGACCGAGTTTTCTGGCAAATAGCTAAGGGAGAGTACGACCAAAAAGTCAGTGAGGAACTTGGTAAAACATTCTTCAAGGAGATCCACCTTCTGGATGCCTTGCTGCGCCGCCCGTGGTTCACGAGAACATGGGTAATACAAGAAGCAGTAGTGTGCATGACGCCAGAGGATTACATAGCTGGGCCCAATCACCCCATTGTCGTTTGTGGCCAGTCTTCAATCCCACTCTCCAACCTTGCAATTCCGACAACAGAGTTTTAAGCTATCAATTGTAAGATCTCGCGACGTCTCCAAAGGAAATCCCTCCGGCATTATTTGGATATATGAACTGCGCCGCCTTCGGCACGAGATCATCACGGGAAAGACTCGTCTCACTCCTGTGGAGCAATTATTCCTATTCCTAGCGAAGGGTGCTGCAGGGTTTGAAGCCACGGATGCACGAGACAAGATATATGCATTTCTAGGCCTCTTACCGCCTGAAAGTCTCCCACCTCATCTACAACCAAACTACACCTATAGCCCAGACAAAGTTTTCTGGGACTACGCGACATACATCCTGAAAGAGACGAGATATTTGGAAATTCTAGCATGTTGCTCCAGCTCCAGGCCAGGGCTTCCCTCTTGGGTGCCAGACTGGAAGTACGGTCTTCCTGTCACCGATATCCATTTGGGCAAGGCTTCCTACCTGAGGTTTCTGGAAGACAACAGCAAAATTGAGGTAGAATGCATAATTCTTTGCCGCATCGTACTAGTACTTAAGCCAATACACATCCCCGTTGAATTCCCCCCATACCTGACGCTCGAATTCGAATCCGAGGAATCTGTCCATCTCGATGCCCTATCCAAAGAATCCATCGTAACAATCGTGCAGGCTGTCGTGGAGGTATCCAACTATCTTCTGGCTATCGAAACGAAGATATTTGGCTGTAAGGCATTAGACGCGGGCTTGGAAGCCTCATACATGCGGAGATGGATGTCTGTCATTGGTCTCGGGTCCGGAGCCAGAGATAAAACGCAGTCAAGGAACAAATTTAACGACGAACAAGTTTACAGGACATTGATGAATATTCGGCAGTTCGACGGCAATTTGGACATGCTACAGGAATTATGCGGCGGCTGCGCTATGATCAAGGAGAACCTTCAGTACGCGGTGTACGAAGACGATCACGGTAATTTTGAAAGGACGCGCCATGGTGTATTGCCGGAGCCGGGCGACATGATTTGTTATATCAAGGGTACTACGTTCAGATTTATCTTACGACCAGAGGACAGCGAATGGCGGCTTGTGGGCACTGCTCCAGGCAAGATGCCGTTATCACAAACGGAAGTAGCACCGGGGGATCTCAAGGGCTTACATGATCCTAAGATATTGGAGCATCATGAGAAAACCAGACAGCTAAGAAAATTTGAGGATCTCAGGATCATGGAGGATTACTGGGAAGTTAACAAGTCAAAGACCAGACGGATTGTCCTTCATTAGGGTGGAAAATGCTACCTAGCTTCACAAGCAACTTTTCTCGCATCTTACTAATGACCACCTGTTGCCGTAAAGGGAAACAATATGCTTGTCTTGGTGTTGCATCCCCGTCACATGTTGTCCACCATGAAGTATCAAGCGAGCCATGCCTTGAAAGAGCTTCTGCCTCCGGAGGGGGTCATTCCGGTGCTTCTCCCATGTACTAGAGAGCATCTGGCCCGTATTAGGACAGATGTACTCAAGTAGCATATATGCAGTAGAAAGTCTTTGGTTTGTTGGATGGGCGGTATAGGGCGAGAGGGTATGGCATCAAAGAAGATTGCGGAGAAGGCGCTGGAACATGGGCCAAAGGCGGATGTAGAAAGGTTTTTGTTGCTTATGAACAAACTATATGCCAGTAGCATGGTTAGTACGGAATCTATCAAGCGGTAGGTATAGTAGCTTATACGGCGGTGGTTAGAGAGCCGAAGCCGTCCAAGTGTAGAATGCGAATATCGGAGCATTGATGTTGTATCCACGCATACGTTCCCACCTTAGAGCTCAACTTTTCATCCACTGTGCCAGGGTACTTGGCTTTAGCAAGCTTGTGTGGCATTATAAGACAACGAAAGATGAGCTTCTTATGCTATAAAAGGAGGCCCTTTGCAAATCAGGTATGAAGGCGACGATATTAACGTGATTTTCTAGTGGGAGGGGTTTAGGGTACCCGAGAGTAGCTAGGGAACATAACTTATAAAAAATTAAAGGAGGTATTAAAGTATGCACATATTTTAAGATGCTTTAAGTCTAAGGACTTATTATATTTTTCGGCGCACCGGTTTTTTTCGGTACACAGGGATGGACGTTAGTTCTGTACTGTGCAGTAGTGAATCCTGCATGCCATTAAAGTACCGCCCCGAAGAGCAAGTGTTGGTGCTCACCCACTCGCTTGTTCGTACAGGGGGGTGCGTTGTCGCAGGGATGTTGATCGGTGAGAAGAAGTTCCTTACTCGATGCACCCTCCCTGTCCAGGATTTGCAAGCCCTGTTTCAAATTCTGACCAACGAGGAGCACCAATCACGCGTTCGGAATGATAAAAACTATCCCCTCAATCTCTATTTGAGAACCCGCAATATGGGAGTCGTGAGACTCACCAGCGCCCCAGGGACACTCTGCCCCGTGTTCCGGGCAGAGCCGCATCGCAAGGCAGTCTTGGTACCCGCCGGACACTAAACCAGACGCCAATCCAAATAGACCCTAATCGCAATGTTGCGGAATATCCTAGATGACAGCCCTGACAGAGACGCAACAGATGGGCCTAGTGACAATCGAGCCCCTCAAAGTTTGTCCTGCCCCGATTGCGCAGCAACCAATTTTCCCAATCTCTCAAAGCTCAAGTCAGTGTTCATTCCTGCCAACCTTGCATCTAATCACTAAGATCGAACAGCAAGCATCGGAATACACACGAAAGACCATACGAATGTCTGGCAAAAGGTTGCTTCGAGCGCTTCGCTCAACGCCAGGCTCTCACCCGGCACACCGAGACTAAACATGGCGACGCGAGAAATCCTACGAAATTCTATCACTGCACCGTCGACGGTTGCAAATATTCGAGTTCGGGGAGATGGCGGAAAAGATTTACGAGACCTGACCAGGTGAAGGAGCATATAAAAGACTACGGGCACTACGGCCCGCACTCAGCGAGCGATCGCCCACGGCGGCCGGGAAAGCAAATTTTGACGACCGAAGCGATTACGGCTCGTTTTGAAGAGTGGAGTGTGGATGAGAATGGAGACTCGCAGCCTCGACGGACGGTGCAGAGTTGTGAGTATAACTCGTTTAAGACCAGGTTGTGGCATACGGATGTTGCGGCGGAGATATTTTTCAAGGGTGATGAGGCAGGAAAAGGAGATGGGCACATCTGCCCTGTGGAAGGTTGCTACTACCTTGGGATGGGACGGCCTGAAGGTTGTGAGAGAGTGGTATTTAAGACGATGAAGGCGTTGCTGGAGCACCATCGAAGGGCTCATGAATCGGGCTTCGGTCCTTCACTGGCGATGCAAGTGGGGGAAAAGGAAAGGGGGAGTACTCTTAGCTCGACTTCATCAGATTCCTACTCCTCCAGAACGCTATCTGTCAATTCAGACTCGCCATATGGCCAGCTGGAGGATCTCCTGGGTTTGGATTTCGGTACGGAAGATCCGAAGGTATGGAACGAAAACTTCGCTCCAGTTCCTTCGAGCTTCTGTAAGGCGAGTGAAGGTACCGAATGCTACTGCCAGTCTTGCTGTCAGCGCCAGATAGCCATTCCGCTGCGTTCGGAATTTGTGGTCCCTCAGCTCCCAGGAGAGTCTCCCTACATGCACTTCACGACTCTACATAGCTCATCGAGCTTGCACGATACACAATGCCAAGTATCGGAGCCCACTACAGATACCGAAAACTATCGATTCAGCTTCCCTTCCAGCCACTCCACGTCTCTATTCCGGCATGACTCACTGAATTCCCGCTCAAAGTAAGTCTCCTCCATCCTTTCCACAATGACATGAATAAAGCATAATACTCTCCAGACCCCGAGTCCCTTGCGATTACCCCTCCTGCAAATTAACTTTCCGTCGCAAATACGAAAAGAAAAGACATGTTGAAAGCGTTCACAGCTCTGTAACATACAGCTGCCACATCTGCGACAGCAAATTCCGACGACAAGACAAACTCACCTCTCACCTGCAAAGTAAACACCCGGCCCACCCAACCGCGGAGTCGGAAACAAAGTCTATGATCAGTGATTCCTCGGAGTTTTCGAGCTATAGCGCTTTGTCGGTGCCGAGTTTCCTAACAGGGAGAGATGTGGTGCCTAGCGATACCTTGGTTAGAGCGAATTCTGGTTCAGAGAGGTGGGTGAGCGGAATTGGCCATGTGTTTGCAGAGGGAAACTCGGTGGTTGGACAGCGTAATAGCTGGTTTGGGGGGATGGGTTGGCGGTCTGATAGTCCAAAGCTGATACCAGCGGGGACTAGTGAGTCGCCAATTTGTCTGGACGAAACACCACCGAATTTTATTTAGGTGTGGGAATATACGTTTTCAATTGCATGGGAGGAGCGAATGGAGTTAGGCGGTACCAAAGCATTTGAGTTATTGGACTCCTGGCAATGAGATAGTTCCATGGGCTCTTGAAGCCCAGTTGTATCGTTGCGAAAGAACACATGCTCTCGATAGAGGGCTATCAAAGAACGATGTTCGATCCCGATACTCATGAAGGACATTGGCGGCGAGGATAAAGATATGTTAAGCGAGAGAGATCCGCTACGTGCCTTTTCCAAGAATACTGAAATTAGGTAAAGAGATCCGAGAAAAGACTCTTCTCCGAAATACTGCTGCAAGCATATGAGTGCTTCGTGGACTGGATGGAAGCGGAATCGAGGCCTGGCGATTGAAGAATGCTCAGCTAAAGACATGGCAGACTTCAGATGCTGAAGCTTCACAGTACCCACATACAGCTTCGTGAGGTATCGCGAGGCGTTGCAGGGAAGTCCTCGGTAAGAGGCAGGAGCTGAGTCCATCGCTCTGAAATTGCAAGCTACTAGTTTAACCATAAATGCGTCGACTGCTTCCATCTCGTAAAAACTCGCGTCTGAGTCGACTGCTGGGGGAACACAGCGGCGCTGGATCTATTGCTCTCGTCTGGAGGAAAGGATCTTTATAATCTCAATGTCTAGTTTCTTATTGCCGTGCAGGTAGAAAATCTGCGAGCCAATCCCTCTATCCCCTTTCCCTCGGGTTTTCCAACTCCTGACTGGAAAGCAACAATGCCCTAGTACTACAGCGTCTCATGAGATAAAGGCTACAGCACCCCATTGAACTGCAAGAAACCCAGCGTCTTCATCACCATTGAAAGGTTGACAAGCAGAAAATGTTTGTGGCCAAACTAGTAGATCCCACCAACCCTCGTTCCAGGAGCACTTGGAAGCCAAGAACGATTGTCATGTATAGAATGAGAGCACGCAGAACACAGAGTACCGCGTAATAGATTATGGAATCGTAAATGCTCAGAGAGGATCCTTTCAGGGCGAGATTCCCAACTCGCCCAAATGTGTCGAAGAGTAAGGCGGGTGGTAGTGGAAGGTGTTGGCAGCCCGCCAGTCCAACACAAAGCTACAGCGGTCTACCCATACCTAATATCCAGCCAAGCCCCAAAATCCCCACAGATCGATCTTGTCCACAACTCCGATATTGTTTCCTGACTCGTAGTACCCTCCCACTTGCTTCTGCTGCTGCTGCACCTCGTTCTCAGTGCTGTCAGGCGGCCAATTGCCACATGTCTGCCACCCAACTTTGCAGTAACTTCCGCGTGCAGCTCTTTCAAAACACTAGCGCATCGTCTTGCAAAGGACTCCACCTCTCCTGGTTGCTTGATTTGCTCTTGGCATCGTTCGGCCGCCTTGAGATATTTCTTGATCATATTTGTTTTTGAGGGCTGCTTGATGATGAAGACGTAGATGGCAACAATGGCACTGTAGCCACAGAAATGGGCGAACTGGAACGAGTTAGTTGTGATTGGGTTTATCCAGACCTGCATTCCATGCCCATGAAGTTTTGAAGCTATTGACCTTCGTCGAGAAGACGTTTATCATCGCGGTGGTCGGCAAGACGGCATCCAAACACTTCTCTACCTTGTCACCTTGATCGCAACTTCCTCCTCCCACTCCGCGACTAAAGGGATACAAAACCACTTGCGGTGCAGTACTCAGCATCATCTAATAAATATCTTCAGTATAGCAGGATCCCCGCATTTGCTAAAGCGAGCTTCAACGCTCTGCTCTGAATAACCGTGAGAAGATTGCAAAGGATAGACTCCTCCGAGTAAAGAAAAGTCGCAGCTTCTTCCTGTAGCCACTCCAGCTCTACCTCAATATCCCTAACCCTGTCGCGTCTCACATTGGGGGTTATAGGTTGAAGAGGATATACTCTCTTTTGCACGTGACCGACGATATTAGCAAGCCTAGTTGATGAAATATCACGTTATATTCCGAAGCCAGAGCAGAAAAACTTGCTTAATTTGGCAAACAGTGGCCTTCATAAATCTATCATGCTCTGCAACTATCATACTTGTGGAAGTGAGGATATTGTCATCCCACAGCAGGTAACTCTTAAAAATAATATTAGTATCACTTCGTGCGACGGCGAGATCAATGCAATGGTCGAAGGCTCAGAGTTCAAAGAATCTCATGTATTGAAAATACTAAGCTAGAGGGCAAAGGAGGGAGGAGTACCTCGACCTTTAATAGTGTATTGCCAAGATCTCTAGCTCAGCCTCACGTTTCACCCCTAGTTCCTGATACCGAGCCAGGCTCGGCAAAAATACCTATGATAGTAGCATCGATTCCCCGAACCTAATTTTCCCCTTTAATTACAATTAACTTTAGAACCACTTCTCTTATAGGAAAACTTTTGGTAGCGCAAATATTCTCCTTAATTTAGGCTTTCTATTTAGCTACTTATCTTATACTTTAGGCTAAAACTCATCTCAATACGGCTATTTTAAGTAAAAATGGGCTTTTGGGATTTTTGTGAGGCTCGCTTATATATCTAGTACCTTGATAAGAAATACGAATACGAGGCTTAATTTTCCGAATACGAGAGGAATTTTAAATTTAAGATATTACTAACTTTTATTAATAATAGTAAATAATTTTTTTAATAGAAAGACTAGAAATTAAAGGGATTATATATGAATATGTTCTTATATAAATAAAATAATAAAATAAAGAGATAATTTTTAGACGTAAGAATCGATTTGGTATCGAGAGTACCGATAGTATCGATAACTGACTAATACTAGTACAGTATCGATACAAGTATCGATGCCTCAGGTATTTTTGCCGAGCCTGTACCGAGCCCCCGGCGGATCATGTGGAGGTGCCGTCCGTCACACTTCGTTATTACATTATATTCATGGCAGTGAGGCAAACCTGGTCGATAAGTTCGTTCTGCATCAATTAGGGATTTCCCAAAACTGCGCTCAAATATCTGTCAAGCACATATGCTACCCAGAATACTCGTTTTTGCCATCCAGATAGAATCAAATCCTGAGGCTGCCCCAAACTGTCGGGCGAGCTATGCTTTCGCTGCAGACTGATAGCAAAGATCAGATTGCTAACTGTGCCAAAAATAGACCAGCACTGGTGATTCGAGATCTCAACAGGAGATAGAAGCATCGAAGAAGTCGGACTTGGATTGTTGGCAAGTGAACCTCGCCCGTCTCGACGTCCAACTGCTTTTCTGCTTCTTGAAAGTACTGAAAACTAATAGTCGGTCAAGTCAGTCAGTCAGTCGGCGGTTAGTAGTGGGTTAGAAAAGAGGATTTCGATGTTCCAGATCTTTGGGTAAGATTACATTCGAAAGGATCGAGGAGTCTTTAATATATATTTTTTCATGTAACATTCGGTCTAGTAGCATGACTCAAATCATACCTCAGGTTTGCATTGCCTTGGCCCGATTTACTATTCTCATGACTTTGGACTATTGCTAGATTCATGAAGATCACAACGCGCTTGCTCAGCTCGTTCAAGCAGATGAGATTAAACACCTTTATATTCCTCTAACATATTATTGAGCCAAGAGCTTAACGTGGGCATATAGGCGAAATAAATTATTGGAGCAACGTTCTCGAAGTAAGACGATAACATTTGCCGAGCTTTCGTCACAAGAGGCAGGGTAATACTGAACGATGCATCGGTATCTGGGACAGGCGAGTCGCCAAATCGAAAGATAGGAACTTTCTGGGTGTGGACGATTCCTTAATTGAGGCTGTAGCGGTTACGGTTAAACAGGGAGCTGTGGGCGGGGAAAGCTTGCTTGAGTTCGGTATCACGTTCTTGTGTGCTCTCGACTCTCGAGCGATGATTTGAGTTTGGCAGCTCGACGGGGAGGCAATCTTTACCCCAACCAAATTGGTATGGGAGTTCAGCTTGCTCTTCCTACAAAAGCAATTAGCATCTCGGGCTAGAGAAGACTCAGGGCATTGGAGAGATCTATAGCTGCACTGGCTTGTCTTGTCTCAAGATAATATTAGATATCCGAATCATCCCGTATTCACAACAAAAGGTAACCACGACCTGAATTGTTGTGTGTGTTCTAAGAAGACGAAACGCTCCATGCTGCTAGATCTTACTGAAGCAACAGCAGCTCACCTCTGAAGGATTCCAGGTAGGCGGTGTAGTGCCTCGATTATACTTCCCTTTATATGAATAATCGCGCTTTCCTATAATACAGTACACGCAAGGACGAGCTCCTGTGCATCTAGCATGATTTATATTGTCTATATTCAATGAAAGATCCGAAAAATGTGGCAAACAGCAAAATTTAACCTACGTTTTACATAGGTCCCAAGCCCTGGTAATGCGCGGCTTCTGTCGATTTTGGTTCAACAACTTCTTTTGCCTCCTGCCAGGCGCTGGTCCTGTGGGAGATCCATCTCCTCTGCCAGCAACTACGGACCCCATTGCGGCATTAGTAAAGTCTGTATTGTTCCTGGTCTTTGATAGATGTGTTGAAGGAGGAAAATATCAGCTGGTTGTTTGACTGAATCCTCACTTGCACGAAATCTGTTTCTGTTCGGAAAGGTGAGCAGGGCTGCTTTATCGGCAATGCTGGGTGAGCTAAGGTGAGTACAGCGGAAAGCGGTACACGTCTTGGCTGCTTTAAGGCCCGGTTACACTTTCCCTGTCTCTACGTAGATCCCCATTTTGGCTCCACTGTGACCGAGATTCCGCCGGAACCAATTTGGGTCACGTTCGCTTCGCACACGTGATAAAGGTCTTAGCCTCATATTCCATAGCTTCACCTTATATCCATAGACGTAACTATAGGGGCATTTATGATATGAATTTCGGTGGCATCTGTTTATTCTTTTTTGCTTAAAACTTTTGATGCTATACTTTACTCGCGTATTTCTTTTCCCTTTCTCCTGTTTTTGCTCGAGGCCAGGTTCTGTGGCTTGTATCTGTGGCGGTGCATAGTGCCAAGCTAAAAGAAATGAACTTCGCAAAATTCTTCGCAATCCTATTTTCTCGTGAAAAGGGGTTTAGGGGCCTCACCCTCGCATATTTACCTATTGTATTCATTGTACCGAAATTCGCCAATATCACAAGATATCACAAGAGTGCCGAGGGTCAAGTAACTAAAGTGGCATAAAGTATTCTCAGAGTCGGACTTGTCAACCTCTCATCGACAGCAACTCGATTCAAAACTTCGCTGAGGAGAGTAGTTACCTGTCAGGTGGAAGATGCCGTCTCTATCATTGTGCAAACAATGCTCGCAAATACCATTCGATGCAGAGCTAAAAACATTGCGCTCGGAAGAATACTCCGGTCCCACGTCCTGGAGCCTCGGGACCTTCGGAGAACTACGGGCCAGAAACTGTCCATTTTGTGAACTAGTAGCTCCTATGTGTACTAGCGGAAAATCTTCTTGGGATGCATTTACACCGCCAGGTGATTCTAAAGTAGTGGTTGTGGAATGGAGTTCCGGTAGCTTTAAAGCAGCGTGTTTCGATCTTGGGTCCTGTATCTGCATCTCAGGAGACTTGGACGACAGAAATGCTAACTATGCAACGGCATACTATGCAAGGACAACATTTGATGAATTCATCGCTTTTGAGAACATCCGCCGATGGATATCAATGTGTGACCAGGAGCATGGAACCTATGGAAGTGAATGCCGCCCGACACCATTCAACCCAGCTATCCTACCGAGAATTGGTAAACGGCAATTGGACTTCAGGGTCATTGATGTCAACAAAATGTGTATTGTCTACGCGCCACTACAGTGCAAGTACGTTGCTCTAAGCTACGTTTGGGGCGCAGGAAAGGGGAGCAGATTGGTCCTTACCAGTCAGAATGAGGAGACACTGATGCAACCTGAAGCCTTGACCAATGCTCAAGCCTTGATTCCGAACACAATCTTAGATGCGATTACCGTAGTTCGCAAACTCGAAGAAAAATATCTCTGGGTAGATAGTCTTTGCCTCGCTCAAGACGACACAGTCGAGCTACAGGAATGTGTTGCCATTATGGATTTATTCTACGAGATGGCCGTTTTGACCATTGTAGCTGCCGATGGCGAAGATGCTTGGGCCGGTCTCCGAGGGGTCGAGCCAACACCCAGACAGCTGAACCAGCGCGTCAGGAAGATAGTACCTGGTTTGAACATGACAACAATAAAAGACATGGATGGCTTGCTGAGAAGATCTACCTACTCCAGTCGCGCTTGGACGTAAGTGTAACACGTGCTTATTAGGACAAGACTTCCGTCTAACGTCGTCAGAATGCAAGAAGAGATCATTTCGCCTCGGCTCCTAGTGTTCGTTGACGGCCAAGTTTATTTTCGTTGTGGACATAGCCATTACAGCGAGGCATTGAATTGGCCTGGAAAACCACTCCATGACCTACTCAACAGCGTTGGATCCCTTTACTATACAATATTCTCGATGTCTGAAGCCAGCTTCCGGACCTTTTCAACTATATTAATGTACTACATGCTACGGAAACTGTCCTACGAGAGCGATATCTTACGAGCGGCTCAAGGCATGCTTCGAAAGTTCTCCGTACTTTCAGGCCTGCATTGCTTCGAAGGATTACCCCCGCCACTTGAGCGGTCTTTGCTCTTCGAAAAGTCCTTGTACTTTACAAACCCAGGATTAAATAACTTCGGTCGCCGAGAAGGCTGTCCAAGTTACTCCTGGACAGGCTGGAAGAGTCCGTCTGTGTACAGTCATTTCTTGGAGGTGAGCGATATATGCAACGACAAAGCTGTCGATGATAACTCTCAAACGAATTCCGTTTTGCGCGGCTGGATAATCTGGCATTGTAAACTTGAAGACGGTAATCTTTACCGTATTAGCAACACAGGAAGGCTCCGCAAGTCTCTCCTTCCTAAACCCGAAGACAGCAAACGCAACGCCCGGCGGAAATTCCAGGGAATTCAAGTAGCGGCTAGCGACATTGAGTTTGGAATTGTCTCTGATAGTTCGTACCCATTTCTTCTCTTTTGGACCATTTGTATCAATCTTCGTCTTACGAGAGAGTCTCAAGCAAAGGGCTTTATGCCTGGGATCGTCAATTACCATGCTATGGACAGGTTTGGTAAATCCTGCGGCACGGTCAAGATGGATACAATTGTGCCTGAAATGGCGGAGGGCAAATTCGTATTGCTGGCCGCGACTGATGACAATTTTTGGGCGTTGATGTTGGTGTGGGAAGATGGAGTAGCTGAACGGCGTGGTATTGTTCAATTGTCTAAAAGCGTTCTGGATAGATGTCTGCCTCCTGGACCAAGGTGGAAAGCAATAACCCTCAGATAGGATCATTACTTTCTAGGCGGCTGAGATGCAGCTTCTTGAAATCAACATAATGGCAGGCCAAAGACGCATAGCTTGGGGAAGTGCCGGCCTCAGGTGGAGCTCGAGGCAAATATCGCTTAGCTCTGCTTTAAAGTAGTTTTACCCAAGTAGACTTGTGAACACCCATGGTATTCAACGCTGAACCTTTCACCCAGGGTTGTGCTACATCTGACTGTGATACCTATGTTGAGATAAACAGGTACAGCAGAATAGTATTAGGGTCAATTCTCTTGCATTGTATGTAGTTGCGTTGTTTTTTATGTAATCTACAGCGTATCTATTTACATTTATGTATGTGGGCCGAGCTAAGCTTGGACTCACTACACGTGACCAACCTAGCATAGGAGTCACAGATAACCCCATTTCTACAACCTACAACATCACAGAGGTGTGAGCGCGAGGTGAGGCGAGGGTGAGCAAAGCGGTGAGTGGTCACGTGCACTGTCGCGTGGTCAGGATATAGAACGAGGTGATTATTCCGGACAAACAACAGCTTGTGTCGAAACTGGGAAAACCGGGAAAGCCACCTAATCTGGACTTGCCTTTATGTCAGCTCGATGTCCCTTCAGGTCACAATGCGTCCATTTCTCTTGTGTTTTGCATGGCCTCAGCAAACTCTATCGTGATAACAAATATCCCTAGCATCTGCCTTTGTTCCCTTATTAGAGGCGGATTCAGGGGCTCCAGAACCAGCCGCACTCATCCGAAGATATACCGCGAACCGAACTCCCCCCTATTCTGGTCTCCACCTCCCCCACATTATGCTTTGGTTGAAGAGTGGAATGGCAGTTGAGGACATACAATTATCCTACAGACATCTTGAATCCAATAACACTGGTGTGCCACAGCTCTCTCCTCTGATATATCTCCAGGAGTTCCTTCCACCAGGTTCCCCCTCGGTTTGTCTCTCTGCCTTGAGTATCTAGAGACTATTAAATATCCCGGAGACTGTTGTACCCTGTAGTCTTCCTCCATATCTCAGACATTGTATTGGTCGCTTGGAGGCTCGAGCTTTTAGTTTGAATCGCACAGCAGATGCTTCAGAGGCTCTGGTATTAAAGCTCATCCCGAGTTATCACTCAATCCCCCTCCTCTCGATCGACACAAATTTCATCCTAGGCATGCAGAAGTAATACTGCTCGCCATCCCCAATCCACCTCGCAATCAGCTTGTATAACGGCTTGACTCTCCACCCCACCTGATAGGCACCTGGTGCTCGCTGGCGCTCCCAGTATCCTCGCCACAATGGGACGATATCATGGTGATCTCGTTCGTGGTATTGAGCGTAAAAGTTTCGGCTGGTGAGGCTGAGGCAGACGGACGAGACTTGGTCCAGGTTGGAGAATATTTTTTGCAGGAGTTCGGACGGCAGCGCAGGGAGAGAGACGGGTGATGGGACTGGAGGGACGAGCGTTAGCGGATGAAAGGTCAAAAAAAAGTGAAGGAGGGGGGTCTACGGGTTGAGAGGGGGTGTAAGCTCGTTCCTTCTGGATACTGGACGAGAAGGGTTTTGCGGTTAATGGTTTTTTGGGTTGGCGGGGACGAGAGGGAGCCATTGCTTGCATGCTTTTCGCGGATGTAGGTTTGCGATAGTAGGATGAGAAGACGTATTTTCGTCTGGTGTTGGTTGTGTTAGTGCAAAGGTGTCAATGGACGGATAAAATGGAGAAGGAGAAAGAATTTTTGAACTTTCAGGGGATTTGAACGCGCCCAGCCGAGACTCAACATAGAAAACTCGACTACAATTCCGGAACTCATCCTTGATATCAATAATTTCGGGAGGTCTTCTTCTTGTGTTGGAGCGAGCGAGCGCCAAATCTACAGGAGAACTACACAAGACAGCTCACTTGGCGCTGGTGGCGATGTTAATCTACATCTTCACCATGTTCCGCTCTCCTGGAGAGGGACCTGTCCCGTTTACGTACTCCGCTGAGGTCTTTCCTCTTTACCATCGTGAGGTAGGAATGGGTTGGGCTGTCGCTACGTGCCTTTTCTGGGCCAGTGTCTTGGTGATGTTCCTTCAGCTCATGCTCGATACCATGGGTGCCACAGGTGTCTTTGGCTTCTATGCTGGAACTAATATCATTGCGTTGATCATGATCTTCCTCTGGGTGCCAGACACAAAGCAGCGCACCCTCGAAGAACTCGACTACATCTTTGCTGTCCCAACTCGAACCCATATGCGCTACCAACTCACTAAGGCGCTTCCATGGTGGTTCGGCCGCTGGGCTTTGCAACGCAAGAATGCAGTCCTGGAGCTTCTGTACCAATTTGATCATAGCACCGACCAGAGCAGAATTAATGCCATGATACAGGCCGACAAGAAGCGCGCTGATCGAAGGGCTGAGAATGGAAGCGGAAGTGGTGTCCAGTTTGAGAACAACTATAAAGACACCACTTCATCTACTATTCAAGAAAAGACTAGCTAGGTGTCTCTCGTTTTTATAGAGAACAGAAAGGGGTGAGAATAAGGTCACAGCAATTATAATAGATAGGGCATATACAGAATTAGGGTTTAAATATGTTTGAATGTTATACCTATATTTAAAGTAGAGGATTTCATTCTAAGGAGATGAATCTTATTATCTTTTTCTTATAAGGCGTTCCTTTTCAATTAGTGAGATGTAAGGTAAAAATAGAGTAAAAGTTCATATAGCTTAATATCTCTAAATGAGCTCTAATTAGTTAGTCTATTAAGGACTTCTTTGTCCCTAGATAGTAATTATAGAAACCGAAGTAGTTAGTCGGGCATTACTACTTCTCAACAAAAATAGCACATTACTCCTGGGTCATGTGACAGCGAGAATAATGCAGTAGTCGAAGGCTCAAAGTTCAGAGAATCTCATGTATTGAAAAACTAAGCTAGAGAGTAAAGGAGGAAGGAATACCTCGACCTTTAGTAGCGTACTATCCAGAACTCTAGCTTAGTTCCTTTTTTCATTCCTGTTTCCTGATTCCGATTCCTAGTAGATTATATTAAGGCGCCGTTTATCACAGGTCATTTCTCTTAACGCTATAGTAGTAATTAAAACAATATAATAGAAGCATTCCAAGTTACCTCGAATAAAATACACTAATATAACTTGGTCTATATAATTCCTTTATACTACTTTTAATGCTCTTCTTACTATTAGTGAGTGAAAAAACTGTATTCCTCACCCTCCGCCCTCGCTTATCTCGCTAAAGACAAATCATATCCTAAAAAATTTGTAAGCGCATACTTTACTGCCAAATGCCCCCACTACCACAACTACTTGGGGGGAAAAAAATATGGAAAATCGTTCAGGTCGTACCCGGGCTCGAACCGGCTTTAGAAAGTCAGTTGAACTGTGTCTTTTTCTGAACGGAATCATTCAGGCTGCACTCACGGATTCGGGAAATGATCTTGAAATAATATATATCAAAATCCCACTAATTTTGCATTAGAGGCCAAATTCAATGATGTTTTTGTTGTAGAAGCGTACCGTGCTAACCGCTACACTATACAACCTCAGCACTCATCAATTACGATGCGTGGTGGCAGAAAAATTGCTTATTTTAGATTATTAGCCTTTTTTTTCAACCAGCTATTTCGATGCGGAATCGCGGTATATGCCCGCAATTAATGACTCAGCTAGTCCTCGACCTTATGGGCGTGTGGTGATTAACCGAGATCCGAGGTTAATACACACCCTAAGCAAATAACCTCATTTTCTCACTAAAACTACCAATTTTTAGACCTCAATAATTAAATAACTAATAAGTAGATTATCTTAAAAATTTGTATATTACTAGTGTTATATATATTGAATAAGATCATAATATAAAGTTTACGTAATATTGTATAATACGTAATTAATATTAAGCTTAAAGTTTACTAATTATTAAGATTTAGTATTATATAAATAATTTCTCAAATAAGTCTAATAAGCAGAAATTACTTGATTTTATATTAATAATAAGACTTAGAGAAGATCTTTATTAATAAATATTATAAGTTTATACTTCTAATAAAAAATTCTATTTAAAATATTAATATTTTATAAAAAAATAATTAATGCTTATATTATAATAATCCTTTTTTAACTTTTTAATAAAAACACTTATTTCTAATATATAGAAAGAGAATTAAAAAGAAGTACTTAATTCTATAAGAGTTTATAATATATTTCAAATTTGTAAATTTAAACCTTAACTTTTATTTAAAAAAAATTATATTATATTAAAGAAAGTATTATTTATATATATAAAAATTTAATATCATAAATTAGTATAAAAAGTATAAAAACAATTAGAAATAGTATTAAAAATAGGCTTATATATATTTATATATTAAATAAATACTTTAGTATTATTTTTTACTAGTAATTTTTTTATATTATATTATATTAATTATTAAGTTATATGAATATTTTATATATTAAATAATAGATTTAGACTAGTTTTATATATTTGGTAGTACTATATGCCTAAGCTATTGTTGTGGGAAGCAAGATTCAGTTTCGCTAACATTCCGCACAATACGACACAATCTTGCAACAAGTCTAGAAAGCATCCGCTTTGGAAGACTTCCAAGAACATTCGCAGACGCCATTTCGTTCACGAGGAAACTAGGCCTTAAAAAATTGTGAATTGACTCGCTGTGCATTATCCAAGATGACGAAGAGGACTGGCGTCACGAGGCAAGCAGAATGGCTAACATCTACGAGAACGCTGTCTTGGCACTAGGGGTCACAGCATCTGTATCAGATTCTAAAGGGTTGTTCTCAGCAAGTTCATCGAATCACGACCCAGTTGAGCTTATGGGAAGACGTCGCGAAGGAAAGAATTCGTCGTGTTGGCCAGGCAGCAACTTGACCACAAGTTATACCAACAGCTTTATTCAAACGTGGGTGTATATTTTAGGAGCGATACCTTTCAACTGGGTTTCTCCACTTCACTGCCCAGAAACTCGTCTAGGTATGTAAAATAGGAATAGACTGCGAATACAACCCAAACAAGCTTCGAAAATCAGACGGCGCAGATGTAGCACCCCCAGAGAACTCACATATATACTACAACGCTTTCAAATCATATTACCTCGAAGCTTTTACCGCATCTGCATATCGCGTACAGATCATCTGGCGAGACATAGTTCGTGCCTACACAGAACTTGAACTGAGTTATGCTCGAGACAAGCTTGCAGCTCTGGCTGGTATCGCGAAGAAGTTCATGCAAATCCGACCACATGATACTTACTTTGCTGGGCTATGGAAGTCCTCCTTTATCGAAGACCTTCTTTGGTATTCAACACTCCGCCACCGGAACTCACCTACTTCCCCACGGCCCCAGAACCGGAGCGCGCCTTCCAGGTCTTGGGCATCTATTAATTCAACTGTGGGAACTAGAGGCTCTTCTTATGATCGGAATAATAAGTACATTTCAAACGCGAACTCCTGTGTAGACGTTCTAAACATCAATTGTGTCGCTATTAGGCTTGACAGTACGGGCTCCGGTGGCTATGCGGTCCTCAAAGGATCCATTATGGCAGCGCCATACGAAAACAAGCCAAATATTTCCAATTTCCAATTATAAAGAGTGCTATATCACCAAGCGGGGGTGGAATTCTTTCTCGAAGATTACGACTTCAATGCTGATGATCAGTTTCAAGTTGAAGACGGCGATGGGATGTTCTGCATGCGTATTGCGACGCCAAGTGTTCCGAGAGAGAGCGGAAGTGACGACTTGCTTATCCTTCGGCGGAAGCATGGCTTGATTGTGACATTTGAACGAATCGGATTGATGTTCGTCGAAACTCAGAAGAGCGAATTTTACCAGATGTTTGAGGAAAATATCAATAATCGAGAGGATTGTGCAATAACGTTTGTATGATACCCAGAAAGAGTTGTTCACTTGATATCCCAAGAATGATGTCTCGGTGATTCCCTAATACCTGAGCGCTTCAAATACCCTGACTCGCGAATCAAAGTCCTGCCCCCTATTCCCTCGCCTAGGTACATGGTACCAAAATAGTTAGTACCGTAGGACCAAAGTCTCCCCCACATCCTCGGGGCAGAGTCCTAGACAAAAATACACCACGAACATCTTCCGCATCACTCTAGCGATCAATATCGCATCCCTTATCTTGACTAGAGCTGAATAGGTCATGTCCGTCAAGAATTGCTGTACACAGGCGCGTTTTCGTGTAAGCGAAGCCAATCAGATGAGTAGACCAGAGAGATCTTCCAGTTCCAGACCCGAAGCAAAAAGATACGCTTGCTAACTCCTCTCACCTCTCTTTGGGGTGTGCCACGCCGGTCAATTGCATCGGACTTCCTATGAATCTACCGATTGAGACTCCAAACTTTTCGATTCTTTTCTGTGGTGCTCGTCCTCATTGACCTGAATATAGTCTCTCAAAAATCCCATAACCTTGCTTAATTTTGTCTTTGCCTCTCTCTATATTCAACATGGCTTCCACCTCAAAACTTAAGTGCTTTTGTACAGTTACTTTCTTAAGGATGCTGAGTACAGTTACAGCACTGCCTTGCGATGCCCACCGACCAGTTCGTACTTTCACAGGATCTGTAGGCAGTACTTCACCGCCCCCCGAGTGAAAAATCTATCTTACTCGCCCCAAAACGGAACAATGAGCGGCGCCGAGCGTCTCAGTGCATACGCTGCGCTGTTTCTCAAGTATAATATGACCATGCCGACGAAGCTTCAGAATGCTCGAGAGAAGATGAAATCCGAAGAAGGACCTGTGCTCAGAACTAGGCAAAATACAGTAGTTCAAGGGAAACCGATATCCGGAAGCGTTTTTGAGTTCGCGAGCATACGATATATAGAATGCTGACGGCATATAACTGACAATTTCCACTTCTTAGGGTTCTCTTTCCAATCAGCATCGGCACCCCTCCACAAACATTTTATGTCATATTCGACACCGGTTCCTTTGACCTACTGCTTAACTCTTGCTTGGCCTTTGAACGAGAGTGGTATACTTTCCTACGTCTTATCCTTCTTAGACGGTTTGTATCCATCCTCCTAACCCACTTTCTAGACCACAACAGAAGCAATACCAACCCAGGTGTTCATTGTTGATTTATCACCACTCGGATTTGGTACCCGGAATGGACCCGACACGGTCAATTTCGGTTACATGGACGAAACCAAATACAACGAACCAATTGCGTATGCCCCTGTTCCTACAGGACAACCTTTTGGAGCTTCGAAGCGTCATGCTTCTCAGTTGGCCACGGTGGGATGTGGTACGACTTTCCCACTTTCAACCTTCAACGCCATGGCCGACACTGGCCAAGTGCTCAACATTCTCCCCCAAACAATCTGCAACTACCTGCATGAAAGTGTTACAGGTGCATCTGAGACGTCAGGCGGGCAAATATATTTCCAGTCTGATAGTCCGCTGCCGGCTTTTTGGCTTGGGGTTGGAAGCAAGAGGGTGCCGATTGCGTCCTACGTTTTCATCTGGGATAACATTAGTAATAATATGTGCATGGGGAGTTGGCAGTGTGGGACGGACTCTGGGGGCGCTGTTTTTGGGATGCTAGCCTTTGAGGCTTTTTTTGTAGTGCACGATTTTGCAGTGCACGATTTTGTAAATATGCAGATTGGGTTCTTTTAGCTGGCGTGGTTTGCTAAAACTATAGAACATACGTAACCTTGACGCTATCCCTGGACTGCCCGGATGGGAACCCATCATTTTGGAAAATAATCTACTTTGAGAAACTGAAGGAAGGTGTGCTATACAGATGCATGATAACCCACACGCTTCCACCAATTCATTTTCTATGAGCTGTGAGCTATGTGCTCTCTACTTTTCATTGACTTTTTCTTTCTTCAAATCAAGGTTTCTTATACATCGCTCCGCCAGTACCAGCCTGCACATTCATCAGCATCTCTACGACTTCTTATGCATGACAGTAGCAGCGGCCTGCACAGTCAGTCTCTATTAAATGATAAAAAGAGAAGGATCATACCTGATGATTAGGGAAGACCAATGTGTCCGCAATGACAACATTCTCCCTCCGTCCAGCCGTAAAAACAATAACCTCCGCAATATCTTCAGGAGTCAAAGGTTCACAGCCACTTCACACATCAGCCATGTCCATACCAACGCTCATGGAACTTACGCATAAACAGCATTAGCTTTCGCCTTATCCCCATAAAATCTAACAACGGAGAATTCCTATTGCAAGTCAGCGTGGAGTTCCAACGCTCGCTCAAAAACTCACAGTCTCGACCTGTCCTGGATCAACCTCAATAACTCTGATACGCGTAGAAATCAACTCTCTTCTCAAAGAATCCGTAAAACTCCGCACTGCCGCCTTCGTGGCACAATAAATGCTACCTCCCTGGTATGGTTCTCTGCCCGCAATACTGCCAACGTTTATAATATCCCCGGCACCACCATCTGCCTTATTCTTGAAGATCGGTAGAACAGCTTGAGTCATATTGATCAGACCCGTAACGTTTGTCGCAAACATAACATTGATATCATCTTCCTTAATCTCCGGCGCCTTATCAACACCCTTCACAAGTCCCCTGTCTCAGTCAGCCTCTCCCTTCCTCCTTCACCACCACAACGAAGAGACTCACGCATTATTAACCAAAATATCAATCGCCCTCCACTCCTCTGGCAGATTCCCCACAAAGCCACGTACCTCATCAGGAGAACTAACATCCAGCTTAAACGGCAGGACTTTCACGCCCTCCCCAACCTCCTTCTTGATCTCCTCCGCAATCTCTTTCAAGGTATCGATCCTCCTCGCTGTCAAGATCAACCGCAGATTCTTTGGACTTGTGCGCGCGAATTCGATGGCGGTGGAGCGGCCAATGCCTGAGGAGGCGCCGGTTATGACGATGGTTTTGCCTTCAAGGCGTTTGGACATGGCGGAGGTGGCCATGCTTCGGATGGGCTTGTGGAGGGGATTGAGAGGTGCGCGGAGGCTTCTGAGTGTGCGGAGAAAATGGGCACTGGTTCTTAGGGGGCGCATACGTGGTTTTTATTAAGGAGTGGTAAGAGTGGGAGGGTGAAGACATGCTTGGAAATTGTTGTTGCTGATGCGGAGCTAGAAAACACGGAGGGCTTGCTGCAACCCCACATTGAAAGCCGACGATCGGCCGTGGTGACATCCTCGTCTCATCATGACCGTGTTTGAGCATCCACAACTTAACAGTGACTTTACATATTCTCGAAGTTTTCTTCCTATGTCAAGTCCGGTAAGAATGACCGAGGTATATTCGTGGAAGTTTCTATTTCAGTGCTTGAAGCTTTCAATATTCCGAAGTATCTGGGACCTTCATCTACACTTCTTTCAATAGCTTCTATTTCCCCCCAAAGCTAGACGAGAGCGTCGTCTATCAGCAAGTTGTTTGTTTACAGGTATATTTGTCTGTATTTCGTATGTTCAAACTCAAGTTTGAGCCAAAAAGGACACACGAACAAGTTGTTTCGTGCGTGATCGAAAACACGATTTCTTAGCCAACATTTACAAGAGTGAGAGTCTCAGATTTGAGGTGTTGCTCCTAAATCTGTTGTGCTTTATGACTTGCACTGTATAAACTGGCGTCTATATCTAAGGAGAAAGGCATTTTTGCTAGCTTTAAGGTCGCAAAGCACCTGCATTGCAAAAGGGACTGGTCACGTGATGGAAACCTCTCTCCTTTTCTGGTTCTGCATCTTCTTATCATGGCCAATAGTGCACGCTCGATTTAAAGGCAACGTTGGCTGCAAATTAGGAGGCGGTCCTAGCATGTAGTCAGGTAAGGAACTCTGTGTAATTCTCCCGAAGGTTGCCTATCTCTCTGTAACGTCACAACAAGGTTGTATTAATCTACTGTACATGAAGAAAAGTGTTTCTTCCTCTTCCTCTTCCCTTCATTCTTGCGCAAATTCAAGAATATTTGGATGATATTGCTGCTTTCTCCCTATTCTCTTTATTGTTGTATAACTCACGAATAGTTCGTCTTATATTGTCGTTTTATTCAACTACACCATGTCTGTAATCCACATCCCTTCTACGCCAGCGGGTACTGGGTTGAGGCGTAGCTCAAAGCCTTCAACTCCGACTCTGAGGCCGATCTCCGAGCATATGATGAGGAGAACTTTCCCCACCAAAGCGAAAGCGACAGAGAAAGAGACGTTGCCAATGAACTCAACCTACGCTCAATAACAGGCGGGCTCGATCTCCAAGAAATCATCAAATCGGAACCCACCAACCTTTCTCTACTCCTTCAACAGAGAAGCGGCTCAGAGATATGGGGGGCAATGACCATGGAAGTTGAGCCAGACGACCCCGCATTATGTTCTCAAGAGATTCAGAAGAAAGAGCTGGAGTTAGAGAGAGGGGAAGGAGGAGAATAAATACCAGCTTCCGGAAGGCAGAGGGAGTAAGGAAATTTCAAATAATTGGCGACTGCATTGGTCACGGAGCTCAGGTTGTGAACCTCAGCTATGGCACTCACTTGCAATGTTCATGTGTGGTATGACTCGCATCACATACCCGTCGAGAGACTCGAAGTGATATTAGTCACGACACAAATCACAGAGCGTTAGTTACTCTCTGTGGTCAGGGTAACTCTTCGGAGAAACCTGTAAGTCGATGCAGTCCCAATCCCGAAGTAAACATGACCGAGATACGTTTATTTCGTTTCTGGGTAGAAATTGACTACCTTGGCGCAACGGAATTTACTCTATCGTTCGACCTCTTCCATTTGAGAAACAGATCCATTGGCACAGCATCACACAGCGGTATAAGATATCAATACGACGTATGCTTTTTACGCCCAGTACCAAGTTTGAGCCTTTCTCGTGACCCGAACGCCCCCTTGCCCACACTTTGCCGCCACTGGAGGCTCCTCCAATGTACTACGTTTTCGACAGCCGCTTTGCAGACTTCCTTGACTGAGACTTCGTCTCCGATATAATCATCAGCACTTAAATCTACATTTTGAAATCCAAGGAGTGTGCCACTGACTTACCGGTTAGGTCAGCTGCTCTCCAATGACAAAGGTGTGCTTTGCGAGCGTTGCCTATCCCGAATCATTACTGATAGGAGAGTGGCTTAGAAAGTTTGCCTTTCCATATATACGATAGGCGACTACGTCGGTCAAATCGGGATCCCTAAGGTTCACAGGCTCAAGTATCCAGAGCCGACGAGTTTCGGAGAAGGATGGGCTCGCAAGACATGTTGGAATTGCTAAGATCATGCCTTCGGGTGCGTCGCTCAGCACCGCCGACAGCACAACCCCATTGACAGGACCAAGATCCAAGCAAACGTAGTGCAAACTACCTCTGGCGAATTGATAGTACAGATACCATAGTACAGCACGCTCAAGATGTTCGCGATTTTCAAGAAGAATATCACATTCGGGGAAAGGGGCAGCCACAGCAACGGATCCGAAAGTACCAAGAGTGTCCGCAACAGCAGAACCCTCCTACCAGGTCTTTCAATGGTGTTTGATCGTACAAAAGCATTGCCCATTCTGGACCAGCTGCCAAGCCTGCTGCTAGAAGTCGACCCAGCTCTTGGTCCCGACTCTCCATTTGATGCTCAATGGCTGACGATAGGATACCTTTGCCAAGTTGTGATGTTATGAACCCGGTAATCCGATCTCTGATACTCTGAGATGGCTCCCTGCATTCCCATTTCTCCAGAGTTAGCAGGCCAATGGCCAACATTAACCTCGTTGTTCGTATGTCGTACTGAATTGGATGTCCACTGGGCTGCCGTATTAAGCTCACCCCTTGCGGGGCCTCTGGCCAGTGCAGCCAACTTACAGACGTAGCATTCTGATTTGGTCCCGGTGCGACAGGAATCGGATCGCCCGTCCCACCAAGACAAGAAAGATCGCCGGCTGCCATTGATATAACGGCAAAAATGTACCAGCATTCCCCGTTCGGAATATCTTTCCTTATCGAAAATAGGACAATATTCGTCGAGATAAGCATAATGGTTAAATTGTCCGAAACAACGGAGGAGCCGAGCGTCGACAGAATCGAGAACATATCGGCGAGGGGTGCAGCAGTTGAGAGAGTCATTGTTGACGCTTTCTTCCATCCATTTGAGAGCCTGCACAGTTTCTTCCAGCGCAAATTTGTTTCCGTATCGATGGTGCTGTCATGGCTAATGGTATAAACCATTATCATCTGGAGAATCTGAAGACTGAGCGAGTCCAGTGTCCCGGGTTCCTCTCCCTGCACAAGAACGAGGGACTGCTCATTACAAGGATGCTCATGGAGACGCCATGCTCGAGAGAGCCATCGTGTAGAAAAGAACGTGTGATATCATGCTGACGATCTTTTTCACCGTCTCTTGTGGAAGCGCCTCGAGTGGAAGGGATTCTGAGAAGTCCTTGGCAATGTGGGAAACGAGCTTTTCATAGACATCCAGCTAGGATTTGGTGATGCTGATATCTTCGAGTATAATGACCACGAGCCGGGTGCTCTTGTAGATCTAGTTCATTTCAGCGATTAATATCAGCTTCTTGTCTTCGTCCCTCTGGTTGATACAGAATTGGTCCATCCATATGCCTTCAGTTGCAGATTGACAAACACCATATAGGGCCTGGGAAATCTCCTGCGATATTGGCATTGCTGAGAGGGAGCCATGCTGCTCATTCTTCTTTTCTTACGTGAGACCCGGATGATCTCCACTCAGACGAGTGCCAGCAGTAGCTCACCGCAATAAAGCTATCGAACACGTCTGGTTAAGGTGCAGGTCCCATATACAGGAGGCGAAATGGTACGCAAGGAAGCACGGTAGCCTTTAGCGTGAGCAGACCTGTGACTGCTGGATCGGGTTTGGCAGTTTCGGCGAGTAGGTTGCGTGCCTCCTGCATTTTCGTCTCTTCTACGGAAGCATGTAGAAGAGATTCCTTGTTGTCGTCGGTTAGCATCACTTAAGTGACGTGACAATGTGCATTACGTGCTTCGGACACGATGAAAGGTGGGTCTACTCATCCGACTCAGCGCACTTCATTGAGCACCATGTTGCCTTGTCGCACAAAGAGCACTTCACAACGTCTGTTTCGATGTCGTCTAATGCCTTGACACAGCGAGCGCAATTGACTAGAGATTCGACCATGCCGAACAGTAGCCTTGTACCAAATGTAACTAATGCTGCTAGCAAAGACTACTATACTTTGTATGTTGTTTCTATGAGGCTGAGAGGAGGGGAAATGTCTCACTTATTGACATGATTGGGAGGCTAAACCCTTTTCGGAAACTACCTCCTTGTCGGCTTCAAAGATGGGCTGTGCTAGCTGCATGTGACTCTGGGGAAAAGAAAGAAGCTGATTTTGCAAGCGACTATATGCTTCTTGTAACTACCTAGTCTCAGCTGACCACTCTTCCCCGTGATACGGTTCTGGTTCATGGCAACTCAAGACAGCAAGAAGCTGGTAATGAGTCCGCAGGGGTAATGATGAAAGATCACATGAAGAATAACTCAGGAGGTGGTGATGCGGCCACAGGGGTAGCGAGTGAAAGGCCAGGGTATGAAAGGCCAGGAGAAATAAGACCTCAATACAAGTACGTTTATCTCTCTCTTCCACAAGCACGTATTATTTCCATTGCCGTCATGTTATGATTCCTTTCAATGTCATATAGATTCTTTGTTATATAAAACTATAAGTGACGTTTGCTCACTTTTCATAGACAGTAGTGGAATGTCTTTAGTTCAGAGTTGAACGTCCGCAATGTGCAATGACTTCATATTATAACATCATATGCAATGTCCACAGTGTTTTTGTATAATGGCATCTATAACAATAGCTCTTACTCCCTCCAATAAGAACTTGAAATAAAATTAACAAAGCGGGCCAACTGCTTTTTCGAAATTCGACCTGACTGGACAATGTTCTCGCAAAGAACAATACCATTGCTAAAACAGACTTTCGTTCTCAATTTTACTTGCTCTATCCAACAAGAACAACAAGCTGGCCGCTTTTTTGAAATCCGACCTGAGGAGTAATTGTTCTCGCAAAGAACAATACCGTCACTAGATCATACTTCTTTTGCTTACGGCCCTTGTCCGCACCCTGTCCTCACAACAACAATAAATAATACCCTCCACGTTCCAGCACCATTCTACTCCACTCCCCTGGCATAATGACCTTTACTCACAATATGCCCTTGACTCCAGGAGGAGGCGGACCCGCAATGCTCCTCCCACCCGACGTCAACTACCCTTACCTGCCAGCACCACAACAAGCACAGCAGCCTCTTAGCGAGGACGAGGTCATTGACGCTGATGCTAATTTCGACTTTAGCAGTCACCAACGGCCGTTTCGGACGAATGCGAGCAAAGCAGAGAAGGCAAAGCAGGAACAGGAAGAACTCGCGCAGGTGAAAGAGCAGGACAGTACCAATACTACGCCAAAGCTGACCCGATGCGAGCAATGCAAGAAGGACAAAAAGGGCTGTGATCTGGGAGAGACGGGATATCCATGTACCAGATGCAAGACGAGAAAAGTGCTATGCGTGGGATGCGACACCCCAATCCGCCTAAGATTACCTCCAAAGAAGACAAAACGTAAACCAAAGCCGAATTCTGGTATGTCTACCCAACCAGCAACAGGAAATGATATGGCGACCACCCCAATATTAACCACAGCGCCAGACATCCAAGGCGTCGAGACCGTCGAGTCACGACTCTTCGGACGAGACGAAGCACCACCTCGAGCACGATCCGCAGGTCCACAAGGCGAAGCACTGTTCTCCGATAAATGCGACAACTGCGAACGGCACGGACGACGCTGCGAAGATACTCGACCTTGCTTCGAGTGTATGGAGCATAATATTGTCTGCTATGGAACGTATCTGGACAACCCATCTCAATCTACCTTTGACGACTCCGATGGATCTGGGGACGGATGGGCAACCTTTGGACCAAACTTTGGTCTCTATGACTGAGGGTGGTAAGGGAGATATGAATGGCCCTAACAACTCGGGTACAATGTAAGCATTAGAGAGAGATAGATGTCCCGAGTCTTCTATCAGAGAGAATATTAGCATATTGATAGAGTCATTGATAGAGTTTGATACCCTACCTCATATTCACAGTGTGACCTTATGAAATAACTTGGTGAAGTCCCGATAATTTCAAAATGGTTTTGAATGTACGAGGGCTTGATGGAACAATACGACATTCCAGTTACAACTGGACTGCGGGACTTAGTATTAGTACCTTGTATCTAGTACCGCTATTCGTCCTCCGCTTGCCCACCCAATCAGCTCCTCACAATATCAATAAAAACTTACCCAACATCACGTCACACTTTGCAATAACCCAGCACAGTACACAGGGGGGGCTCAATAGATAACTCGAAACTCCATTCCAATCTAAAAAAGCGTTAAAGGCGTGCTGCAATACTAAGAGAAGCTTAACCTAATCAACGCCGCCATTCATGGGCTTCACGCTTGCTTGCTCTCTGCCCAAATGGAACATTTGTACTCTGTGCTCAAACAAACGCAAATGCTTGGTGACTTAGTAGCTCTTAAAGATCACAAACAAAGGACGTAGACTAATGCCGAAATCGCAGTCCGTCCCAGGCCGCAGTGTGGTTGACATGCTGAGAGTTTCGGCGAATAATCCGTAAACATGCTGGGCATCAAGAATCCGACAAGCTCTCCAAGTAGGATTGACAGAGAACTTTGAAGTGTGTTTGTTTTGAGTTTTTGCTTGCTTGCTTTCGTTCCATTGTTTGCTGAGAGATAGCCCCAGAAAATCTCCCAATAAAGTTGAGGTAGGTAGGTATCTCCATCCATAATGCCCCATTGTTTGCATGATGCCCGATCAGGATGAGAGGTATAGAGCAATTAATCATCCGTCTTTCCACATCTCCCATTCCAGTTCCCAAATTTTCCATCTTCAATTCTTCACAAGATTGCAGCATTACAGCCTGCAGATCTGGTAGTCTCCTTCTCCACACCCTACTCCCCACCACGCAGCAGCCCCTCTACATGATCGCGCAGCATCCGCAGCAGCCTCGGTCCTTCTCGCCTTCACTCACTTCCATCTTGCCTGAGGGTCCCCCGCTTCCTGAACCACTTCCTCCGCCTGCTGTGTAGCCTGCCATCTCCTTGTTATAGCGTCTGATCTCGCGGACGATATCGTAGAATGCGTTGTCGACGTTGATGCGGGATTTCGCTGATGTCTCGATGAATTTGCAGCCGAAGGAGCGCGCCAATGCTTCACCCTCTGTCCGCACAAGCCCCATTAGCAAACCATCCGTGTGTACTTATATAACTGGAATATATAATATTTGCATACCTTGCTTCGTAACCTGTCTCTCGTTCTCCAAATCACACTTGTTGCCCACCACGATGATTGGGAAATAATCCTTATCCTTGACTCTCAAAATCTGCTGCTGGAACGTCAAGATTTCCTCGAAACTCTGCCTGCTCGTGATGCTGTACACCAGCAGGAAGCCTTCACCCGTTCGCATGTATTGCTCTCTCATCGCCGAGTATTCTTCCTGGCCCGCGGTATCAAGGACATCGAGTAGCGCAACCTCATCGTCAATCACGCATTGCTTGCGGTAGGAATCTGCATGAGTTAGCAGGGGGTTCAGGCCGCATCACCACCGCGAAGGTTCATTGATGCTTATGTGACGAGTGGGAGACCGACCTTCAATCGTAGGATCATATTCATCGACGAAATGGCTCTGTATCAACTGGATGGTCAAACATGACTTCCCGACTCCACCACCACCAACAACAACAAGCTTGTACTCTCTCAAAAACTGTCCCACCAATGAGATGATTAGCAATTGAGACGAGCTTTTTTTTTTCGTTCCTGCAGCAGCAGCAGCACAACACATCGTGCATCGCTGGCATGGCAGAGGGAGCGCTTACCTTTGAGGCCATCTTTGTGGTCGAAAGATCGTGACAGGAAATTCTCACTTGCTCATGAATTGTCGAGGACCTGCGGTCGTCGGCTCGTGATGCTGAAACGGAAACGATATAGGTACCGGGAGCCTAGCTAGTGTCTAGTGCGGTCTCGTTCGCTCTTTGCGATGGATCTCCACTCTACGGTCAATGGGATAGAATCTGGAAGAGTGGAATGGACTGGACAGGACGACGGCGGCGAGGAGAAGCTATAGGACGGCGGCCGAAGTCGACAAATGCAGAGCACGGTGAAGTCGAGTGGGCAGATCAATTGACAGCGGCGCAATGAATCAGTGAATGAAGGTCGGGGGTCGATGTCAAGGACGAGCCGCGGGCAGGTCGTGGTGATGGTTTGCGGACGAGTGTCGTGAGGAGTTGTGGGATGTGTGGTCGGACACTGGGAGAAAGGCTCGAGCGCCATCTTGTGTTCTGATTCTGAGAGCAGGGTATGCCTTTGCTCCCCCCTGCGGCCGTTCGCCTGCCTGCCAAGAGGCGAGGTGTGCGGTGCGGTTGCTTCTCCAGTCTGGCGCGGCCCTCCACAGCGAACTCGCACCTCGCAGCTCGCATCTCACACCTCGCAGGCCTCTCTGCACCGCTCTCCAAACGCCCACTAGGACTTCAACCCTGGGCGCACCAGGAGGGCAGACCTGCGTCGCCCATTGGTAGCCAGCCTGAGGGTTGTTCCCCTTCCGTGCAGCCTTCTACACTCTTCTCATGGGACGTTAGCCAGTCACGAGTGCGCATCCAAGCGCACGATGGCGAGGGAGGCTTGCTGATGAGAGACGCTCAGAAACGGGCGTGAAGGGGCCGCTTGTCATAGGGCCTGTATTGGAGCTGGGCAAAAAGGAGGGCATTCCAATCTCTCTCAGAGTCTCTATCTCCCGGTTTTCGAAGTTCATGGAGAGACCCTCACCCTCCCGCGGCAGCCACGAGGATTTTGGCTTTGAGACACACCAATCTACTACTGCACGCGTTAGGCATGGTTTCTCCCCACGAATCCTCTTTGGCGGCAAATTTAAATAGACTTTTCTCTGGATCAACAACCAAACTTCCCTGGTATATCTATGGTCCAATATCAAAAGGTCCTGGTGGCCTGAAAAAGCAACCTCGCAGCAGCCACACTCCTCGAAGGCGGTATCGAAGCTTTGGAATTTGGAACCTGCCGTCATCCCACGCCGCATATCTCTGGAAGCAAGCTCCCACAATCTCCAGATACCAGAGCAAAGCTGCTGTCACGACTCTCCGTCCGTTGCAATGAATCCGCGCTGCCGCGATCAACGATGGGGACACCCTTGCCAGTGAGGGTTTCACCCATGCTACTCACCCAGGCTCCCGGAGCAAAAGGTTTCAGCCGACACAAGCTTTCCAATGAATATTTCTATCCGGTCGATCAGAACTCACATTTTCTGAGAAGACTGAGGATGAAATACAAAAATGGATGTCTGCATCCGGACGGTAAGGTGTTGTTTCTCTTCGTGTTCTAGAAAACTGCAATTTCCGAGTCTTGGTGCCCGGTAAGAGATCTGTTTGGCTGCGTGGCAAGAAGGTCGCAGTGCTATGAATTTATGTTAGACATGGCAAAATATGGTCGCATTTTCAAAAGTGTCACCGAGATGCTCTTGAATCTTCAGTCAGCATCTTGGGGCGGCTGGGATGGAAGTGTCCGTTGGCGCATGTCAAACCACGTGCTCTTGTAAGTTTACTTGTTTGAGAACCCACAACCTCTTTTGCACTTTCTATACTCTATAGAGGACAAGGCCGAAGGTACAAGAGAGAGGGTATCTCGAGCCGGAGAGAATTCAGGAACTGGACATGATGTTCGAGACGCCCAGGGGCAAGAAAACTCGGCTAAGCCACACTCATTGACCAGCTGTTTTCGTCTCTTCCACATCGTCCTCTCCTTCTACCGTCACCCGACGACCATCAACGTTCTTCTCCACTTCGGCGACTAAGCTTTCTAGGAAATCTTGATCTCTGCATCGTTATCAGCGTCTGCCTCGGCCACAATGCGGTCCGACCTACCTTCCAACTAGAGTAACGGTATTTCTTTCCTTGCCCCACCTTGGATAACTGCCGACCTTCACACCTTTGGGCTCCACCCGGGCCGCAAGTTCAGTCAAATACGGCGCGACCTCGCTCTCCGCTTGCGGGGTCGAAATCAGTATCCTGCGAATGCCCTTTCCTTCAGGGTCACTCAATCGTGGAGTCAAAAGTGGCTTCATTCCGTTGAGCAATCTTTCAAATAACCTTGGCACACCAGGCAAGATATGTACATTGCCATTTATACAAGCGACCGGTACCCATAAATCCTCATGCGGAAATATAACCTGCTTCTTTAAATCTCGAGTCTCATCTAGGGGAAGTTCGATCATTCGCATCTTGGCTGTTCGTGCTGGCGTATCTTTGTCCCATGAAAAATTTGGTTGTGAAGGATGTGGTTTTGACAGTTTCTTCATGCGTTCATAAGCTTCTTGGTGAACCTTGAGTTTGAGGCCAAAGGCTTTGGCTATCGATTGGTAGGTGATGTCGTCGTGCCTGGAGATGTCAGTCAAAGCCAATGTCTCCTCCGGGGACAGCATACGTTGGCCCGATGCCTCCACTTGTAACCACAAAATCATAGTTGTTGCTCATTCGGCGGACTGCTTCAATAATTTCGTCCTCGTCGTCTGCAATGACCTCGATTCGTTTCAGGGGCTGCCCAACCATCAGTGTCTGCACCGAGTTGCTCTCTTGCTAGATATACCATTCCCAATCCGAAGCAGAATTTGGCCATATATGCGGAATTCGTCTGCGTGTTCCATCAGCACTCCGTTACCGTCCCGCTTGGAACTTGTTCGAACATACATCGACAGTCTGAATCAACCAAAAGTCAGCATTGTGCTTCGCGAACAAGCTCCCAACCATTAAAAAAGCTCACCTTCCCACCCAGAACCTCATCTCCAATAATCAGACATGCTGCCGTATGGATTGTCCTTGAATTCCTCTCATCTGCAGTACTTGACGTCATGACTCCCCTGGCAGCACTGGAAATCGCAGCAGCAGACGTATGAGCGTAATTGGGAAGAGGACGAGCGAGATGGCGTGCCAATTGTGAGAATCTCGACAACATGAGCTCGATGTTTTCGTCCGGAGAAAAAAGCTGGTTGTCGCGTGGGAAGAACGATGTGGGACGAGAAGCCAAAGAATAGTGGGGTCGGATCTCGAAATCGAGGCGAAGTCACAACCTTGCATGGATGGAACGAGGGGAAAAGATCAGGGACGCGTGGTTGTCGAATGTCATTCGGTGTTGATAACATAATCCAAATAATATATAAGGAATGTCCCTCTCTCCAATTTCTTCCTGAGTACCTGCATCTCGTTCCATCTATCCTACGGCGTTCCAAGCCAGATTCGATGGCTCTCCGCCTGCAGAAAGCCTCCAATATGCCAGGATCACAAGCTGGACAAAAGAACGCTTGAAAGTATCACATTATCGCTATCCCGAGATCCACCCCGACGTGACTTGTCTCTTCTCATCAGTCATGATTATTCAAGTTCGCACTCGCACGAATTTCGCCGTTTTGGCTTCTTCAGCCTTCCATCACGGGATGCTTCAACCTGGTCATCCGGTGCCGAAGAAGCCGGACTTTTGTGGCGGCTTCAACCTCTGTGCTTATCCACAGCAGCAGACCAAACAAGAAATATTCACCACTTCGTCAGCCCTTGTCATGAGGATCATGCCTGGAGACCCCTAATGTCCGAGATTACTAAGATCGTCCACAACTAATGCATGACGTTGGAACTACTCCTGCCATAAAGTTACTTCCACAGCAGCGGCAAACCAATCCTCGGACTCTTTGGATATCCTTGAATCTTTAACCTCTTGCTTTCTTCTTTACTTGTATACTTTACGCAGTCATGTCATCCGATGGCCCCGCACACCGAGTCCAGTCCGCTGTGGTTGAGTATGGATATCCTCAGGGCCATCTCGGACATCTCTCCTCGGACGAAGAAGCAGCGTTCAAGAACTTCAAGATAGTCTGCGAGGAAAAGGGATACTACAAACCTGGGACCGGGGATGAGCCTGGCACACACGATGATGCTACATTACTGTTCGAATTCCCCTTTGCCTTGAAATACCTGTCTGACAGATATACAGACGCTTTCTCCGGGCCCGCCGGTTCATTGTACCAGATGCCCTCAACCAGTTCACAGACACAGAGGATTGGCGTAAGGCAAACCAATTAGACCAGCTATATGAGACCATAGACATAGAACACTACGAAGAGACACGTCACTTGGTACCTTCACCCCCCTCCTTCCAAATTTCCCTTCTAACCTCCCCTTAGTACCCACAGTGGACCGGCCGTCGCGATCGCCGCGGAATCCCAGTCTACGTCTTCGAAGTCAAACACCTAAACAGCAAAACCATGGCCGCGTACGAGAAATCCGCCAAAGAGACCAACTCAAAAGCGCAAACGGACGGTCAGACCTCCCCCAAACTCCTCCGCCTCTTCGCACTCTACGAGAACTTAATAAGATTCGTGATGCCGCTGTGCACGGCGTTGGTGGATAGGGATCATCCCCGTACGCCGATTACGCAGAGCAATAACATTGTGGATATCAGTGGGGTGGGATTGAAGCAGTTTTGGAATCTGAGGACGCACATGCAGGATGCTAGTACTCTGGCTACGGCTCACTACCCGGAAACTCTTGATCGAATCTTCGTTAGTCCCCCGATTTTCCTTTCCATTCCCAGTCCGCTTAAATCTCCAACCTCCAACCTCTAATCTCCGATTTCGATTCTAATGCAAAAATGTCTAGATAATCGGCGCCCCCGCTTTCTTCCCCACAGTCTGGGGCTGGATAAAACGCTGGTTCGACCCTATCACCACCTCCAAAATCTTCATCCTGTCACACCACGACCTGCTCCCCACGCTCGAATCCTTCATCGAACCCGCCAACATACCCAAAAAGTACGGCGGGCAGCTAGACTACACGTTCGGCGATAAGCCGGTCGTCGACCCGGCGATGGAGCATTTCATCAAGTGGGAAGGCGACAGGAAGGAGTTTCCGCGGGGCCCGATGTATTGGGTTAATCTTGATGAGGAAGGGGAGAAGGGGGAAGCGGGGAAGACAGGCTTCGATATGGAGGCGCTGGCCGTTGGTGCGGAAGGCGGGAAGGAGAGGAGGGAGAAGATCTGTAGGATTGAGACGAAGTTTCCGGAGATGGCGGTAGAGATGAATGGCCATGTGGGGGTGGTGAAGAAGGAGCAGTTGACGGCGCCGACGGAGACGGATTTGCCTTCTACGCTTCTCCAAGTACCTGGACAGCAACAGTCGAAAGAGCAAGGGAAGGCTGAAGGGGAGGAAACAGTAGCGATCCAAGAAGGAAAACTCATTCCCGCCTCGAGACCCGAACCCATTAGCTTCGTCACCGCTAGTGAGGGCATCGATACTCTGAACGAGAAGACGGGGAATCTTGCCCTCAACGGTGAGGCTAAGGGCCCAAAAGCAAATGGGAATATTAACGGGCCCCACCAAACAGCTACGGCGAACTTGCTGGACCCGAGTGTTCCTGTCAATGGGAAGACACTAGAGACGGAAAATGCGCACCAACACCACGCTGCAGGCGATGTGACTGATCCTGCGGTCGGAGGCGGTGTCGAGGAGGCGGATAAAGCTCATTCGAGCGAAAATCATGATGGGGGTGAAGGGTTGGTCGAGAAGGTTAAAGAGAAGATCGGCGTATCCGCATGATACCATCTTCCTTAAATTGAATCTTTCCGTTTGGAAATTCATGGATTATTGAATGGACAGGGCGATTTGGATAGAAAGGGCCTGGCTATGCGCGGTGAGAGAGATGAGAGATCTAGATTTGATACCTGGAGTTATGACTTTTGAATTCATTGACTGATGGTTTGGGGAGGCTTTTAGGCATCTGAAGAGGACAGG
Source organism: Hyaloscypha sp. PMI_1271 (assembly GCA_021399465.1). Classification (NCBI taxonomy): domain Eukaryota; kingdom Fungi; phylum Ascomycota; class Leotiomycetes; order Helotiales; family Hyaloscyphaceae; genus Hyaloscypha; species Hyaloscypha sp. PMI_1271. Next base: position 146,796 of record JAJTUS010000015.1, on the reverse strand, counting down.
GGAGGAATTGTATAAGTACTGATGAACATGGGTTGATACCACCTATCACCGATCTAGCGTTCACCTTTGATATGTGTGACGAACGTCAGGATCATTGCTGCCTCCATGTACCAAAGTTTATTGGAACATCGAGTCGACATGCAACCAAAGTCAACTTGTCCGATGCACTTCCGTACGAGGACGTTCTCAATGTCCCAGAAAGAGTTGGAACATTGAAGCGACGTGCAACACATACCCGCAGCTTCAAATTCACTGCTCAGCCATGGATCAGATGAAAGTGGCTGCTTTTAAAGCCGGACGAAAACCTCACACTACTCATCTTGACAACTTAAGATAACTTCGGACAATAAGGTGAGATGCAACAAAACTCGAGGGGAGAGCGGGCCGGGGAGGGGGCAATGTTGATGAGAAGAATGCCAATATACCAGAAGTCCTCGTACATTGTGTGCGATGTGCAATAAAACCCCTTACTCGAGCGATTCACTTGAGTTTAGACGGATTCGATATCCTAATTGTACCAGAAGAAGTTGGGACATTGAGTCGATCTGCAACAAAATAGGAATCGTGCAATGATGAACTATTCACTTTAGAAATTTTCACGAATTCAGACTTGTGATATACACTGCAAATTTAACAGTTCTAGACTAGGCACTCACTAGAATTGCACTTTATTGCACTTTCCTATTTCTCTACAGAGTAGAGTTTCCATGCTAACGCTAACCGGTGCCTGCCCGAAACCATTCATTCCACTTGCCCTTTCATAAACTCATCATACATCCCCCGCCCTAGATAAAATCATTCGATCCATATCCACCGAACGGATTCGGCGGTCTTCCTCCAGCGCCACGTGGCGGTCCATCACCAGGTCCCACAGGATCATATCTCGCCCCAGGCGGAGCTCTTGGATCTCCTCCTTGTCCTTGTCCCATTCCACCAAATAACGGGTCGTCGAACGTTGGGTGCATTCCTCCCATTCCGCCAGGTCTCGGAAACCCACCGCCTACGAAGTTTGCTCGGAGAGGATCATTTGGTCCAAGCCCAGGAGGATTCAGGTCATCGTGTCCGATGTTGAACGGTGATCTTGCGCTGGGGTGGAGGGGAGCCATGCCCCGTAATGGACGGTTCATGTCGAGTTCGTCGTCGAATTCTGGAGGTGGGAAGTCTCCTTGTGGAACAATTGGTCTGCGTGGATCTACGGCGAGGGGGTCTTGGAACGGATACGGCCGTGCTGGTTCTGGCAGTCTGTCGCCCCCGCGAAGGGGATCTTCTCGTGGGTTGTGTCGAGCGTGTGCTTCGTCCCGCTCGTCCCGAGCATCTTGTGCGGCTGACTCTTCATATCCCTCTTTATTAAGTCCTGGTATTAACTTTTGGATGATTGTGGCTTTGAATTCGGATGCAAGATCTTGGATTCGTGAAGGCGAGATGAAAACCTCCTTCAGCTTTGCTTCCAAGTCTGACCTGTCTTCCTCACCATCTGCCGTAAGGGTGATCCTGAGTGGGAGAGCTGCTGAGGAAATATAGTCCTTCGCAGTAACTTCAAATCGAAAGATTCTATCATCGCCAACACCAAGACCCCTGATTTCTGCTTTGCCCCCCAGCCTATCAACCTTGACAACATATTGCATTGACGATTGTGAATGTGCGTAGAGGAAGGAATGCGATCCGAAGGAGGAGTTCCATTTTGATGACAATCGTGGAGCTATTTCCGCGAGTTGTGCTTCTGGGGAGATGTTAATGGAAGAATTACGGATGTAGGTAGATGTCCCACCTGTCTTCTGATGCTCGCCATATCCTATCAATCGAAAACCAACAGCTGTCATGCAAGCATGAGTGAAAAGGGCAATAGCCTCGTATGAGCTGCTGAAGTCTGAACTTGTGTCGCCTTTGACATGTGTGGGAAGGGCGTCTGCCATGTGCTTCAGAATACTCTCGGTACTAAGAGGATTGTTCGCCATTGTGGGGGTAGATTTGAGGAGTCTAGGCAGTCGAGGAGGTTGTCAGGAGGTTTGGCGGGGTTTAGGTTTGTACCCTCTTTGTGTGGCTTGCAGTTGATTGAGAACTCGCAGGAGAGATCTTGTTTCCCGAATGTCTTGGATGTTCTTCGAGATAGGATTGATAATTGTAGTCGCTGTGATGTGGGTGAAGTTGTTGCGTGGTTGTCGAAAGATGGCTTGATGCGGGGTGATTTTATGATGGCGAACGCAAGGCTGCCTAGAGCTAGAGCTGGAGCTGAAGCCCAAGCCACACTTTTAGTGACGTCAAAGCTGCTCCACACGCGGAAGCCATGCCCGCGTTTCAGCTCGCGACCCTTGTAATAGCTTCGGCTTCCCCTTTCAACATCTCCTTTTCCAAATTTCACAAGAACTTCAGGGACCTTCATGAGAATGTGATAAAACAAATGTCCGCTATACGTTTTGGAACGTTCTCCTTCTGGAGAGTTCTTCAATCTTCGCCCGACCATTCCAGCCTTGACTGGCCAACTCGAGGCCATCCAACCGCCATGGATCCTCAGCATTCCTTCCAACATCCAGCGGGGGCCAAGCTACCAGAGATTGGCCCAACGGACCCCTTTGTGAAGGTCGTAAAAGCGCTGTTACCGTATGGAAATCCTCAATTGCTTTTCATGGCTCAATCGCTGACCAGGACGCAGCTACTTTGTTCACGAGATCTCGATTCCCTCGACGTTCGACCAACTCCGAACAACCGCTGCAGGACACAAGATACGGGCTTTGGTAGATCATCTGGTTCTAAGTGTTACTAACCCAGCCTTAATCAATGCTCTGCTGTCGGTAACACCTCCTATTCTCCTCGCAATCACTTATAAGTCGTGGTAGAACGTTGAAATGGCACTTCTCTACCATCGAAGCCGGCGGAATTAACGAGACTCGAGCCAACGCATGCGAAATCGTGGCGTGGCGATTCCTCCACCGAATATCGGAGCGAGATGCTGCAATGTTTTGCTTATACGAATTGCCCCAACAAAGCGTTGAGGTGGTGAGAGACGGATGCCATCCTGAGATCACAGAACAATCGACCCTGCTTCCGCAATTCCGAGACACGCCGATCGCCGAACCACCTGCAAACAGGCGATTCGAGCTCCTAAGGTCTGTTTTGAACATCCGAGGAACCTCGGGAGCTGAATCTGGCGTCGAAGAAGACGATCAAGAACACTCTCTATCATCGTTTGCTGGCTTGACCGGGCTCGAGATTGCTGCTGTGGCCAACTGCAAGAAGTTTTTGAGCCAGAAGATCGTTCAGAAGGTAGTAGATGGAATATGGAAAGGGGACATCATATTTTGGGAGAGTCTTGTTTCGACCACCAAGAAGAGACCACAATTCTACAACAAGAAGACTGCCGACATTTTCACGCGACTAAGGGTTCCCCGATACATCAAAACCTTCGAGGTTTTGTTCGTTGCAACCTTCCTTTTCTGGCTCTGCTGCGTTCTTGTCGAGAGGAATTCGTAAGTAGGAGGCTCCTCCACAAGGGACGCTCTAATGTGAACACTAGCTCTCAGATCACAAGTTTTGAGTTTTTCCTTTATATTTGGTTTGCAGCATTCTCCTACAACGAGCTCAGCGAGTTCTTAGACACCAAGTCCATTTTCTACGCCGTCGACATTTGGAATGCTTGTGATATTATCATCATCGTACTTGGCTTTGCATTTTTAATGGCCAGGAGTGTTGGGGTATACCAAGGCAATTCCCAGATCATCGACACAGCCTTTGATATTCTGTCCTTGGAAGCCCTTTTTATGGTGCCAAGGTTATTTTCTATCATGTGTTTGCTCCCATACTTTGGCACACTGCTTCCATGTTTGGAAGCAATGGTGAAGGACTTCGTCAAATTCATGATGCTGGTGGTGATACTCTACCTGGGCTTTCTGGTAACCTTCACCCTTCTGGCTCGCGGTGCTTTCAGTGTCCCTGAGATGAGCTGGTTTCTTGTCAGGGTGTTCTTTGGAGGAAGCTCCCTAGGATTTGAGATTATGCGTGATATCAACCCCAAACTCGGTCCTCCATTGATGGTCATCTTCGTCTGCATGACCAATGTCCTTCTCATCACTTCTTTGATCTGTATTCAGCGCGATGCATTTGCCAGGGTTATTGCACATGCAAGAGAGGAGTACCTGTTCGTATATTCAGTCTACGTCCTCGAGGCTTCCACCAGTAAGAGACTCACGCATTTCTACCCTCCTCTGGTAAGTCACAATCCCTTGCATGACAGGCGCTTCTAAACTCAAGCAGAGTCTAATTCCCTTGATCTTTATCCGACCTCTCAGGCTTTTCGTTGCCTCAGAGAAGCTTCGAAACGCCCGCATCTTTGTACTCAAAGTCACACATCTCCCTATTATCAGTGCCATCTGGCTCTTCGAGCTGGCGCACGACCAGGTCAGAGAAACCAATGCCTTCTCAACCATCCAGCCTACCCACCATACTGTCGAGCCCTCAGCGATGCCGAAGACTCAACCAACGCATTCGAGCCACGGACCATCGAGCTCTTCGCGGCACCCACTTGGCGGTCTCGGGTCAGCTGAAGTACTCACTCCTAGCGCACATGTTAACAATGGCAAGGATATAAAAGAGGAGGCTGCGGATTCGACTATTGTGATTAATACTGATTTGGAAGGCCAGGTGAAGGAACTGAGCGGTCAGGTAAAGGACCTGAGTGCCAAGATTGCCGAGCTGACAGCCTTGATTATGGCACAACAGCGGACTATTACCCCGCCAGAAGAGGAAGAAGATGAAGCTGCATAAGCCACATTTTCACGAGTAAAGATTAAACGCCTCAATATTTCTTTGAGACAGGGACAGCATGACACCATGCATCTCTGATGGGCCGGCTATGATGGCTCCACCATTACCCAACGAAGCAATTCTTGACCCCTCACCTTCCTATTCACAATTTTGACTTCTCGCTAGTGACACCCTCTCCATCCATCACCAATGACCACCTATCAGGAAATGCCTCCGGCGGACGAATATTGATGCATGCTGAAATTAGATTCGGATATCCTTGTACTAACATAAGGGCTGCCGTATTCCTCTGCAAGAACGAAGCCCTGCATTATCACAACCTCAACTCGGCTGCTGCCCACTATCCCGACCATTGAACCACATCTCAACCTTGCCGCTGATCTCACTCAGTCCATCTCTTCCCCAGAAACGCACTCCGTCTTCCTGGGAAAATCTAAATCATATGATCGTTCGGCCATGACTTTCCGCCCCTTCGAGATGAAATTAAGAAATGCTGATTTGCACGTGGAACATAATTTTGAAATCTTGGGGTTTTTAGAAAGTTGGCAGTGGAAATACGGAAGTTGGTTTTTGAGGACCCCTTTGAGGGGGCCGACTAGGGTTATCTGCAGGCCGGAGCTCAGGGTCCACCTCTTGCGGTAAGGTTACCCCTCGTTAGCTTGCAGTAGTAAAGTGTTTGTTGGTTTGGCGCTACGAAATCTGCGAATCCGTCCACGATGCGGTGAGTTTCCTCCGCAGTATCGTAAGAAGGCAATTGTTACCACATGGTGACGGGAAGAATCCGTAAGCCTTGATCCTGACTTGACAGTGTTGAAGGACTTTTAATGTTATATGGTTTAACTCGTCAACCGCAGGCTGTGAATGCGTACATAAAGGGACAAGTGCCCAGCCAGCCACCTCGTCAGTGAGAAATGTCCGGATACCTCGCCGCTCAACCTCAATAACCAAACCAACAAGCAAGCAAAAATGGGCGAGCACTATCCTCAACCCCACACCCTCCCCTTCACAACCCTTGACGTCTTCACCAACACATCCTACTCCGGAAATCCTCTCGCCCTCATCCGTATTCGGACGGCCCTCTCACCCCACCTATCACAAACCCAAAAGCAGCTCATAGCCCGCGAATTTAACCTCTCGGAAACAATATTCCTGCACCAGCAGAAGGATCCCTCCATCCCCGAGTGGAAAGTCGACATCTTCACCACCGACGCCGAGCTCCCATTCGCCGGACACCCAACAATCGGCGCCGCGGCTTACGTCCTCTGGCTCTCCGGCGAGAGAAGATGGGATGCTGGAACTCTTGTCACGAGAGCAGGACGGATTGCTATCTCGCTGAATGGTGATGGAGGCGGGGTTAAGGCGGAGATTCCGCATAATGTGCATATTCATAGACATACACTTGGTGATCTTTCCCAGCCGATTTCGGGCTTGAGCAGCGAGGAGGAGTTGAGGGATGCGGAGCTCAACGCTCCTATTGTTTCTATTGTAAAAGGAATGACGTTCCTCCTGGTTGAGCTGGCAAGCTTAGAGGCGTTGGGGAGGGTCAAGTTACAGGGACAGAGTATTGATTTCCATGGTGTGTTGGATACGGAGGAGGGGTGGGGCGAGAGTTTCGTGGCAAAGTATTACTTTGTTGTTTTGGATAAGGAGGTGAGAGGGGAGGAGGTTGTGAGGGTCAGGACGAGGATGCTAGAGGTGAGTATGGAGGATCCGGCGACAGGCAGTGCGGCCAGTGCGTTGAGTAGCTGGCTGGCGTTAAGGGAGGGGAGGAGTAGGAGATTTGAGGTCACGCAGGGCGTGGAGATGGGGAGGAGGAGCGGGATTGGGGTTCATGTTGTCTTGGATGGGGCGGGGAAGAGGGTCGTGAGTGTGAGGCTGAGTGGGTGTGCGGTTGTGGTTATGGAAGGGAGTCTAAGGATTTGAGCTTAAGGAACGTGGAGAGGAGCAGATGGGGAATCTTGGGAATGGAGTTTCTATTCGAAACGTTTGAAGTAATGGTTCGTCTCCCTTCGGCGACGCGTTCGCTAGGACAGTATTGGACGTTGAGTGTGATGCAGCCGGAGAGAATAATGCTGGTGTGGAGGGAGGTGGAATGAAGGAAGGCATTGAGTTGGTGGGGTCAAGTTGAATTTCTGGGGACATGTCTCTAAAAATACCGAGTTCAGTTCCTCCCACTGCACAAGCTTTTGTGGTTTACTCGGTGCTTCTGGAGTCCAAATGTTGGCTGGAAGACGATGTACTGGGAGATGATTTAGTGGTGGTTGAGTGGCACTTTTTAGGGACTAGGAAAGTCATTGGAGAAGTGGTTGAAGATATTAAGGCCACTCACTGAGGGCCAAGATTCGACGAGGCTTTTGTTTTGTTTTCAATATGGCCGCTTCAAAAGGAAGTTCAGAACATTCCTGTTCCTTCCCTTGTGGGGTCTTTTGATAAGTTTCGCTGGCGCAGTGGAGGGACCGAGTTCACATTTGAACCGCAATGAGTTTGCCGTTCACTCAGAGCTGGTGAGCCACTCTCGACGCGAATCTCAAGCTCTTCTTCGTCCCTCCTCCTCCACCTTACTTCCGTCCTCAACCCATCAGGACGTCTGGTACCAACAACAACTGCTACTTCCCCCAACTCCACTGAGCTATAGTACCAGCTTTCGATTGAACGTCAAGTTCAGTTGTCAAGTCCGCGAAATTTGACCGCGGTCGACTAGAACCTTGGAAGATCTCCTTCACCTTCAACAAGTTGGATATCGACCATTTGACCTCAGCCTCGAACTCGACGTTGACACCACCTGAGATTATCGATGTCAGACACCCCATAGTTCCTCAACCTACTCCACACCCAAACCGATCTTCTGCACTCCTCTGACAGAATGAACCTTACCCCCCAGCTAGAGGTCAGATGTCGTGAGCCCGAAGAGTGGACTCAGAATGCATACCAAAACCCTCACTGCAAAGGAGAGTCTGTTCATCGGTCTCAACTCAACCCGTTGAAAGAGAAAATTCTTCGACTGCATGTGGAGAATCCAGATGGGACGCAAATTGAGATCAATGAGCCTCGAGGACGGTTGAAGTTAGCTTTCACAGGTGGAACGGATGATCCATCCCTAGAACTTCAACTTCAACAATTCGGTCCAATCCCTCACAGCGGCCAATATCCGTCACACATCACTTTCAAGTTTGGCGCTTTCCCAGTATCAAAATCAGGCATTGTCTATCATGGTCGAAAGATTCACGAGTTCTGGCCTGCCGAGAGACTGGAATGGTCTGAGTTCCCGATAGTTGACGAGAATCAGAGAGGTCCTACAAGTTTTACGGAAGCTCTATACGATCTCTGTTGGGAACCATTCGTGAGAGACGATGTGGCATACGTCAAATTGTCGTGGAAATCCAAGAGCATGATCACATTCGGATTAAGCCTTGCAAGTCGAGCTAGTCCAGAATATTTTGTCATTGCGCGGACATTCTGCTGCATTGCGGAGCCTCATAAGCGGCAACCTGGCAAAGGCCAGACGTTTACCATCGAAATGAAGGATGTCTCGGACATCCAATACCGATATCGATACCTGCTCGCATGCCAGGCGAACTTGCAGGCATATTGGAGATATCGACTCCTTATGCGTGACGACCAAGGAAGTATACCACCGAATCTCTGCAATATCTTACCACTCTACTCTCGAGAAATCCAAGAGCTTGAATCAGCAAACCCGAGAATCAAAGCAACCTTTGACAGCTCGAAACAATTCCCAGATGACACCGCCGCGCTAACTTGCATCTACGCATTCTGTTCAGTTGCTCAAGCAGAGTATTATCTGAAAGCAGCATTGCTTTATGAAGAACATGCCCTTTCGTTACTTCGTGGACGAGACCTCAACATTGAATGGAAGGTCAAATTCGAAAAGTTGGACTGGGACGGCGGTGCTGGCGAGTTTACGTTTTGGTTAGCAACTCTTACGCCAGCAGGCACCCATATCGAGATCGCAAAGGCACTTCGGCAGGACTTATTGCCAAGGCAAAGAAGCCCAGTAACATTGAAGTGGAGGCACAGGGATCTGAAGCACACGACTCATACCGCCACGGGGCTTTTCCTTGGAGCTGAAGTCGGAGTCAACAAAAGAAGCAGCATGGCAGTGTTGGTATGGTCGAAGAGTTTATTCACCCAGCCCCCGGCATTCCTTGCCAAAAAATATGAAGCCTGTTTCGACTTCTCGTCGCAGCCAAAGAATCTCGAATTTCTTCTGGACTCGGTGGACAAGCTCCTCTTCTTGGACAACCCTTCCCACAGCAAGAACCATCCGCCAGCCAGATCTTCGAGATACTCATGGCAAGAGACAACCACAAAGTTATGTATGAGGCTCTTCCAACCCTGGCATATAATGCGCTGATTCCTCGGGCGGTTAAATCAATGGACAACGGCCAGCGGGATGCCATGTCTGGGCTAGAAGAAAAGATGATTTCAATCATCGACGGTCCACACGGCAGTGGAAAGACAATGCTCGCTGCAACATTTGGTGCCCTCTCTATTCAATCAGGAGAGAAAGTCACCTTCCTTGCAAGCACCAAGGCTGCTTTGAAAGAGTTGTTCTTGAAAGTTGTGGATATATCTTCGAACGAGCTACTTCTTCCTCTTTCTTTCATTCAGCGTTTCAGCTGCAACGAAACTCAAGATTGGTTGCCAGTTGACAGCAGGGTTCTTGCCAAAATCATCTCAAAGACTCAACTGAGTGATCAATACCAGCTCGACTTCATGGGGAAGTTCACCCGGCAAACCTCATATTCACCTAATAACAACTGTGAGGCTCCTACCGCTGTGTTTGGTTTATACGACGAACTCGACAGCCTCGACACCGAAAGCTTTGAAACAACAGTGTTGTTGTGCGATGAAGCTGAGAGAGCACATGATTACTCCATATTTGCTGCTTGTGGCCTTTTTGCTTCTACTTTGAAGAAAGTCGCCCTATTCGGGAACTCGGATAAGCTGCCCATTGAAGCCGCCTCGAAACATTTGAATTATCTGCGGAATCAACTTCAACTGACAACATTCTCTCGCCTCGTTTGCACCGGCGTCAAGCCAATTCGTCTAAACAGACAATATCACATGGATCCAGATCTCTCAGCATTGCCCATGAGCTATATGTACTGGGACAGAGCAAGAGAGAAACCGAGATTGAGTGTTCTTGATGGTGTTTCGACAGGCGATTTTCCAGCTCGAGTTTTAATGCAACACTGGGCAGCTAAATATCTTCGGAAGGATATCAAAAACACGAAGACTTCAGTCTTCGCGGATGTGGTGGACGGTATATGCCTTCAGGATTCCGCCGGTCATGCAAAGGTCAATCATCAGAATATGGTCGCGATCCTGCGTATACTTCGATCAATGATAGAAGTCGACCTCCCGCAAGAAAAAATTATCGTCATCACATTCTTCCCAGAGGCTGCTGTAGCAATGCGAAAATTCCTCAAGTCGCAAAAGATTGCAGGTGTTCGCGTCGAGCAGGTAGATTCAGATAAGATCAAGATGAAGGAGAACTTGATTTCTATCATCGACTGTCCGATGGCTGGCAGCTCCGGAGCTGGATCATGGACACGGCATGAGAGAGATTACCCAAGGTCATTTGGCACTGGCGAATGGCCTCGAATGCTCTTCCGAGTCCAAAGAATGGTGTCTGCGCTCTGTGTTTCTCGAGGACTGCGAGTCTTCGTCGGAAGTACGTCACTTTTGGGTTCAAGATCTGGCTATGATTGGAAGAAGAGTGGTGGCTATGCCCTGATCAAGGACTTGATGGAATCACATACCAGAGATGAGCAAGTTAAGCGAATCGAAATTGGAGAAGACCTCTTGCAGTATGAGGAAGTCCTTCGTCCTGGAGATTATGTGTTCGCCTCTGGTACCTCAAGGAGTGCTGTGGAAATGTACCGAAACCTTGAGCTCATTCAAGAGCAGCCTACAGAAACTCGACCTGGCACTGAAGCTGAAGAATTGGTGAGCATGCCCTGGAGAAGTCGGACAGTCGCTACTGCTTCTGCTGCTACGGGGGTGGGTGCGAATGGCACGAATTGGAGAAGTGCTGAAGTGCTCAGCGGTGTCGAGAACAATGTGCGTGGAGATGCAGAGAGGGGATGGAGAGGGGCACAAAATTTCAGGAATGCTCCGGTCACTGGTTTGACCTCGAGACAGAATATTGGATATGAGACAAGAGTTGAGCGGATTAGGAACACTAATTGGAGATCCGACTTCTGAATTTCATACGAGGTCCGTAGTTAGGGCAATTCAAGAACTCTGTATTATCTATGTGCTGGGAGCCTCAATTGTGCGCAGGACAGAGATGATAGTCTGTTGAGAAGTGCTTAGTGGCCACTCTTCACCATCGACATAAATAATAGAAGGAACAATGGCCAAAGCTATAGTACGCATCTAGGAAATTTCAAGAGTCGTCCGAAGTTTCGGGCAAAGGTGCTCGCTAAAAGTGGGAGCTTCTTCCTAACGAGCCTGCCAAGATAAGTCTGTGCGCTTCAGGCTAATTTTCAGGCTTTGGAAAACCAAAGTCACTCACTTTACTTTAAATTCCCTAAATAACCACAAAGCATTATTGTTTGTTATTTAATAATATAAGTAAGAAGAAGCTAAAGTGTATTACCTAATAATAATTCGGGCATTTCTTATAAACTTTAAAAAGTCAAAAATTTCTTACGGGGCTCGTTAGTGAGCAAATGGCTTGAAGCGCACAGACTTATCTTGACAGGCTCGTAACTCGTAACGAGGGTAAGGAGGTGGCGGCGTGGTCTTACAGGGCTAGACTCTGCACCAGTAGCGCCAAACGGCACAGTAACCAGGCACCGCAGCAGGGTTCCCATTCAGGGCTGCCGATATTCCGTCAGCCACAAGCAGCCTGACGAGCCCCTGAAGTGAGGTCCGACGCAAAGTTCTGGTGGTTCTCCCAACCTAACCCACCACTCATCATCAAGAGAGGAGAGCTCATCGCCTCAAGAGAACGCTGCCGTGCGAATCCTACGATCTGCACCGCGACAACTCTACAACACTCTGCATCGCTCAGTTCAAGTTGTGACTGAAGGGGAGCACTCGGTGATATGTTCGGGGCCATTGTCATCAAAGCTCCGCCATCGTCATCAAGCCGAGGATGTAGCTCTGGCGGTTGCTGAGAGACTAACACAAGGCTCGGCCAAACGAACCAAAGACGAAGGTTTGGCCCAAGGTTCCACTAAATTTATGCATATTTCAACCTGTTTCTCCATGGGCAGGCGTCTGCTCGCCCACGAGCCTCCACACCTCTCCACACTTCTTCCCCGCTTTCCAACAGCATTGCTTTGTGCTACCGGGATGGACCAATGCTGGAGCTTGTCTCCGCAAATCAATCGGCCCGTGGGCTGGTGACGGACCAACTTCACTGCGTACCTCTCCTGCTCGAATGCGCCAGAGCAGTGAGTCGTGGTGTCATGCGGCAACATCAAACGAATTCGAGAAATGAGATCGTGATGCGAATTGTATATAAGGCCGAGAAGACCCTCGCAAATCCCCTCTTTCTGCTCGTCAGTTGCCTCGATCACTTTTCCAATATGCATTTCTCTCGTTCAATTGTAGGACTCGTTTCCCTCCTGCTCTCGGAAACACTCGCGGCTCCTTCAGATCTCAGATCGAGAGACCTGAACTCGTTCATTGCTACGGAGAGAGCAATTGCGCTTCAAGGTGCTTTGAATAATATTGGACCCAATGGCTCAGCTGTACCTGGCGCAGGAGCTGGCTTCGTCGTAGCTTCTCCTTCGAAAGTCAACCCAGACTGTCAGTTGCTGCACATTGCCAGATTCCGCGACCTTGAACTGACATGAACCAGATTTCTTCACATGGACAAGAGATTCTGCTCTTACCCTGAAGATGCTCATCGACGAGCTCATCTTCGGAAATACTGCCTTGCTGCCAACTATCTGGGACTACGTCCACGCTCAAGCAAAGTTGCAAACTGTCTCGAACCCATCTGGAACCTTCCTTCCAGCCGGTTTAGGGCTTGCGGAACCAAAATATCAGGTTGATGGCACGAGGTTCAACGGCGCTTGGGGACGGCCACAGCGAGATGGCCCAGCTCTTAGGGCTATTGCTCTGATGACTTTCAGTAATTGGTTGATTGACAATGGCCAAAAAAGCACCGCGAAGACCATTATCTGGCCTATTATATCCAATGACTTGAGTAAGCAGAATCTTTGTTTGGCCAGAAGCTTTGGAAAAATGATGGTGCTGATTCTCGGTTATAGGTTACGTCGGGCAGTACTGGAACCAAACAGGCTTTGATCTCTGGGAAGAGACTCTCGGGTCCAGCTTCTTCACTGTTCAAAACCAACACCGGTCACTAGTCCAAGGCACTCAACTTGCGAAAGACCTCGGCGTGACCTGCACCGGCTGTGATCAGGCCCCAGACGTTCTCTGCTTCCTTCAAAGTTTCTGGAACGGCGAATACATTGTCTCCAACATCAATGTTAATAACGGCCGAACTGGTCTTGACGGAAACTCGATTTTGGGTTCTATATCCGTTTTCGATATCGATGCATACTGCAATAGCCCAACTATTCAGCCTTGCAACAGCCAGGCTCTTGCCAACTTCAAGGTCTTGATGGACACTTTCAGAACGACGTATACGATCAACAATGGTATTCCAGAGGGCCAAGGAGTTGCTGTTGGCCGATATGCAGAAGATGTGTACCAGGGTGGTAATCCTTGGTAAGTACAGCTTGTCCCAATGTCCTGATCATGAACTAAATTTCAAAGGTACCTCATCACCAATGCCGCAGCAGAATTCCTCTACGATGCCGTCGCCCAATGGAAAGCCCGCCACAACCTCATCGTAGACGAGACCTCCCTCGCCTTCTTCAAAGACCTCTACCCCACCGTCACAGTCCGCCAATACAACAGCGGCAACGCCAACTCCCCCTTCGCGCAGATCATGAACGCCGTAACCGCCTATGCGGACTCCTTTGTTGCCGTAGCCGAGAAGTACATTCCCGCAGATGGGCATCTCGCTGAGCAGTTCAACCGCGACACAGGCGTTCCCCTCTCAGCGGTCGATCTCACCTGGTCCTACGCTGCTTTCGTAACCATGTCTCAACGTCGTGCTGGCCAATACCCCGCATCCTGGGGAACTCGCAACGCCATAGCGTCACCCGCAACATGTGCAGCAACCTCGACGCAAGGCGTCTACGCCCCCGCACTGGCTGCTGGTGCCCCCAACGTCACCTCATCTTGCCAGATCAACGTGGTATTCAACGTGAATGCATCGACCTACTTTGGGGAGAACATCTATGTGATCGGCAACACCGATGATCTTGGCGCCTGGGATATTGCCAACTCGTTGCCGCTTGGGGCGGGTGGATATACTTCCGAGCGGCCGCTGTGGAGCGCCAGCGCGTATCTGAATGCGGGCGAGAGTGTGAGTTATACGTATGTGAGACAGGAGAACTGCGATCAACCTTATATTTATGAGACGCTGAATCGGACGCTCACAGTGCCTGCTTGTGGGAGTGCGGGGATTACGGAGGAGGATGCGTGGGTTGGGCTGGTGGGGACGAGTGGGAATTGCTAGACGGAAAATGGGGGAGGGGCGAACATAGATGAGACGGTGACGAGGTATGAGAATAGTAATTTAATGTTTCTTGAGTGTTCGTTGTGTTCTGCGTTAGTGAAGGGGAAGCGGAGGTGTCGTTACCCCCCTTTTTCGATTTCCATGTGCTCTCAAATTATGATAATATCTTCAAAGGCAACACCTCTCCTCTTTAGAGCCTTCGAGGTCATTCGTGGATCGACCTTTGAAAACTCGTTCGTAGAACGGTTATGGAAAAAGAGTCTCCTCATAGTACCGTCGGTTCCGAACTCCTCGTCGTAGTACTGGCTCCTTTCCTCACTCCTATATTTCTTGTTCCAATCTTCCGGTAATGGGCCGAGTCGTGGATCATTTTGAGTCGCCAATTCGCCGTTTCTAAAAATCATCTCATAAGAACCTGCAACCTTTTCCCACCGATAGCTCCAAAGACCCTCCTCAGCAACCGCGGGGAGCGCACCCAACAGCGCTTCCGAGTTCATTAAGCCATGCACGTAGCATTCGCCTTTGAGTCGATAATGGTTGGGCCGACCCTCGATGCTGGATAGAAGGATAGCTGTCCCAACACCAGGAGTCACAAAGATTTGGTCCCCAATCTTTCCCCAGAAAGGACACAGCCCAATCAAGCCGTCTGTGGTAGAGAAGATTGCACGACCTCTGGTGTGTAAGAAAGCACTTAGAGTTTTATTCAACGTATCTGTCGAATAATCCTCACCTTGAATAATATTCCGGAGTTCTTGCAGCGGCAGATGCGAAGGGTATTCATGATTCTCAAGGTATCTACCACCAGCTAACGAACAGACATACGCATCCAACATATCACCACCCCGAGGGTACACACTATCGAGCAGATTTGAGTGCGCATGAGCGCGGAACGTTTCGAGAGTACTGTGACCAAAAGGGAGCTTCGGGGGGTTGTCGAACCAAATCGCGGTAACGGTACCAACTGCCTTCGCTGGAAATCGTAGACTTTCATCTGCTCTCTCGTACAAAATCTCATGTTTAGACCGTCCAGATGCACTACGCAATGAAAATTTCGATAGAGTTTGTGATAACTTGGGCACCCATGAAGGCTGTCCGTATTCGTG
Source organism: Hyaloscypha sp. PMI_1271 (assembly GCA_021399465.1). Taxonomy (NCBI): domain Eukaryota; kingdom Fungi; phylum Ascomycota; class Leotiomycetes; order Helotiales; family Hyaloscyphaceae; genus Hyaloscypha; species Hyaloscypha sp. PMI_1271. The sequence goes on along the minus strand of JAJTUS010000015.1, from coordinate 131,358 downwards.
TTCTTCTAAGCTTCCCGTCATGCGCGCAGTGTGTTGTAATTTGAGCATGCATTTGAAAAACTCTTTGTTCACCTCCTGCAGTGATTTCGTATAGTCGGGGACAATCTCAACTCGGTATTCGCTACTGATTAAACCTAGGATGGCGTATACTCGATCTCTCTCGTCGGTACAGAGGGAGTCTTTCAGCCTCTTAGCGAGTGTTAATGGCCGCGTTGTTTGACGGATAGGTGACAGGAGATTTGCTACGCGACCAAATGTCGGAAGTTGGGTTTGCTGCGCTACCAGCCTCCCCCGTTGATACATATAGATGAAGCGAAGGACTTTGTACAGGTCTCGCATATCTAAAGCTCTCCTCCCTATGTATGCAATGGCGGCAGCAGACAGGTGATATTCTTGATATATCCAGAGTCGAGTGAACCATTGCCGTCGGCACAGCTCTTCCAGATGTTTGATTCTTGGGTGCAAAGCTTCCAGGCTGGTGAGAAGCTTGTCTGTTTCCGAGCCGGGTAGAACGGTGAACGCCCTGCCGCGCGTATTCACAGCGGTCACGAGGTCCGCTGCCATAGCATGCACCAGATTGACAGCAACGTCACTACTGTCACTTTCTGGACCAAGCCACACGTCAACCTGTTTGGCATTTCTGAATATATTGCCCATCCTTCCAACCTGGACACTTCTCTCAACCAAATCTTGCTGATTGATGCAAACGGCGTCAATCCAGAGAATGCGGGCCTCGTCTTCTCTCCGTAGGTACCTCATAGCCTCCGCTAGATTCTGTGTGACTGGCAAACTACTAGAGCCAAGTCGTCCCCTGTCGCGAATGGAGATGAAAGATGGGTCGGCTTCAGAGCCCCACACGTAGGAGACAGCTTCATATGAGGGAGTGCGGCGACTTTCTCCTAATTGTAGGAGCTCAAACGTTCGTTCAAGATTCGCTGATTTCTCCTCGCGGGTTTTCTCTTCCTCAGGGTAGTTCGATTCCACGTGGAAGATTTCAATTTCTATGTCGTCCGAGAAGCCACCAGGCAGTAGGCTGAGGAGTCTGATTTCGGCCTTAGCGGCATCGAGTGGTTTGTATGTGTATAGATCCATGAGTGATTCAAATTCAGAGGGGCGATGATGTCAACGAGGTGATGCGTGTGATTTGGATGATTGTGTACAGTGATTGTTGGAAGGTGTGAAGTTGGTTTTGAGGTGAGGCTGGGCTGGCTGTGTGTTGGCCCGCCCTAGCCAGGTTTGGCGGGTTGCATCTCGGTGAGCACTGTGGTGGCGCAGTGATACAGCCTTACTTGAGCCGTCCCATTTCCTTCTCTTTCGAACTTCTAATTGGAGAAGTTTTGAGTTAGGGCATTTTCGACTTCGTTTGATTTAATACGTTGATCAAAGGGATAGAGTGAACGCCTCTAAACACAGGATTCGAATGCCCCCTGTCGCTTAATTCAAGGGGTAAAATTCGGCGACTCCAGCACCACGACCTTTTGGATGCACTCATAAGCTTCTATAGATTCACTTCAGTGTCTGTAGACTGCCCTTCAATATCCTACATCATCTGTGTGGTAAAAAAAAAAATAGGCTTGCCGCTCGCATCGAAAAATTCAAAGTTGGCGATGATCCTAGCTGGATCGATCCAGGATAGATCCTTAGTAACTCGTAAGTACAGTAACCTTACCTTCCTTCCCTAAGCGAGCCTTGCTAAACTCTCTTCCTCCTCTTCTTATAATCGCATTCATATAAATGATTCTAAATCCCTTATAAAATAGATAATTAGAGAGATTAGACATAAGAGAGTAAATACAAATTTTATTTAATCAATATAGAGCTATTTAGAGATCTCGTAAGTTATATACTATAACTCCCTATAATTATAGGTAATATACGGCCACGAAACCAATCTTAAACGAATGGATCACTCACGCGAAGCCCATTTCATGATTCGCTGCTCTTTTCTAGAAATACAGTTCAACTCAAACTTTTGTTCTCACCAAAGCAGCAAGTGAGTTCAGTGATTCTTGAAAAATCATGTTGTTTCTGTGGCTAATGAGTTGTAATGTTCAGGGAAGTGTGAAGTGTGTGTTTCAATGTCCCTTTCCTCAAAAACCGAACACTAAAATCAACGTTTCATTAAGTAGTGTCAATCGAGTTTGACGAGTTTCGGACCTTTCTCGAGCTTCTTATATTACTTGAATATCAGTTACAAGAAGTTTTTATTTGTGGTTGTGGCGTACTTATTAAGTGAAGCCGCCGACTTTGGTTTCTCAGCATGGGGTCGATGCGCAAATTCTCAACTTATGGATTGACTTGTAAAATATAGTTGAAGGTGAGATAAAGACCTTTTGTTAAAACTGAAATGGTACTCATAATGAAACATTTCATTCTATAGGTGGATCCAAAGCTGGATTCGGCTCCCCTTTTACATTCTAGTGCTCGTTACTCGTTAATCGCCTATTACTCGGCACCCCCTGAAACACCCTGGAAATAGGGTTCACAGTCAACCCCTACATTTTACCCGAATATTCTGCGACGACAAATGCGAAAATCGACCTTACTGAAGTCCATCTCCATCGTTGGACCTGATTGACATTGAAATCTACTCTCATTCTCCGCAGCCCACTCTCACGTGACTTTGTACGGCCACACTAAGTGCTGGCGGCTGACTCACAACTCCTAAGTACCACCTTCCATTTCTGGCTGCACAAATCCGCCTGCACCTAACAATTCCAAACCGCTCTCTGACTCACGCCGTGCCCAAATGCGCAGGTGCAGGGGATCGCCCCATCCCATCCTTGTTGCATGATCGACGACACAGATAAGACATACGAGTAACCGCGTAAAATTCGCAGCCTTCGCTTTCCGACCTCAACACTGCTCGAACCTCAGCAGTCCTGTCCTAACGTCGAATCATTGAGGCAAATCGCCTTAGATTAATGGCATGATGCATTTGACACCTCAATTGGAGGATTTGGCCATAGCTTTGACCATCTTCATCTTTCTATTTACAATTAGCTCAATCCGGTCTCTCGCGAAGGGCAACTGGCGGGAGAAAAAGAACCCCAACCATGATCAGGCACTGTATGAAGACGAAGATGGAGCCGCAAGCACAGAATCGGCGGAGGGGTTTTCCAACAAGGTCCAATTTATTCTCATCTTTGCTTTTGCCTTGATAGGATTAGGGCTCGCCATTGTAGATGTTGTCGTCACAACCATCGAAGCAAAATCCAGCACAGCCAGCTCAGATCCCAAACATATCGGGATATTCCTGCTTTTTCCAGCATGGGTGAGGCCCAATTCGCCCGAAAATACTGGAGACATTGCGTCCTAACCGGCATCTTGTAGCTCCTCTTGATATTGCAACTCCTCGACACCTCTCTCCAGCAAAGGCCGCTCACGCGATTCAAAAGTGCCATCTCGAGACTAACATCATGCGTCCTCCTTACTGGCCTTGTTTGGATATCTCTTCTCGGGGAAGCAGCTCATGTCAGCAAAATCTTGACAAGCCTCCAAATGGCCTCAATTCTCGCCTTGATGGCCACCATATTTTCCATCAAGAGACGTCCAGTTGTCTTCCGCCCAGATGGAAAGCTTGTCGACCAGCAATTCAATGTTAGTCTATGGTCCAGGTACAGCTTTCAGTGGTGCACCGACGTGCTTTCCACTGCTGGGAAGGAGAAATTCGGAAACGAGGATGTACCAGCCGTGGATCATATTGTGAGATCTGAGAACGCAACGGAGAGATTCTACAATATCGTCATCAAAGACAGTATGCCGCTTTGGGTGCAGATTTTCTGGGCTTTCAGAAGCCAACTTATCCTTCAATGGTTGTCGATACTTTTCTCCAATTTCTTTGACGTAGCTCCTACTTTTGCGACGCTACAATTGCTGAAGTACCTCGAGACCAGAACAGACCCGAATGCTATTGAAGCAGGGTCATGGAAATATGTTGTAAGTCCCAACTTCATAGAGCATTATGCCGTTTTTTGCGTCGGGTCTAGTGTTTCTAGCAGTTCAACAGCGTCTGGAACATTCTGCTCCCGAAAATACTTGAATGAAGTATGCTTACTTTGATTTCTTGGTGAATAGGTTGGAATTGCGGTGGCTTCGATGAGTTCGCATATGGTCGACTCGAGGATCATGTGGTGGTCCATGGCTGGTAAGTTGAGCTTCCATAGGCTCCCGTGCATCTACTGAAACCTTCTGGCATAGACATCGTCATTCCGCTTCGATCGATTCTTACTGGAGCCATGTACGCCAAATTGCTGAAAATCAACGACTCCAGCGAGCCCCCCGAAGAAGTAAGTTAATTTTAATCTTGGCAATTGTGCCCATTCCCACTGGGCACGGCTCCAGTGTCCCAACCCCCACCGAACAATCAGCCGGAGGCTCCTCTTGTTGTTCGAGTTTACTTGGTGCATTCGGCTGCATAGAAAGTCTCAACGCTCTACAGGTTCGCGTGTTTGGGATATGGAGAATGCGTCAGATGACGTGGGGCTTTACAAACTTTCGAGCCTGATTTTTTGGGGATTTTTTTGCCAAAAACTGTAGAAAACGAAGGTTTCTTTTCTGGTAATGGGAACCTGCAACAAGCTGACGGGAGGGTATCAGGATTTGTCAAAAACAGAGGATTCCAAGGCTGATGATGCAAAGACATCAGACGAAAAGCACCGAGCGACATCCCAGCAAGATGTCGTTAACATGTTTTCAGTGGACTGCACAGCGATAGCTATGTTTGGAGCTCAAAACACTGAGTATGTCAACTCTGCAGGCAAGCTCATTGTCACTGTTGCCTTCTTGCTATTCCTTATCGGCTGGCAAAGTTTGTGTGCTGGGTTGGTGGGCATCGCGCTTCTTTTTCCGATCAACAAAGTTCTTGCAGGACGATATGGTAAGAAACAGAAAAAGTTGATGGAGATCAGAGATAAGAGGACATCGATCACTACGGAAGCGCTCCATGGAATCCGGCAGATCAAATTCTCTGCGACAGAGGATCAATGGACTGAAAAGCTCGAAGCAGTCAGAGAAGAGGAACTCTCAACGCTCTGGAAAACAAGAGTCGATAACCTCTATATGTCTATTGCGTCCGAGTTCACCCCTATCGTGCTGACGGCACTGTCTTTGGCTACATACTCGTGGGTCCATGGAAATTTATTACCGTCAGTCGCATTCACAGCCATCAGTCTGTTCATCCAGCTTGAAGGCCTCGTATCCCATATACCCTTCTTGATGGTCAAAGCAATAAACGCCAAAGTCAGTTGCGACAGAATTCAGAACTTCCTTCGCTTATCGGAGAAGCCCGAGAATACGTCCCCAGGAGAGTCCATATCCTTCTACAGCGCATCCTTCAGGTTTCCCCACGATTCTACGGATCCAACCACGGAGTCGTTTGCTCTTCGAGAACTGAACCTCCAATTCCCCAACAATGCTCTGAGTGTTATCTCGGGCCCAACAGGATCTGGCAAGTCTTTACTTCTTGCAGCGATTCTAGGTGAGGTGGACCTTTTGTCTGGTTATATCCAAGTCCCAAAGTCTACCGGCCAACCCTTCGATTCCAAAGCCACTGCTGCCGATTGGGTAATTCCGACTGCTATTGCCTTCATCTCGCAGACTCCCTGGATAGAGAATGCTACAATCAAAGACAACATCCTTTTTGGTCTCCGCTTTGATCCCATCAGATATGAGAAGGTGGTGGAAGCATGTGCTTTGTCACAAGACCTTGCTATTTTTGAGGACGGTGACGAAACTGAAGTAGGGGCGCAAGGAATCAGTCTGAGTGGTGGGCAGAAGTGGCGGTTAACTTTGGCTCGCGCGTTTTACTCCAGAGCCGGTATTATAATTATGGACGACGTCCTTAGTGCTCTAGATGCCCATGTCGGCAAGCATATTTTCGACACTGCAGTCATGGGTGAACTCGCTGAAGGGAGGACCCGAATCTTGGCGACTCACCATACATCACTTTGTTTACCACGAGCAAAGTACGCCGTACGCCTTTCAGCTCGTGGAACACTTGAACATGCTGGCTTGATCGAAGAGCTTCGCCAGGAAGGGGTCTTGGACGAAATCCTCAAGGAGGATGACATCATGGAACCCAAGGAGGTGGAGGAGGATGAGGTGCTTAGGGCGGTGAAGACGAACGGTTCTACCGCCGCAATCCCGTCAGAAGATGCTGCTGTGGCCGTGAAGGCAGCACCTAAGAAACTCATTGAGGAAGAGAAAAGAGAGACTGGCCGAGTCAAAACTTCAGTCTACGCCGGATATCTGCATGCTTCTGGAGGATGGCCATTCTGGTCTTTTCTTGTGCTTCTTTATGCGATTGCCGAGGGCTTCACACTGGGTCGCACTTATTGGGTCAGGATCTGGTCGAGTTCCTTCGGAGAGGCGGAGACCGGAGCAGCCCTATCTTTTGTCGCCTCCCGTTATCAAAATCACATCCAGCCACGATTTTCTGGTCAACAACTCATCGGCCCCGTTAACTTTAACAACCCCATCAACTCCACCCTAACCTCCACGAGCTTCCCGATCGAGTCTCAAAACCGAAGTCTCTCGTTCTATCTCGGAATATATTGCTTGATATCGACGGTATCGGTTGTGTTCTCCATCTTTCGTGTCTACCTGGTCTATTCTGGCTCTCTTCGAGCTTCCCGCAGAATCTTCAAAGCTGTATTGCACAGCGTTCTTCGGGCTCCTCTCCGGTGGCTTGATACCGTACCCATGGGACGGGTACTAAATAGGTTCACTGGAGACTTCACAAGTATAGATTCATCCCTCGCCCAAAACTTCTACTACTTCGCTGGGATAGTCGCAGATCTCGCGGGTATCTTGACAGCAGCTGCTTTTGTTTCCCTATATATAATCCTTTGCGCAGCAGTTCTACTAACGGTTTGTACCATATTCGCCAGGAGTTACATCGCCGCTGCGCGCAACACAAAACGGCTAGATTCCACAAACAAATCCCCGGTCATATCGCACTTTTCCGCATCTTTGAGCGGTCTATCAACAATCAGGGCATTTGCCAAGTCATCTGAATTCAGAAGCCGGATGTTTACACTCATCGATACATCTGCATCTTCTGCTTGGTACAACAGCCTGTTTCGAAGCTGGCTTATGATCCGCATCGGTATTACGGCCGGGTTCTTTGCTGCCATCGTTGCTACTTTCGTCATCACTAAGCCTGGCATTGATGCTAGTTTGGCTGGTTTTGCCCTTTCATTTGCCTTGAGTTTTGGCCATTTCGTCAGCTGGGCAATTAGCATTTCTACAATGATGGAGCTTGATATGAATGCCGCAGAACGTATTTTTGAGTACCGAGACCTAACAACAGAGGATCAAGGTGGGGAGGAAGTACGCGCTTCCTGGCCTGAGGAGGGTAAGGTTGTAGTCAAGGATTTGGAGCTTGGGTACGCTGAAGGCCTCCCTTCTATTTTGAAGGGGTTGAGTTTTACTGCCGAGAAGAATCAGAGGATCGGGGTTATTGGCAGAACGGGAGCAGGTAAGAACACTCCCTGGGATCCTTCCTATTTCAGATTCTCAGTCTTCGCTTGACGTCTTCTTCGAAAGTAGCAACACTGTACTGACCTCTACCAGGAAAATCAACCTTATCGCTCGCCCTCTTCCGCTTCCTACAGCCTCGCAAAGGTAGCATTTCCATCGACAACGTCGACATTTCCAAAATCAAGCTTCACGACTTACGTACTAGACTCGCAATTATTCCCCAAGACCCTGTCATTTTCTCTGGAACCATCCGTTCAAACCTCGATCCCTTCAACGAGTTCAGCGACTACCAACTCCTTGAAGCACTGATGCGCGTCCATTTGATACCATCCACAACCCATACCCCCAACCCCGAATCTACATTCCCGGAATCATCAACCGCAAGTTCCACCACAGTATTTGTCCAACCGGCCGAGAATAAGAATATCTTCCTGTCGCTGACAGCGCCGATTGCTTCAGGAGGATCCAATCTCTCGCAAGGCCAAAAACAACTCCTCTGCCTGGCACGAGCGATTCTTTCTCGGCCCAAGGTCCTATTACTAGATGAGGCAACCTCCGCCGTTGACATGTCTACTGATCTTCTTATCCAAGAATCTATACGTAACGAGTTCACTAATACTACTTTATTGGTTATTGCTCATCGATTGAGTACGGTGTCAGATTTTGACAAGATATTGGTCATGAAAGATGGCATGAATGCTGAGTTTGGGAGTCCGAGGGAGTTGTTGGAGAAGGAAGAGGGATTGTTTAAGGGGATGGTGGAACAGAGTGGGGAGAAGGAGGAGTTGGAGAAGATGATTTTGGCGGGTGGGATGTAGCGGTTTTTGTCCACAGACATACTCATATTAAAGGCTCATTGATGTAGAGACGATCTGCCCAGATGTGTTGGGGAACGGTCGCGCGTGTATTACGTGTTGTATAATTTTGACTAGAGGTTCAGTTTTTGCCCATGTGTTGAGGGTATTTATGAAAAGAGGTGCCGTTTGAGCCTGCAATGTTCAGGTTAAGTGCACCGTGAACAGAGGGTGGTACGAGATCTAAAAAAAAGCAGTTATAATTTAAGTAATTTCAAACAATAATTTTCTTTTGATAGTTTACTTAATAACTCCTAAAATTGAAGTTATATTACTTAAAGAAAATAAAAGTATTTCTCGTAATTACTTTAATAATAATTTATTGAAGGAAAGGAGGTAAAAGTGAGCCCTGATTTCCGAGAAATAAGGGATGCCATTATATAAGGGTAAGCTTGTATAAGTATAGCGCAAGAATAGTGTGCCAAGCATAAAACCGGGTCTTGACTCGCTATACTATTTATTATTTAAGTAGTTTATTAAAACTAAAATATAATATATAGAGTTAATAACTTTCGTTCAGTGGAGCCGAATAATAAGCAAATTACAATTGGTTAGTGGAAGGGAGGTTAGGAACGTGACTAAGTAACCTGAGCAATCTGAGAAGAGGGTGAGTAGCGCCTGAGCAGAGCGACGATGGTGCCTAACTGTGTTGGAAGGGAGGTAAAGATTCGGCGGATATTATTACCACTGGAACCTTCTTTATGCAGCGCATTTCCAGGGCTTGCGGCATAACTCTCGATCAATAACTCATGACTCTTTATTTGTGACTTCGTTTCTGCTCGAGGCTAGCTGGTTGCATCCTCGTGGTATCATCTATTTACAAAAAATGGGTCACCAAATGCAACATTCTAGGTCCCCATACATCTTTCCGTGGAGGGACTGGATGCAGCGGGTGCTCCATTCCCCTCCTCACGGAGGGCCACACCCATCAAAACCAACGTCGCGACTGCGTAGCTCCTGAGGCCGCTTCATCCCCTTACTCAAAGCTGAAGATAGAATTTCTTCCGCTTCTCTCTTCCCAGCTCCTTCTTTCTAGTTCAATTCATTTCCGATCTTTCTCAATCCCAGTCCAACGTTTCATTCCCCAATTTCAACTCCCTCAGGCTCGCAACTTTCTCCATCTTCCTTAACCTCCTCGGTTTTCGAACCGCCGCTCTCTGCTGATCCGCAAGGTGAACCATAATCTGCGGTGTTTTCCTCTCCGATTTCACCCCATCCGCCTTCGCTAATACCATAGCATCATGCCTGAACAACTCATCCATCTCATCCTGACTTTTTCTCGCAACCCTCGCCAATGGAGCCGGAAGCAATGACTCTTCCGACGAGAGCTCGTAGATTGAAGTCCGGTTCTGGATTCTCGATACTATTTCAGAGGATGGGGAGAGCATCTCGTGTTTGATGTTACTGGTCTCGAGCTCGGGTGTGTGGACCAGAGAGAAGAGTTCGGAGTCGGATCTTCTAAGTGATGCCCTCAAGTTTACTCGTCGATGACGCAGGCAGCAGAACATGGCAAAAGCAATGACAAGGAGAAGGGCGAAACCAACGATGCCAACTCCTACGATTGTGGGTGTTGATAATTTTGAGTTTGTTTGTAACGGGGCTTGGGCGCTCGATGTCGGAGCAGGAAAGTTGGTAGGGTTTGAGCTGCTCGATCTTGTAATCGGTATGGCGGTTCCGCTGGAAGATGGTATGGCACCCGTGGGCGAAGTTAGCGAGGAGGTCAAACTTATAGTCGCGCTGACCATTGTCGTAGGTGTGTTTGAGAACATGAAAGTTAATGAATATGCAGCGCATCCCGCTTTCCCAGCATTGTCAATGTCCACCAGTGCGGTAGCAGGGCAATTCGCTATGAGACAGCTAGCAGCGAGGTTTCCGATCGATTGTTGTAGAGCGGGCGTACAACCACAAGACTGATCATTGACTTTGCATCCCACTGCCAACATGGCAGAGGAGATACATGGTACCGCACAAGGAGGTTGAAGATCCATTTCGACTACGATTTCGAGGTGGAGTGGCAAAATTCAAAGACGACGAGAGAAAGAGAGCGGGAGTAGATATGGAGACTTGAGAGATAACAGCTGCGGCGAATAGAACCAGTCAGCTGTCAGAATAGGGTACTGAGGCATCAGTGCCGGCGAGCTGATACACGTCTCCCACCTCCTCTCTGCAAATATGGCTCCATATCCGATGAGCTGAGCATGCTAATGTATATATACCGGGGCGGCCTTTTGCCATCCCTCGGCCGCTCTACCTCTCAAGTCGCTCTCAGCCTCTCTCTTGGCTCTTTACGAGTCTCTGGACAGGCAACCAAAGGAACGTTATTGACACATTGACACCGGGATGAGCGATGAAAGGGCGCCAGGTCAATCGACCGTAATGCCTAAAGCTGCAGAGAGCGAATCATAATGGCAAGCCAAGCCAAGAAAATATTTTCTCCGGCATGACCACCTTCAGCTCTCAGCTCTGCTGACAGAGACGTTGTGGCGCTGTTATCCCGCCCGAGTGCGCAATAGCCGTCTGACTCGCTTAGCCTTCTCCGAAGCGATTCATACCCCCGAAATACTGTCAGCAGTAGGGGCAACGTGCATGAACGAGAGAACGAAGGCTATTTGCGCAACCGATTTGACAAATATCCCCACTGACGAAAGATTGTTAATTGCTTAAGAATGATTTCTGTTCAAGTAAACAGCAGATCGAAAGTGTTCGAGGTGAGAGGATTTTGAGAATGAACAGCGAGGTTTATCTCCATTCGGGAGGTTGCGCTACTCGAAGACATCAGTGCTTCTGGCGGACATTCCTCATCCGCGCGTAAAATCCCTCTAAAGCTTACTTAATACCTATTATCTTTCAGCCACCATTCTGTCATCAACAACTTCAGAATTAGACCAAAATTTTGTCAAGATGTTCGGCCTCAGTCCATCAAGACCATCGATGGCGCCACTGGGTCTACCCTTGAGAACTGCAGTATCGATGCAGAAGGAGGTCAAGCCTCATGTCATCAAAGCCTCCCTCCTTATTTCAGGCCGTGGCGAACCAATCAAAGACGCTGCGGTCGTGATTCATCATGATGACAAAATCGATTAGGTTTGACCTTAAATCAAGGATTCCAGTCAAATAGAGCGCCATCCCATTCGCTCAAGTGTCTTACCTGATGCCTGGACTCTGGGACTGTCACGTGCACTGCTTTGGTATGGAGAGAATGATGGAGGAGCAGGACGAGGATACGCCGCACTCGTTTCCTCCGCAGCGCGCGCTGGGGCAAGAATATCCAAAGATCTGGAAAGACGCTTTTCGCTGGTTTCACCTCTGTTCGAGAAGTTGGCGGGTATCGTCGAGAGATTTCTCCAGCAATCGAAGACGGGTCGAGCGTCGGACTATATATATACTCTTCCATTAGCCCATAAACATGACCGCTGGACATGGAGTAGTGTATTCTGGTGTTTGTTCTCCTTCGTTCGAGTGTTTCAAACGTTTTTGCAGCATCGGAGTTCTCTCCCTGTTTCAAATCTGGGGATGTATCGTGCTGAAATCTACTCGCCGAGTAGCTGACTTCTCGATTGTCAGGACATTTACAACCTGCCCATTCAAATTGTGCTCGATACCTGTTCTCGCGGCTTTGCTTTAAAAGTCTGTGATGGTGTAGATGATTGTATCCGGACAATCCGCCTGCAGCTCCGCAAAGGCGCCAAATTCATCAAAGTCTGCGCTAGTGGAGGGGTCTTCGGTGAGATTGACAGTGTGTTGGACGCACAATTCTCCCGAAGAACTGAAGACTATGGTTGATGAGGCTGCGGGAGCTCGGAGAGTGGTCGCTGCACATTGTCACACCAAAGAAGGAACCATGAATGCTCTAATGCGGGCGTAAAGACCATTGAGCATGGTAGCTACCTTGCCTCACCCCATATTATCTTCAATTTCCATTGCGGAGTGCCCAACTTAACAAACACTCAACACGATAGAACTATGTCGCCCCCTCAAAATGGCTCCCGGACGCTTGTTCCACCCCAGCGACACCTAACATCCCTATACCTCACATTACACCTAAAGTGGACATATTTATCCTTGGTATGGCACTTTGGTACATAGCCATGGGATATTTTAAGCTGAATACCCATCAAGAGCTACTGGAGACACGAAGCAGTTAACAGAACCATTTGAGTGGCAAGGGGAAGACGGTACTATCGTTCTCCCACCGCTACCGGATGGTATTCCGAAATATTACAGAGTTATAGTAGATGAATACCGAGCAGTAAATTCTAGCGACAGGCCATCGGCTTGGAGACTCCTAGGCTCGCAGGGATTAGACTCGATTACTCAGGCATGGTGTCGGCATACCTGGCATGATCTCGAATCTGGACCCCGAGATGCGTGGGTGAAATACTACAAAAGAACATGAAGCTGTCATCGAAAGCAGACACGAGGGGCAAGCATTTCAGCGCCCGCTGGTACATCTGCTCGGCCTCGACTAGCTTGTCCTGTAAGCGTGGAGGCCCCCCAGGTTATGACATTCATCTGCTAGCTCATCGTCAACTACTAAGCCATTTGAAAACATATACGAACATCTCGTTCTCGGATTTGCACTCACATTGCACACGGAACGCCTCAACATAACCCGAGTCGACGGCTAAGCGATCTTCATGCTCGTAGTATTCCTCGCTCTCGAAGTCGGTGTCGTAGGGCCATTCGAGACTGGCTTCGCCCAGGGGAATGAAGTAATTGTCGAAGTGCAGGGTACCGGAGGTATGAAGAGACTGACTATAGCAAAGCTCTAGTATTCTGCAGAACGTTGCTGTCATCGCCGGTGTTATTGAGAACATTCTGAGTGATGTCCCTCAATTCGCCATCAAAATGCGACAGTATTTTTTGCACCTCTGTCCCCCGACCAGCATTGGCGATGTAATATAAGCTACAACGTAGCGGTCGGCTGCATCGCTGAACGTCGCTGTGATGCTTGCAAGAGCGTTGGCACTTCTTCTCAGAGAACTTAGTTGCGCAATGTCCTGGCCTCTCCGAGTATGTGTGTTTTCAATCAAAGGCACTCCTTGCGCAGGATCCACCCAACGGCAAAAGCTGATTTCGCTATCTTCTAGAATAAAGAGATGGTTTCCACCTCTCCGAGCTCGCCATTCTGTAGCATCTCCATCCTAACCGACTCACGTTCCATGTCCCATTTCTCAACTTTAATCGCACCGAAGCCACGCCGGACATACGCTGAATTATCAGCTCCAAAACTCTCAATAACAAGGAAGTAAGTATTCCAATGGTACTCATTGTTGTAGCCTAAAACAAGTGCCTTGAAATTGACAAGCTTATGATCTTTATAGTCTCGAAAGTGGTGACAGTCGAGAAGAACCCATGCGGGATGCTGCAGGTCAAGCAAGGCGTTGACTCTCAGCTTTGACCGCTCATTCTCGGGATGGTCAGACATGTCCGGAACCACCAAGTCAATTAGTCGACCTCTGACTTGAATATAGCCTCCATTGACAAGGCCGAACTGATCAGAACCACCTCCGATAAATTGAAGGCTAGACTGTATGAAGGCGAAGTCCCGGTCTGGCTCGTATAAACTCCACCAGTTAAGCCTTCCATCATGGCAGCACCACGTCCAAGAAGGAAGCGATGGTACTTTCGTCTTTGCTGCGCGATCAGGAAACTCCTCGTGCTCGTTATCAGAGCAAACCCAACCTAGGCCAATAGCAAGTTCAGTTTCCCAAAGGCCCGCGAGGTATCCGTCGTTAAGCGTGAAGTGATGTTGGAAAACTCTTGCTACCCCAGCTATCGCAATTAAGCTGTCCCCCGGTTTGGTTAACTGTCGACCTCCGTAGTGAATCGCGGCGATTTTTCGATACCAATGCTCGTAAAGATTCTCGCGGTGAGGATTATCCCCTGGCCGCACCAAGGCCGCCAAAGTACGTCCATCAAGACCGGGAGGCGGGTGAGGCGTGAGATCTTCCATCCGGTACTTTTCTCGGCATTCCCAGATGACCTGTTGCGGCGTAAAGTGAACTGTCCTTGGGGAGAGCACGCGCTCTTGAAATACCCAACCACGCCTGGCAAGAGGTGACAGCAACAGCGGAGTGGGATTGGTCCTGTTCAATTCGCAAAGAAATGAAATGGTTGACTGTTCGCCTGCGCTTCCACCTAATCTACTGGTGATCTCAATAAGGCGATCGCCATTCCTACCGCCGTAGGAGGATGAATAGTCAATGTGAATGCTGCTTTGCTTGTTATAGCAGCCACTAAAGCTGTCCGCCCCCAGACCTGCGGCAATGGTCAGGTATGAATTCTCGTAGATATATCCCATCTTCACCGACTCAGACGCCCAATCCTCATCTGAATCTTGAATAATGCAGAGAGCGTCGATCCAGATAAAACTGATTCCGAGTCGACAAGCAATTTCAATCCCGTCTCTGGAATTCGGAGGCAACTTGCTCCACGTAATGCTCTTTTTCCTGTCGGCTAGATTTCCTACCATTGTTTTGTGTTCATCAGTAATTGTCGTCCCCCAACAATGGCTAAGTGTAGCGTATTGGGGACAAGACATTTCGACGTCAACGAGACGCAAAGCGACGTGATCTGGATTCCCTAATTTCTCCTTCTCAGTAATATGAATCAATCTCGCCGGGTATCCGCTCTGCCGGCTGTTCTTCCCGGGAATCAGGGGTTGCTCGCAAGAATGCTGATCCACGTATTCTTGCAAGCACTCTCGAATGAAAGCGGTCGTTTCAGGGGAGTCGGTGCTACTTAATCGGTTATTATAGACATGTATATTGTATTGCTGTGCAGCTGGATCGCCTTGATCATGTATCTTCAGCAATATTCATTGGTACCGCTGGAGCGTAGTCATAGGGCAGCTTACCTATTGGCGTAAGGACGTATATTGAACCTAGTTGCATGGTTTCTGGCCCAGAAGAGTTATCGAATATCGCTTGAATTCCAACCCACCCTCTTGTGTTATCCCGTGTCCTGCGATCCAGCTTCAGTCTTAAATTTGAGATGTATTTTTCGTCACCACGCAGGGCACCTTCGAGGTATAATGAAGAGCGCAATTTAGAGCACAGCTCACATGCATCCAAAGATTGGGCCGAAAACCGGGCGAGGTGTTGAAATCCCTCTTTAGAAGCCAACAATTCGGCCGTAATGCGCCTGCAATTGGAGCAAAGCGGGAAGAGAGGCATCCTCGAATGCGAATCAGAAGATGGCATCTAGTTGCGGTGAACATCTAGTGTCGCGACGAAGCGTGAACTATCCTCAAGAGAGAGCTTGAGAGATGCCGTACTAGAGTGGTCGTCAATAATGAAGCTGAATGCCTTTTTCGACAGCTTGAAAACGGATTCGATTCCAATTCACGTCTGCCAAAATGCTCCTTCGCATTGTGCCCTGGATACTGAGTTTGCGCGCCTGGAGCCTCGTGCGGAGTGGCTGCCTTGGCCGGCGGTGAGCACATGTTCTGTAAATTTCCACTTCACCCGCTGCATTAAAATTTGCTCCACGCTAGGCCACAGCCATGGAAAAGAGGCCTAGCCAAATATTCTTCCATCTCAATACGTGATGCTATCATACTAGGAGCTGGGTGGCGCGGCAGCGTCTTCTACCTGGCGCTCCATAGACGCTGCAGCCCTCCCAAACTTGGGCACCCAGGTCCCCATGGGAGAGGAAAAAAGTACCAGGTGCAGTACACGCCACAATGGACGCCATGGCGATGCCTTCAGCATTACCCAGAGATTGAGACGTCTTCCGAGACATTGAAAGAGCAATACTATGCCTTTTCATAGGGTCGTGAGAGTGCTCAAGATTGACCATCGTCGTAGAGCCCCTGTTCTCTTTGTCCCGAGAGAATTTGATCTGATGGCCCTGGGAGGACGCCACCAGCTTCTTTTTCATGCAGCCCTACGTGGCAAGCGCACTTCCATTTTTCAAGTGACAACCTTGACTTCACGTCAAGGTGGAAACTTTTCTTACTTTACAGCGTTGCGAAATACGTTAGAATATGAGGCCAATATCAGATTTGTTCCGTTCGCTTCGGAGGAAGCTGGTGAAACGGAGCATCATGGCAGCTCCAGCAACTTACCAAATCCAACTTGGAGACACATTTTCATCAATTGCAGCCAAACTTGGGCTTACAGTTGCTGCAATTGAAGCAGCAAATCCGGGTGTCAATCCCAATAACCTTCAGATTGGACAAGTGATTCACCTAGCACAATCAGCTTCAAATTATACGATCAACGCTGGGGACACCTTTTTCTCGATTGCAACAAAATTTGGGATATCCGTGGCAGCGCTGGAAGCTGCAAACCCAGGAGTCAGTCCGACAGGCCTCCAGATCGGGCAACAGATATCTATACCATCTAGTACAAGCAGCGTCCCAGTTCCGACCCCGGCGCCTACTCCGGCACCTTCAACAGGAAAGTATATTATCCAGGCAGGGGATACTTTCACGACGATTGCGGCCAAATTGGGAACGACTGTGGAGGCTCTGGAGAGTGCCAATCCAACGTTGACTCCAACGAACCTTCAGATAGGAGCCTCAATTGTTGTCCCATCCAGCACCGTGCCCGTTCCCCCTACGAGAGGAGCAACATACATCATTCAAGCCGGCGATACTTTCACGATCATCGCAGCCAAATTCAACGTCGCCCTCGCCGCCCTTGAGGCAGCAAACGCCGGCGTCAACCCCAGCACCTTACAGATCGGCCAAGTCATCAATCTTCCTCCTGGCGTCACCGGAAGCCCATCTACCACCACAGGCGGATCAACCAACACAGGAGCATTCATCAACTACAGCGGTCCCGCCTCTGCCTTCCCCGATCCCAGCCAATGGGCCTCATACTCCTCTCTCTGGCAACAAAACTCATCCCTAATGTCCTACAACGACAGCGCCAACGAGATCGCCCTCATCGGTTCAGCCATCACTACCGTGTCCCAAGAATCCGGGATCGACGCCCGGGTCATCTTATGCGTAATAATGCAAGAATCTGGCGGGAACGTCAGGGTAGGAAATACCTTCAACGGAGTCAATAACACCGGGATAATGCAAGCATTTAATGGAGTGTCGTTCAATCCAAGTGATCCGGCTGGCAGTATTCTCCAGATGGTGAGGGATGGCACCGAAGGGACGGCGTCGGGACCTGGGCTGAAACAGGCATTGGGGCGATATGGGAACTACTATGTGGCGTTGAGGGTGTATAATTCCGGATCTGTGGATTTAAATCAGTTGAATAATCCATTGGGGGCCACGGCGAATTATGTGGCTAATGTTGCGAATCGGTTGATGGGGCATACTTGGCCAAATATGTAGATTTTGTGTCCAGGCGATTCAGAGGATTGAAGTAATCGAGAGCAGGCGAAGTTGGCCGTTTGTGAAGCCTTGGGGGTTTGTGAACGGTCCAGATGAAGTCTTTGTTGCATATCTGTGGGGTTTCAGCCGATATCTAGACGACAAGTGACCTTTATCTGAGGACATGGGAAGGGAGTGAATATAGACTAGTTAGAGTTCCGTTGTTATACTGTCGAATTTTTTGTCAGTACTCAGACGAAAGCTGGCTCTCGTCTAAACATTTGGTAGGCCAGTGAATATGTGTGTAGTTTTCTTTGATGTGCATCCCGCTTAGTAGAAAAGGGGGCATCGTGGTACAAAGAAGGTGGAATCAGCCCAAATTGTGATTCTGCCCTCTACCTCCAACTGGTATGCTGAGCTTTCCCCTTGAGAATCCTCACAATCGTGATCCTACATGAAGCCCTTTCCATAGATCTTCTCTCCCAAGATCCTCAACTGCATAGGCATCATCGGGTTTCCATAATGCTCCGTAATGTCAGACTTCTCCACCGCACAACTGATATCAGCCCAACTATCTCCACCCTTAGCAAGCCTTTCGCACTCCTTTCTCTTCTCCTTATTCCACCAACTGGGTAGCAACTTGTCTCTCTTCTCCGCAAGATCCAAGAATTTCTCGAAGACCGGGACCGGGCTTTCTCCACCATAGATCCCGAAGTTGTTCGCTCCGAATGTGTATTCGTCCTCCATACGCATGCGAAAACAATCGATCAGCTGTATGAATGCGTCTTTCTCGGAGAGCTTGTAGAGGTAGTCGTCGTTGGAGAGGCCCAGGAGAGCATTCGCGGCGTTGAAGCCAGGGTTATGTGCCTCGGCGGGCCGGGGGAATGGGTTGGATTCTGTTCTCGAGGATGCGTTTGAGGCGCAGATGCGTTTGTGGTTCTTCCAGTCCCCTTTTTGGCACTCCCGGGAGCAGTAGGTGGTGGTTTGGCACTTGGCACACCGTTTGAGGGACTGTGGAAGTTCTGCTTGCAGCTGGAGGTTTGGTTGAAGAGTTAGCATGGACGGTCCTAGCACTTAGCTGAAAATCAAACTCGCAAAAATTATACAAGCTAATCACCGACAGCCAAGTTTGCAAATATTGACGTTCTTAAAGTACTGAACTGAGAATATGAGAGGGACAGGACCAACTTTATGACAGGTCGCGCAGGTTGCCAGAGGTGCTGCGCTTGATGCCATTTTTTCGGGGTAGTGGACAATCAACGAATGGCGTATTGAAGAATGAAGCAATTGGAGGTATATGTGCCAAATCGAAAAGTCGGAGGGATTTTGTTTGTTGTGTTGTGAAAGAGGAAAGATTACGATCGACAAACGAGGCTGTTTGTTTCCCTTTTCAGCCTTGCCTTTTCAAGAAGCCCCTTGAATGGAATCACGTGCGTTCCGATCTCGAACGCTCTAACTCAGGGTCTCAGAAATTATATCAGATGGCAAGAGGCTTGCAGGTGATAGCTTTGGAATCTTTGAAACCGCAAAGTATAGATTGCAGTAAAGAAAATGAGGATCCTTCGCGTGACACCCTGCGGAAGAAATTTCCCAGCCGAAGCATCTTTCGAACATCACACACTTGCCGAGAGGGAAAGACCGTACGACACTTAGGAGTCGATATAGGAGCTTCCCAAATGCCTGGATCCGAGGTTGTCATGCGATTCTGCCATAGCGCTGGCCACGACAGGCGTTGCGAAGGTCCCAGGGAAGGGTTGGAGATTCCAGTCTCAAGGGTTGACCTCAGCGAGCTCGAGGGCAATCCCC
The DNA here is from genome assembly GCA_021399465.1 of Hyaloscypha sp. PMI_1271. Classification (NCBI taxonomy): domain Eukaryota; kingdom Fungi; phylum Ascomycota; class Leotiomycetes; order Helotiales; family Hyaloscyphaceae; genus Hyaloscypha; species Hyaloscypha sp. PMI_1271. Next base: position 111,939 of record JAJTUS010000015.1, on the reverse strand, counting down.
GAATTCAAAGAGGCGACATACTCCACTTAGAAGTGACCTTGTCACGTTCTTGTCTCTCCGATTACTGCCTCGTTGGACGGCTTCGTACCCCTCTCCAGCTTTGCATTCATGCCGTCGCGACAGCCTCTGCCAAATCAAGCAGGTCGAATCCAAGCTCCACGAGACAACTCGAGCTTCCAATATCAAGCAGCAATCGTTACCGCACTCGCCGGCACATGCGCTCGAATTGCTTCTAGAAAGGAAGTAGATGCATCGAATCAGCATTTCCTTTCTCAAAACCTCAACCCCAGACCCCCTTGACTGCGATAACCAGTGGATCATTCTCCCTGACGCCTCGGTTGGTGTCACAGAATAGCCTACGGGATTAAGCTTATCACAATGACTTGCATTGGCTCTGAGCGAACTTCGGCAGTTTGGCGGGGGTCGGCGCCAGCCGTTTCTGCCATCCACTGCAGCGCGTAGAATGGAGGTCGAAATCGTCGGCGCGCAGTCAAGGCGGGGTTCGTATCATATCAGGAAGGTCATCTTGCTCCTTAGCAGGGCACGCTTGCAGCATATAAGCCTTTGCTAGCCAGGATATGGCCCGTGTTTCATCACGTCTAAATCTGAAGTGCAAAATCTCTCCTGGAAGTGATTGGATACGATTGGCAGAGCTCCAGAACGTGTGCCGATCCAGATCTTGGAAGTTTCCAATGACCTTCTGGAAATGGGCATCGACCCGGATGTATATCAAGTGCCCAAGTGCTTCATTATCAGTGAAATTCAGAACTGCAATGCAATTCTCAGGTCGGTGAGAAGTATAAGATGGCAGTCCAATACCATTGTTTTCTGAGAAGCAACCCCTCGAGACCCAACAATTCCAAGTGAACAAAAGTCATTTATCAAACCCTTCAAGATGAAGTTTGAGATAACAGTTCTAATTGCCTTCCTTGCCTCCGGGCTTCCACTCTGCTCAGCTTGGGGGAATATGGGACATGAAGCTGTTGCATATATTGCAACCAATTTCGGTGGGATACATGTTTCAGCTTTGTTGTTTGATTTTACTCTGTACCATATTCCCTAACAGACCCCCAGTCACGACTCCAACCAAGACATACTTCCAGAACATCTTGGGAGACACGACCACAGATTATCTAGCAGCCGTTGCCACTTACGTGAGCTTGCCTCGGCCAGTGTACGAGAAGTCTCTGACAGATTATCAGGCTGATACCTACCGGTATATCACGGCGGGGCTTTACTCCAAGCCGTATCACTTTATCGATGCGAATGACAGCCCTCCGTCGAGTTGTTCGGTTGAATACAGCCGTGATTGTGGAAGTGAGGGTTGCGTCGTGAGTGCCATCAAGAACTACGTTGGTATCGCTTCATCCCGCTCACCATTCTATTACTGAGATCATTCCAGACCTCGCGTGTTCAAAACGCTACTCTCAGTGCAGCGAACGTTGCACAAGCAGCCAAAGTGAGTGCTCTTCCAGCCTTGCCCCGCCGTCACTAAACACAACAGATGATTGTCCACGTAAGTCGTGACATTCCTCACTACTTCTTCTCGCAACCTTCTCCGCCCTGCTTTTCCGCAATTCCCAGCCGCTGCACCGGCACGTGGTCTGCGTCTTTCAAGCAGGTCCTCGTCAACATTCTCCTCCCCTCGTGGTCTCAAAAACTCAAACTCGTTGCCCAATAACTTATCAATCCACCCCAGTTTGTGGGCGACATCCATCAACCCCTTCACGACGAGAACCTCGACGTGGGCGGAAATGACATTACCGTGACCTTCGACGGAACATCCACGAACTTGCACCACATCGTAAGCTCCCCTTTACCCATTGCCGCCCTCCAATCTGTTTCTAACAGGCATCCAAGTGGGACACAAACATGCCCGAAAAGTACGCCGGAGGCAGCACAATCGCCGTCGCAAAAACATTTGCGGCCACACTCACCACGGCCATAAAGTCTGGCAAGTATGAATCAGATAAAGCTAGCTGGCTCACAGGGATCGACATCACGGACCCCGTTGCCACGGCTATGGTCTGGGCATCAGATGCTAATTCTTTTGTGTGCTCGACTGTGATGCCGAATGGAGTGTCGGCGGTTGAGAGCGTGGATTTGGGGGGCGCTTATTATACCGCTGCTATTCCTATTGTGGAGGAGCAAATTGCGAAGGCGGGGTATAGGTACGTTTCTTTTTTCCCTGTTACAATTAAATAGTGAAAAGCACAAAGCAAAGATCAAATTCGCTAACGGAGACAGGCTTGCGGCGTGGTTGAATCTCATCGCAACAGGCAGCACAGGTCTTTAATCTTGGGGTGGCTGTCAAGTAGAGGTGAACTGGAAGCACTCTCCAAGCCGAATGCCAAACCAACGAATTTTCTTTTCTTTTCAGAGCCAAAAGAGCATCACATAATGTACAAATATCGTGCTCTAAATAGCAACGAGGATATCTTTTCTGAAGCACTGTACCATCAGCCTCAGATGCTTGTGTTGATCTTCCTTCTTCGAAATGACCAGTAACCGGAACGTCTTCCGCTTGGCCCGGTCCTCGGTGGCCACTGATTTAGACAATTCTTCCAATTTAGGTTCAGGACTAGTAATTACTGTGAACGGTTTGAACCGATTGTTTACTGGGTCGGTGTGAATGATGTTGTATTAGTCAACCTCATGGCGCTAAATATCGCGTAGTATGAGGCGACCATTCCCTTGATTAGTCTCGAAGCCGTGGCTAACTGTCGCGAGATGATCCAAATCGCTCATAGTTTTGATATCTGTTTGAACGCTCGTCAAATCTTGGCTTTGCTCAGTGGTTTGTCTGCTTTGGTACACTTTGGGTTGGCTTTGAAACTTCAAGGCTTTGGCGTTCGATAAAAAAGAAATGCTTCATCTCCGGCTCTCGAGGAGTGCGTTTTATAGTTGAGCAAAGGGTGGTGTGAATCAGTGTATTTGAATGTTTTGCCCTGTACAGATTTTACTGTAGAGGGGTTGAGGTGCTCCGAACGAAATTTCGTGCCCCACTTTGAGGAGGTGTTCAAGGTCCAGAGGCAGTATGATTCACACGTAACCCAGCAATAATACACTTGAAAGGCATTGAAATCTAGGAGTACTTGAATATAAAAAAGGAAATTGCCCTTCCCGGTTCCTTTCTGCAAATTTATAGATTTGAAATAAATTGATTGTTTTCAGATCGCGATCGGTTGCGAAGTAAAAGCAGGAACATTCTTCTCTTTCACCTCAGGAAGGTCTGCAATCTCTGATTTTTCCCTCTTCGCAACCTTCACCACCTCCTTGCCATACTTGAAATTCGAACCATAATGATCGTCCCTTAATGTCCTCTGTCCTAATAAATTCTCCCTGAAAGTCCCACCAGGAAAGTCATAGTCGTCCCACATCAAACCTCTCCTCTGCAACTCCGGCACCAACAGATCAACCACATCCTCAAAACTCCCCGGGTTGGAAACATAGGCAACATTGAAGCCATCACAATCCGCTTCAGCTACCCATTCTTCGAATACATCTGCAACTTGGCTCACACTACCCACAGGGCAAGGGTGCAAGCCACCGAGCGCCATACGCATGCCCAGACGACGGGGCGTCCATGGTTCAGAGGATGCGGCGTCGGAGGAAGAATCTGTGCTGGCTTCGAATGCATTGAGAACCGACTGGATCCCCGCCCCTCCCTTTAACGTTGAGCTCGTGAACGGCTCATCCAGGGGGAAGACACTCATATCAATGCCCGTGTACCCCGAGAACTGCGCCAGTCCTCCAATAACATCCGCAACATTCAACGCTTTCTCATGTTTCTCTTTTGCTTCCTCCTCTGTCCTCCCAATGATCGGGACAATGCAAGGAAAGAACTTCAGACTGGCAGGATCTCTTCCATCTGCAGCGGCAGCAGCTCGTGCTTCGGCAATGACCTTCTTTCCCTGTTTGACGTTACAGGGATTCAGGAACATAGCTTCTGCATGTCGACTTGCGAAACCGATTCCGGACTTGCTCGTCCCGGCTTGGAAGAGGACAGGTGTGCGTTGCGGGGAGGGGTGGAGTTGAGAGCGGCCGGACATTGAGAAGTATTTCCCTATCGAAGGTGATCAGCATCGTATTGTCCAGTCTAAAACTTGAAAAGTTTTGAATATAACTTACCTTTGTGTTCAATTTTCTTGATCTTGCTCGGGTCGTATGCAAGGTCATGGTCCCAGACGACCGAATCGTCTGCCCACGAACTTTCCCAAAGTTTATACACTACCTCCATATACTCATCCGCAACCAAATACCTTTCATCATGCTCCACTGGCTTCTCTTGGCCCATCGCCTTCGCAGCGCCCTTCGTATGACTCGTAACAATATTCCATCCTACCCTCCCATTTGTAAGATGATCGAGCGTGCTAAACTGTCTCGCCAATATGTATGGATTCACATAGCTCGTTGAAACAGTAGCAGCGAACGAAACAGTATCTGTGACGGCTGCCATAGCGGATATGATTGGCATGGGGTCGAGGTGGGCGACTTGGTGGCCCGAGGCGAGCATTGTATCAAGTCCGCCACCGTAGACGTCGAAGCCCACGTACCAGTCTGCTAGGAATATGGCGCTGATTTTCCCACGCTCGGCGAGTTTTGCAAGGTCCATGTAGTATTTTAGACGGTCTTTGGTTTTACCATTGTCTGTTGGGGAACTGGCTATTGATTAGGAAGTGCTGTGCGGCGGTGAGGAGGGGGCTTACCGCCATTGTCCTGATGCCATGTACGAGCCTGTGCAGGCTGTTTCCAGGAAGCAGAGTTGAATTCTTTTCTTTGCTGCCATCTTTCTTGATGGAGATCCTTCACTCAGTGAATTATTGGTATAGAAATCGAAAGAATTGAGAATGTCAGGAATTATTCGATGCTTCGTAGTTGCATCGTGGGTTTTCTAGAGCTCCAGCTGAGACGCTTCCGATGCGGCAGCTTGGAATGGCTCCGTGGCGGACGCGGGATGATGCGCTCCAGCCATCAACATCATGTCATTGTCATTGTTCATGGTTGCTGAGCGTGTGCCTGATCTGCATTGTAGCTTGGGCTCTTCAATCATGTTCAAAGTGGGGGAGATTGTGAAGGTTGGGGTGTAGCCTTGCGGGATAGGAAGCTAATCTAGCGTCCGAGACCCCTGAGCTCGCAGCGAGACTAGGGTATCGCTTCGGGGCTTCGAGGGGTTCCTGACAGGGGCCCTTAGAAGGCGGCGAGAATTTCTAACCTTTGTGGATGGATAGAATTCATGTGGTTTTGAAGGACGTCGTGTCTGCTCTTCTCGCTCGTCCCCGCTTGGAAAGTGCCGGGAGTTCATAGAGTTCTCGATGAGGAGTCAGGGGCCTACAAGTTAGCGAGTCGCTTATCGCTTAAAATAATAGGGGTCAGAGGCACCGTTCTCGAGAGTACGGGATTTTGATTGAATAGGATAATCCGGCTTAGATTTGATCCAAACCCAATTGCACACAATGGTCCAAAATCAAATTTCACTGAAATCATGGTCAACAAATCACTACAATCCTAAGGTACTGCAAGTCCTCACATCAGGTGTATCACGTGTGAGACCCCATTCTTGAAGCTATTGAGATCTCCTTATCGTCAGATAAAACTGGGGACCGATAACCCAAATTCAACTCCACGACCATCGCCATGGAATCAGAAAGCACCCCTCCACCTAACACACTCTTCTACCATTTGCCCCTGCACCAAGGAGGAGGTAATGTCACTACCCCGCGCACGACCACATCAAGACTTGCCAGTGGGAACGGACATGGAGAACTTGCAGCCCTCGTGGGGGGCAGCACCCCAGGGGTCGGCAGATGGACGACCCGCCAAGAGAGCAAGAGTAGCACTCGCCTGTCAACGTTGCAAGACAAGGAAACAGAAGGTGAGTTTCTGCCGTACATTCCACCAAGAAAGTATACTCTTCTGACTCATCCTCCTTTTCAAGTGCGATGGCATGCACCCAACATGCTCCAAATGCAGCAGAATGGGCTTAGCATGTGACTATGTTATTCCATCTAAACCCATGCCCTTTGGAAAGAATTACTATGTGGCCTCGTTGGAAAGGAGGGTTGTTGAGCTAGAGGAGTTCTTAGCGAAGAAGGGGATGCTGGATCAACTTCCCGCCTTCTCGCCGTATGATCTTAGAGACACGCGACCAGGCCCTGAGAATGGAAGCCAGGCTATTCTCAGCCCGGAGCAGCATGTGGCTGCTTCGTCGGGGAGAAAGAACTCTGCGTTCCGTGAGATGGAATCGAGGTCTAGCGACAGCGAAGAGGGCGAATCGATGGTTCGGATTCTGAGGGACCTGTCACTGGAAACGAATGGTGGGTACATTGGTGCTACTTCCCAAATCACTATGGGCAGACTTGTAGGATCTATCGTCAAGGGAAAGAAGTATTGTATCAGAGAAGAAGATCTAAGTCCGAGTCCATCGTACCTCCCGGAAATGGACGACCCAGCAGAGCTGCGATTATCAGATATCTCACCAGATGTTGCAGACAGACTCCTCGTTGGGTACATGAAGCACATAGCCACAAGATATCCGGTGCTACATTCGGCATGGATAAGAGATTTGCATTCACGACGCCATTGCATCACGAATGCTTATGAAAGAAGCACCTTACATTTGATGTATGCTACTGCTGGTCGATTCTTGGAGACAACGGGTGAAACAGCTCCCTCGTATTTTCCCGCAAGGCATCACGCCGAAGTGCTGAAGGATTTGGACGAGATGTTACGGTATCATGATACCAGGTCTGTCGTCACGTTGCTACTGCTAGCTGTTTTCAGTCTCAGAGCAAAAGGTGGACCAGGAGCTTGGGCATATATTGGTTTAGCCATGGTGAGACTCCTCTACAATCTCTGGAACATTGAATGCTGACAGTGATTCCTAGAGAATTGCAATAGACATGGGACTTCATAGGCAGACCACTGCTATGGATCGGACAGGTTTCGATGTTGAGATGAGAAAGAGACTCTTTTGGTCTTGCTACACTATGGACAGGCAGGTAGGACCTATTTTACCCCCCGCCACCATCATATTTTGCTCACAATTATACAGGTATCTATCCCTCTTGGTCGGCCTTTCTCAATATCCGATCTGGACATAGACGTGCAGCTACCACTGGACGTAGATGAGCACTGCCAAGATATTCACGTGCTAGAGCAAGCATCCAAAATCGATCCGGACATAGCTCGAACCGAAAGCACTTCACTTACAGCTTTCTTGCATATCTTGCGACTTCGGAGAATAGAGTCAAGCATTCAACAAACTATTTATCGCGTTGATCAATCGACGAACGTTACAGATGCCGAGATTGAGTTCTATCTTGATCAGTTGGAAAATTGGAAGAGGTTAATTCCGTTGGATGCCAAGAAGCAGGTTGATCAGGAATCTACTGCGTTTGATGGTTATGATTATTATGGTATGTTTGAGATCAAATGGCTGCATGAGATTGTTTATGCTAATGAGTGGGCAGTGCGTATTGTACCCTCCGAGAACTGAGCTTCACGCTCGGACTCCCCCTTTCAAGTCAAAGGCTTTCATTTTTTTACTCCAGAGGCAAAAAGCATGCTAACACTCAAAATGACAGATGATCTTTTACTACAAGTGCCATCGGTTGCTCTTATATCCTTTGATCTCAAAACCACGCGTGAATCCACGATTCCTGAAGAGGTGTGCAGAAGTATGCGGAGGTGTAGCCCAAACGTACAAACGACTCCATCAAACATTATCAGTCGGATATTCATTGATGGCATTGCAAACCGTATTCATGGCTGGTAACACTTCTCTCTGTCCTGATCTCTCAAATTTCCAAACTGATGGTCATAGGTCTCACCCTCATCTACTGCACCTGGATCTCTCCCGAAGAGATCTTCAGCAGCGCTACAAGCAACGACATAAACGCCTGCAGTATCGTCCTCTTCGTTATCACTGAACGCTGGCCAGGGGCCAAGAAATACCGCGATGCTTTCGAAGCCGTCAAGCAAAATGTAATCGACCCCCTGGCTGAAGGCAAGAACCACGGGCCTCGACATGCTATCGAATTCTTGAAATCGATAATCCCATCAACACTGCCTTCTGTGGAGATGGGTGAAGATAGACAGGAATATTCACGGATCGTGACTGATATGTCGGGACAGAATGTGGATTCTACACTGATGGAGACGTTTGGGGGACCAGCTGCAGTGGGGATGGAGCAGGTTCAGTATCAGTCTGGGGATGTACTGGGGAATGGACCTGCTCAGGAGCTTGAACAATATCGTGGGTTTAATGAGATGAATAATGATCAGGAGGTGATTGATGTGTTGAATCAATGGCCGCCGAGTGCGATGGACTTCTCGGTGGGCTTCGAACCATTCGATTTGGATAGTTACTGTATAAATATGGGAGAGCCTTTGGGACTGAGCATGAGATAGAATGTGCAACTTTCTTGCGAAATATACATTAGACTTTAATGAGTGTCATTGCCGTTGGCATCTACCTTCAACCCCTCCACTTCCGTCGTCAACACAGCATCATCCCCCTCAAATTGAAATTTGCTTCCATAATGATCACTTCTCAGAGTATGTTGGCCCGGCTGCCTCAACAAGTTTTCTCGGAATGTTCCTCCAGGGACGGCATAATCTTCGAAAATCAAGTCACGTTCTAGCAGTACTGGACGCAATAACGTGACTACGTCTTCGAAACTGCCAGGATTGCTGACGTATGCGATGTTGAAACCGTCAATATCTGCTTCATCGATCCACTATCACAAAAGTGTTAGATTTTGTTACGTTAACTTGTAGGCGAGGGTCAATACCTGTTCAATAATATCCGCAATCATCTCCGGTGTCCCCACAGGACTCGGATGCAACCCTCCCAACGCCATCTTCATGCCCAGTCGTCTCGGCGTCCACGGTTCCTTCTCCGTACCAATGCTATCGATATAATTACCCAGAAACCCATGAATGATATTCTCCGCCGGATTCGAAGTGTCAAGCTTTAGTTCCTCGTCAAGAGGATACTTGCTCATGTCGATATTAGTGTAGCCTGAGAATTGGGCTAAACCTCCGACAATGTCGGCGTGTTGGGCGGCGCGGTCGAACTTGGCTTGAGCTTCTTCTAGGGTTCGTCCGATGAAGGGAGATATGGCTGCGAAGAACTTCATTGTGGTGGGGTCCCGGCCTTCTGATGCTGCTATTGCGCGGGATGCCTTGTGTGCGTGAACAAAATAAACTTGATAGGGCTGAAGACATGTGAGAACTTACCTTTATTTGAGCTGTAGCTTGCGATGGTACCATGCCACCAATATAGATTGCCTCTGCGTGTCTAGCTGCAAATGCCATGCCAGATTTGGATGTTCCTGCTTGGAAGATCACGGGAGTTCTTTGAGGAGATGGATGAAGCTGATGTCGTGCGGAAAGTTTCAAGTGTGTTCCTGAATTGCTCGTTAGCAGGTAGCGCAATGGCAATGATTTTAACTCTTTACCGTTATGCTCGATCTTTTTGATCCTCGACGGTTCATAAGCAACCCGGTTCACCTCATCCCATCGAACTGAATCGTCTGCCCAAGAACCATTCCATAATCTTAAGGTGTTAGTAGATACTTTGAACCGCATTGCTGGGGAAGGGAATTCACTTGTAGACAACATCCATATACTCCTCCGCAATTTCATATCTTTTGTCATGTCCTTCTAGTTCTCTTCCAAAAGCATGGGCTGCAGCTTTGGACCAGCTTGTAACCACATTCCATGCAATTCTTCCCTCTGTCAAATGATCCAAAGTGCTGAATGTTCGAGCGAGAGGAAACGGCGGTATGTAGCTGGTGCTTCCAGTTACGCCAAAAGAGACCGATTCTGTCACAGCCTACGTCAATCAGTCCTATCATTTCATGGGGGTAAAGATAGTATTCTAACAGCCATAGCCGATATAATGACCAGCGGATCTAACTGAGCAACTTGAGTCCCAGCTCTCAACACAGCATCCATGTTCCCAGCATATATCTCATGGCCAGCGTAACTGTCAGCGAAAAATATACATGTTATTTTGTGCTTTTCTGCTAATTTTGCAAGGTCGATATAATATTTCAAGCGATCTTTGGTTCGGGAGTTGTCTCCGGGTGCACTGTTTCCATGTGAGCTTCAGTTCCAGACGAGATACGATGGTAAAAAATACCTCCACTGCCCGGCACACTCATGGTTTCCTGTACAAGCTGTTTCGAAAAAGTTGAGGTGGATCTTCTTCTTGGGAAACTTTTCTGTAGCAGCTGAAGGCATGCTGAGAGAGTTTGAAATGATGGAAATGTTACGGGAAATTCAACTCAGTCAAGATAAAGCGCAGAGATCGATGATGCTGAATTTAGTTGAAGACAAACCTTCTCCCTCGATAGCAAGGGAAATAAAAAGCGTCGTTCTCAGAAATCTTCCGGCATACAAACCCTATAGCTCCACAGAGCTGCAGTTTATCATACGGAAACTAGTTATCTAGCCAATGTCAATTATCTTTGCCTTTCTCGACGAACGTAGTTTGAAGCTCTCCCCCACTTTCTCCCGTGCCTTGACCTGCCCCACAATCCGCCGAGGAACTGCCACTGATCAACGCTAAGCCAAGGTCCAGCAACCCCCTCTGACTCGTGCAATTCTTGGAAGCTAGTTTACGTTCCGCCCTCGGGTGCATTCGCCGGGTCTGATAGCTCCTGCCGATTTCTGAATGTACCGGCTACACTTCACCAAATCAACACCAACAACTTACAGACCAGTAAACAATAAATTCGCCTTAGCACTTACAGTGTATCTTACCATGGCTTTGGAATCACTGCTGTGGCAAAGATAAGAAATCAAGCAGCGGCTATCTCCTGCCAATGCCGCTGGCGAGCCCCATCTCATAATTCTCATTGCAGTAACTCTGATCCTTATCTCCGAATATCTTCCAGATATCTCAGACGCTATCTCTTCTCTGCAAATTCCTTGGCCTAACTTCGTAGTAAGGACCAAGATTGCAAGATGGGTTGAATAATTCGAGTATATGAACTCCATGCTTCTCCTATTTGCCAAAAGGAAGCAAGCACTTCATTCCCCACGTTGACCAGCGAACCATTCTCATACAGCATCTTCATCCTTTAAGGTTTCTGGAACCTGAGAGGACTTCATCTTCCTTTGGCCGGCGAATTATTCTCGCACGCCTCGTCCTTTTTTAAGTTGAAGTTATCTGAGGCTCGTAGTCCACCATGGCCGCCCCTTCAGAAAAAATAGACTTCTCCTCAAAACAGGAGCCCATCCTACGCGATGTATCCAGTCTAAAACAAGGAAGCATCTCAGACGACGACCGCGAAGTCTTCAAAGCGAACGCCAACGGTGTCGAATACCGAACCGTCACTTGGCAACGCGCCATCGTGATCTTCATCAAAACCCAGGTCGCTACAGGGGTGTTGGGTATTCCAAGTGCTCTGTACAATCTCGGTGCTGTTGGAGGCGGAATCTGCATCGTTGGTTTCCAGGCACTGAATCTATGTTCGTTCCCTTTATATCGCGTTTGAGTTACATTCTGGAGCTTGAGCTGGGGTTGACAAGATGCTGAATAGATACCACCATCCTTGCGGGCAATTTCAGAAACAACCATCCAGAATGCCACACAATCGTAGACATGGCTGGAATTCTCTGGGGTCCAATTGGTCGAGAATTCGTCGGGGTCATGTTCGTAATCGCGTTCATCTTCGTCACGAGTGGCAGTATCCTCGCTATATCCATCGGCCTCAACGCTCTTTCGAACCACGGGGCTTGCTCAGTGGCTTTCACGTTCGTCGGCACAATTCTAACGATCATGTTCTCTTGCATCCGCACATGGGGCAAGATGACCTGGCCGCTGTACGTCTCTACATATCTTCTACCCACAATCCCCTCTTAATCTAATTATCTGTGTTTTAGATCAATTGGTTTCATCTCCGTAATGGCTGGAGTTATGGTTGTCGTGATCGGTGTAACGACCAAATCTCGCCCTGCTGCTGCTCCTCAGACCGGCCCTTATGAGTTGGGGTTTTATGCCATCGCCCACCCAACGTTCACAGCTGGCATCACAGCCGCATGCTCAATCATGATCTCTTCATGCGGGTGTCCCGGCTACATCCCCGTCATCGCCGAAATGAAGAGACCGCAAGATTTCAAGAAGGCTGCCATTATCGTGGCTGCACTCGTCGGCGCCATCTACCTTTCTTTCTCGATGGTGCTATACAGATGGTGCGGCCAATGGATTGCCTCTCCGTCTTTAGGGAGTGCCGGTCCGCTGCTCAAGAAGGTTGCGTATGGAATTGCGCTTCCGAGTCTTGTTGTGAGCGCGGGGATCTTCAACCACACGTCCTCGAAATACCTCTTCGTGCGCTTCCTCCGGAATTCAAAGCACCTGCAATCAAACAGCATGGTCCACTGGTCAACCTGGATAGGGTGCAACGCCGGCGTCGGGATTCTCGCCTTTATCCTCGCGGAGGCGATTCCGGTCTTCAACTACATTCTCTCCCTCGAAGCAGCGCTGTTCTTCGCGCCCATGAGCTTGCTGTTCCCTGCGTGCTTTTGGATGTACGATCACAAGGAATATAGGACTGGGACCGGGAAGCAGAAGTTGATATATGGGGGCCATGTGTTCCTTGCTCTGATCGCGAGCTTCTTGGTTGTGGGGGGCACGTACGGGACGATTACGCAGATCAAGGCGAGTTATGATGCGGGGCAGCTGAGCCGGGTGTTCAGTTGTGCGGATAACTCGAATACAGTCGGGGTGTAAAGAAGGGGAGGGGGGGGGGCATCGATATGATAGTTGCGTTCACTGGTGTTGGGAAAGTCGGGAACAATAGAAACAAGCTAAAATTTTGCTATGGGTGATAGGATTGATAGATGGAGAGCTCTCAACAGTTATGAGACTCTAGAGGTGTTTTGAAATAACCAGAAGACTTGGAAGACCTGACACTCGCCAGAACCACACTTGAGAATCCAATCCTATCCACTCCATCCCTCTACACTTTAAAATGCCAATCTTCCTTCGCCTATGTAGAAACCATCTCTTAAATACCTATATGTTCTGGCCTCGTCATGAATTAGCTCCCATTCACGAATAGCATGTCTTCCTAACTAGCACCACTGATTCATAAATGGGATATGCCAATTAAGAACACACCTCTAGTAAACTCCCACTCACGAATACCATATGCCAACCAAGAATGCCTTAAATATAGTAACTGGAGGTATAGGTAGTAAGTGCAGGCATAGGCGGTGAGTATAGTGTAGGTAATGAAGATAGAAAGAGTAGATAGTAGGTAAAGGCAGTGAGTACACCTATATATGCAATAGGTCAGTTTAGGGGCCTATAGTAAGTGAGTTTTGTAACATCAGTAATAGGGAGCTTCAAGGCATTCCTGGTTGGCACAGTTATGAGCCCGGAGTCTTAGTTAGCATATGCCACTCGTGAAGACACCAGTGACGAACAGGGTGACATTAGCGAATGAATGCTCTTCGCGAATGGGATATTTCATGTTCGGCCCAGAACATATCCTCCCAAACCCTCTCGCACGTGACCACTTGTTCGTTCCCATCATTTGCAAATGAACCATGGATCTATTGCGGGAACTATATACAGCTCTGCCCTAGAGTCACAACACCACACCCAGATAAATGGGGGAGATCATGTTGTATTGAGAAGTAGGTGTGCACGGAGCAATATGTACAGCTAGTAGTGTATCTCGCTAAGGAAGGCATATCTACGAGCCCCTTTTATTAAGAACGCGCCCACGCGTTCAAGTCCGTAGTCTGTCCGCAGTCTGTCCTTCTAGTCTTTCTGGTCCTTCCGTCCCTTTAAAGCTCTTTAAAGACCCCTCCCTTCGTTTCTACCACTATATAGTCTCGACTTCAGCTCTATCTGGTAGCTAGAATCGGACCTAACCTCATAAGCCTGGCCGTACCTCGGACTCGGCTTCCGCGTCCCTCCTCACACAGCTACTATGTCAATAGCCCCAAGCTAACCGCCTATGTGTATACCCTATCCCGGGATTATAAAATCGAATCGAAAGACCGTAAAGAGTCGTAAAGAGTGGTATAAAACCGTAAGAACGATATAGAAAAGAGCGTACCAGACTCGAGGAGCCTCAAATCGCGCGGAGAGACATAGAAGACTGTCTGTCCATAGAGGAAAGGTATAGAGGAGGAGACAAGTGATTGTGTGATCGAGAGGACCGCAAAAGCGTAGAATCGTATGTGAGGAGCAAGGAAAATGTGTAATCGAGATGTAATACGTCGAGTAAGGACGTGACTCGATACGGACGATGTGAGGTGAGGTAAGGAGGGGTCGTCGAGAGCTGTCGAGACCGCGCCACGAGCGTGCTGCAGTCACGCTGCGGAGAGGGTGCGATCACTGCGTACGAGGATGGAGAGGAGGTAATTGGACTTGACTTGACTGCGAAATCAAAGAGGTTTGCGAAGCATTTCGTCCCTACGTCGCTCACCAGATAAATGGGGGAGATCATGTTGTATTGAGATGTAGGTGTGCACGGAGCAATGTGTACAGCTAGTGTATCTCGTTAAGGAAGGCACATCCACGCACTCTTTCCCATCCCACCTCACAAGCTAGTTCCCTTCTAAACTGACTCTTGATGAATTTCTATCCTGACTTCCCAATATCGACAAATACACACTGCGGTTCGGTTTGTGGGAAAGGTTTCATCTTTAATTCTTCCAACCTCTTCTTTCTCTCATATCAGAAAATCCCCCAAATAGATACGCGCTGGTATTTCCTTAACAGAACAGGTGTGTCCTCCTTTCGTCTTCTTACCCCAGTTTGAGTTTGACTATCTAAGGGACTGCGTCAATTATACCAACAACCGAACCCATGCATCCCCGATGGACAATTCTACACAAATTGCTTCATATTGGAATGTCCACCCTCCACTCCCAGCTCCAGCTCCAGCTGAAGACGGTGAACCTCAGGCCATACTATCCTCGCGCGATGCAAAGCGTTTGACAGAGCTCGGTCTCTTGCGCTACGCTCCAGCAGGATTCTGCAGGATATCATTGGATATCATGCATGCCACCACTCATCCAAAGAAATTTAATAATCAGAACAAATATTTCGGGTTATGGCGGAAACTTCCCCCTGAACTACAGTTGGCGATTATGGATGTGTGTAGGGATGAGGAGATTGTGAGCTTAGGTATGCTATCCTCCTCCGCTCCCGATTTCCATAGCGCTAACTGGCGTTTTACAGCGAGAACGTCAAGAAAGACACGAACACTGGCAAAAGCGATTGTGAAGAAAAGGCAAGAAAGATTTGCGCATCTGCCACTCACGGATCAAGGGCTCGCGACGCTGAAGTATCTGGGATATACGGACTGGAAAGCCATTGAGCTTTGGGCGGATTGGGAGTTTCGTGGGTTCCTGGATGAGACGGATTTTCTGGCGCATTGTCTGAGTCCGCTTTCGCTTTGGAGTATCAATGGCGAGGAGCGCGTTGATGCGCTGGACGACAGCGATGATTGGCGGGCCGTCATGTCACACTGGGGAGTGAGCAAGGAGTGCCAGGACGCCATACTCGATCCCGCGTTCAGCGATATTCGACTTACCGAAAGCGCCGCGTACTGGGTTTGTAAGACGATTGAGCTGAGGTGGAGCACGTTACGGTATATCCAGCGTGCGAGTTGGCACCGCGCCAATCCGAGGAAGATATTAAGGGTCCGTCCCGGTTTGCTCGAGCAGCCACCTGGCCCTCATCGGTACTATCGCCAATTCCAGCGCCAACAAGAGAAAGAAGTGGATATGACTGTCCTGTATAAAGCCATCGATGTCTGGACCGCGTATAACGTGTTCATGAGTGGCCTGAAGCCGTCACTGTCGCTGTTCACACTGCTACAGCAAGAAGACGAGGAATGGACGGTCGATTTCTCGTGCTGGGACGTGCCGTTCACGCTCTACCCTTCACGTCTCCTCGCTGAAAAGTTCGCGAGGTACTCGGCGCGACGGTCGTGCGGCTATTCTCCAGCGGTTTTGCTGAAGGTGTGTATCACAACCAAAGCTCTAAAGGACAAGTTGAAGATTAAAACTTTCGGTGATGGCGAGGAGAAAGGAAACGAAGAGGAGTGGAAGAAGGTTGTTTGGATTAATAGGATGGAGGAGGACCCGGCGGATGATGTGGAGAATGGAGTTCCAAATCCGGTGGCGGATATGTGGGGGCTGAATCTTGTGGTAGGGAAGGTGAGCTGTAATAAGGGGAAGGCAATTGTTAAAATGGCGAGTTGGGAGGAGATTAGTGGGGATAATGTGTTGATGGTTGATGGAGGTGGTGGATTGGAGGCTGCGGTGCAGTATTCGTTTTTAGGTGAGGATTGCTTCCGCGAATTGGATATGCATGCGCGGTTGGAGATGGTCCATGTGAGAGGCTGTGAGGGACGGATGAAGTAGCTGAATTTTGGTATTTTCTGGGCTTCGGAAAGCCATTGAGTTTTGAAGGAAACTCTTGATCCTAATAGATTCCGTGACAAGAGCAAATCCCTAGTTCAATGTGAACTAGAATGACGTTACTGATCACGTGCTGGCTGATCACACATGATCTGCAGGGTCCTGAATCTGCTTCGGCGAGATGAAAGCTAGGGACTTGTATAAGGAAATGTGAGAGAACTTCTCAGGCTCCCACGACAAGATTCAGCGAGGCATCTGTAAACCTCAACTGCCCTTTTAAAAGAAATATACTCAAAAGTAAGCTTGAGCCTCGTATAATGTCAGCATCCAAGCAACTGTTTGATGTGCTGAATGGGACGAGAAGACAGGACGAAACGGATGCAAGAGATGCCGCTCTGATATAAGCTCGGAGATATCTGCACCAGCTGTTTGACAGTGGCGGCCGGTGGGAGCATATGTACTTTAGTATTCGAGGGCGTATGAGGCCTTGCTACATCTCCAGCCCGGGACAGAAAAGTGAGCAATGGGTGTGCTACAACATGGAGAATGGTCTGCAAAGCAGAAAGCTGCATTTTCGCGCTGATGGTCAATTAATAGCTGACATGGAAGTTAGAACGGATGGTGCATTCGCCCGCCGTGCTCGTGACGGAGAATGGGACTCAGAGGTAGAGGCAAAGGCAAGTTTCTTGTGCATCGCGCAAACCCCCTCGACCGACTACGATTATGTAGGGCTTGTTCTAGCGGCGTCCTCCTATGTTGGAAGGCTGTTTGGGGAAGAGTGGAAATATTACAAATGTAACTGGTGATTGGTATGAAGGTGGTGAAATGACAACACTGGCAGTCATATAGTCTGTCACTCAAAACCAAGGGCTTGTAAATCATCGGTCGTAGTAAAGATAAAAAGGAAGAATTGATTCGACTCCTAAATATGGCCAATGGCAGGGGCAGGCTTGCCATTGTACTTCGAAAGTTGAATTTGAGATGCAGAGCCATCCAAACGGCTTGGCGTGCTGGGCTGCAGCAGGCGTGAGACTCGAGGCAAGTCTTTGTCTAGTAAAATGTCTCTGATGCGGCCGAATCGGGTCCTTCTGCCACAGAAGAGACGAGAAAATGTCTGACGGCGAAACGTGTGAAGGACGCGCGTACGTAGCTCTGCTGTGATTTGACGTGAGACGACGAGGTGAGGTTGTCTCTTGTATGGCCGGTGGCATGACGTCTCTGTCATCCTTCTGAATTTTGCATGATGACCACGGAAGAGTTCAGCCCAGCTTGGCAAGAGAAGCGAAGCATAGGGAGTCAGGGACCGTCTTACCTGATTGAACACGAGCAGTGAGTGAGTGGATGGTTCACTAAATTCCCAATCACCAGGGTCACATTGTAGTAGCAGATATCATAAATTGCCCGCTGCGTACAGTAATAATGCTACTGTATTCATCAAGGTGCAGTCTCTCGCTCTTGGCCCACAAATCTGCGATAGCGCAAAAATCCTCAGGCCGACCTCGTAAAATCGGGGTCTCGCGCAGCAGCGCTCGAAATAGCGGCCAGTCGCAGCAGCCGCCTTGCAACGATTTCGATCCAGTGGCAAGCCGAGACTGCTGCAAGGCGTCGAGTTGTGCAGCTCTGTGGCTTTTCCGATTCGGCGGCGCTGTTGTTGGCGTCCGCTGTTTGACCCCTCAGCCGGAGCGTGGAAGGGGGGAAGCGCAGAGGCGAGAAAAAAAGGCTCGTGAAAATCGGCTCAGGGTCGGCACGCTAAACCCCTTTCCGTCGAGTTGCTCCGCCAGGACTCCAGGAGATAACAAAAGTTGGCCAACAGGGGGGAATACGCAAGCCCCCCCCAGAACATCGGACATCGAACATCGAAACCTCTCGACCTCTCGGTCTCCAACGCAAATCAACTGCACCATCACACTCGTTCAACGCAAGCGCATCCCCACCCAGACTCATCAATTGACGACACCAGGACCCCCGAACACTCAGTCTCTGACATCCCACATTCGTTTGACATCGCGACCCAGCTATTGGATCCTGATCAATGCCTTCGCAATTGCCCACACCACCCCATCTCTGAACCTCAACCAGGAGAAGGCTCGCTCTGCTGAGAAGCTCGAGGCCTCACCAGAGTGTTGTTCTCTGTCCATCCTCATGGGTAAATGTATGTCGCGACCTCCAGACTGACTGCACTGGACAGCTGCTGATCCGATTTCCAGGGCGATGGGGCGTGATCCTGGACGCGGGTTCGTCAGGGACTCGAGTCCACGTCTACAAATGGCTCAATCCAGCCAAGACAAGAGAGGATGCCGATACCGAGCATCTACGCCGTCTGCCGAAGCTGAAAACCAAGCCCGAATATACACACAAGATCAGGCCAGGTGTTTCGACGTTCGGTGACAACCCAGCGGACGTCGGCCCTGAACATCTTCAGGAATTGCTCGACCATGCCTTGGAGATTGTGCCCGCGAATCAGGTCAAGGATACACCGATATTTCTGATGGCAACAGCAGGTGTTCGATTACTGGAACCGTTAAAACAAAAAGCTCTTCTCGGCGAGATCTGTTCCTACGCTCAAAGGCATACAGACTTCTCCTTACCCGATTGCGACCTCCATATTCAAGTCATCCCAGGAGATACAGAGGGTTTATATGGATGGATAGCGGCAAATTATTTATTAGGAGGGTTCGATAGCCCCCAAACACACCAACACGGCAAGGGTCATCACACATATGGTTTCCTTGATATGGGAGGGGCATCAGCACAAATTGCTTTCGCACCGAACAGCACCGAAGCCGAAAAGCATGCCAATGACCTCAAGTTACTCCGGATGCGAACAATTAACGGAAACGCCGTGGAATACAAGGTATTCACAACGACTTGGCTAGGATTTGGAGTCAACCAAGCGAGGGAACGATACGTCGAGGCATTGCAGGCCGAGCATTACACGACCCCCCACGAGTTGCTAGATCCGTGTCTACCCACAGGACTAAGGACAACGTTAGCTGGAGAAGTCGTAGAAGGTGAAAGCCCAGATACCACTATCCTGGGCCTGGGACAATTTGACAAGTGCCTCGCCAGAGCATACCCATTATTGGGCAAAGATGCTCCTTGTGAAGATGAGCCTTGTTTACTGCATGGGCAACACGTACCGGCG
The DNA here is from genome assembly GCA_021399465.1 of Hyaloscypha sp. PMI_1271. Taxonomy (NCBI): domain Eukaryota; kingdom Fungi; phylum Ascomycota; class Leotiomycetes; order Helotiales; family Hyaloscyphaceae; genus Hyaloscypha; species Hyaloscypha sp. PMI_1271. The sequence goes on along the minus strand of JAJTUS010000015.1, from coordinate 92,393 downwards.
ATCGATTTCGAAGTCAACCATTTTGTTGGAGTTTCAGAATATTGGCATACAACACATGAAGTGTTCGAAATGGCACATAAAGACAAAGCGTACGATTGGGCAACATACCAACGTATGGTGAAGGATTTCTGTAGTGAAGAATGGGACGACATCAAGGCCAATGTTGCAGCAAAGAAATGGGGCAAGAAAGTGGATGAGAAGACAGCACAAGAGGTTTGTTTCAAGGCCGCATGGTTAATCGACATTTTACATGACGGAATTGGGATACCCCGGGTTGGAATCGAAAAGAGCGCTGCTGGAATCAGCTACAACCGAACGAAAGAAATAGGCGCGCACGCCAAAGACAAAGGATTCCTCGACCCCTTCCAAGCCGTCAACAAAATCGACGACATGGAAGTCTCCTGGACGTTAGGGAAAATGGTCCTCTACGCAGCAGGCCAAATTCCCCCTTCAGGTGAAAATCTGCCCGTCGGTTTTGGCCCAAATCTGGGCCTGGGGCCCTTCCAAGAAGCCGGCTCAAACTACAACCCCGTCCCCATCGGCGACGACGACGAATCTTGGTCCGAAGTCGCCGAGGACATGGCCGAGAAAGCACACTCGAGATCAACACCAGGCTTCCTCCTATTCATGTTCACGCTCATCTTCCTCTTCTACATCTTCCGGAAACGCGAGCGGCGCCTGAGACTCTACAGAGGCATCAACGCCACGTTCCGTCGCTCCCGTCGCCCCGGGTCGCCTCGCAAAGGAGGACGCGGATTCTTCTCTTCTAGTAAGCTGTTCGGTAGGAGTTCAGGGAATTATGAAAGGGTGCTTGAAGACGGGATGCAAGCTCAGGATTTCGAGCTGGCGGAAGCGGATTCGAGCGATGATAACGAACACTCTGATTCCAGCGAGGGGTCCCGAATTGGGAGAACGTCAGGCTTGGCGACGCCGAAAATGAATGTTGTTAACTTTGACTCGGCGAATTACTTTGACGGTGGTTCGCAGATGGCAGCTCAGAGTGTGGGGCTGGGACTTGGCATGCATCAGGGCGGCTTGAGTGCTATGGATAGGAGTGGATTGGTGGTCCGGACGGAGAGTCGAGAGAGGCTGCAGATGCTGGGTGCAGGACGGAGGAGTAGAGCGGGCAGTCCGACGAGGATGAAAAGCCCGCTTATGGCGCCTTTGGAGGAGGTTTAAATTGTAGTGGGATATGTGCTCAATACTATTAGCGCGGCGTGCTTGGAAACGGCGTTTGGGAAAAATGGGTTAAGTCAAGTCAAGGCACTTTGTTTATTGGGACCCGGGGCAGGCGGTGCATTGAACGGATGGATGGATGAAGGTTGCATAGCTCCAGCTTGTTTTGATTGGAATTCGCGGCTTTGTGTAAATATAAAACTGCCTCTGGGTACTGTTAAGTTTAATTGAATAATGATGTTCGAGCAGTATCCCGGATGACGAAATGTGACCAATCTCTACTGTGGCAAGCGCCAATTGAGGACTTTAATAGTCGAAGCTATTAAAGTAATGGGTTTTACGTATGTTGAACGAATTCTCTTACTCGCTCCCCTTACCTATTGATATGGAAGATGCTCTAAGTAGCGCACCTCAAGGGCGTGTCATGTGCGTTTGGTTCGGAGGCCCTTTCTTCCCACCCAAGAACACGCAGAGCCAATCCACAAAGGATCGAAAATATCTCTCTTTCCCTTTCAACTCAAGGGGGGGACTCACTCTCTTAACCTTCTCCCTTTCCTTGTAGGGAGAAATCAAGGCCGTGAGAATCCCATCTTCTTAAACCCGGACAAGAGAAACTGGTATTCGAACACTTGTGAATGGAGCAGGACCTGAGACTGCGATGGGGATGGGGGTGAGTGCGATGACAGTGGTGACAGTTGTAGTATCGGGTTATAAAGGCGGATCTGCGTGGTGTTCAAGCCTCTGCGCTTGCTAAAAAGGAGCACCAAATGACTCCTAGGAGGTATTGCTGATGGAGTAGAAACGGGAGAGGGGGTAGAGACAGGCGAGCGAGAAACAGGAGTTCTTATACCTCGGAAATACTGACCGCGGTTTTCTAATAAGCACTAGCTGTTTCATAGTCTTCTCGGACAAATTAGTGATTATATGACGAAAAGATTTGTTTGGGTGGGTGAGATTCGGGATGTGAGGTATGATGCACTGGAAACAAGGTGGGTTGATGGTTGGTGTGTTAGAGGTGCATGCAGCAAAAGGTACCTCTGTCGAGTCTTGAGTCTGCTGCTGTACTTGCCATTCTAGCTCCTACATTCGCAAATACACCATTACCTAAGAAGTCTGCTCATTACTTCTTCGAATCATTGACTCATCATAGCAGCCAGCAAAGCTGCCTTGCCTGCGGTGCCTGTAGCCTTGGTCCCAAAACTGCCGTCTAACACCTCATCGATCACACCCTGCCCATTCTCTTGGCTTCTCTCACTCGATATTCAGCACTTGGCCTTCTCAATCTCTCAACATCTAAGCCAGTCTTTTTTCCAGCCCCTTCACCAAATCAAAATCCTATGTTTCTCGTACAAGCCTCCTCAATCACCATCCCTTTCCAAAAATCCAGGATCACTCCTCACCCTCCCCTCAAACTTCCTCCACCACTCCTCAAACGCCTTCAATGGCACGACTTCTACCCCTGTCCCCCCTACATTCCCGCTAAAGCTCGCTAAGAAGTTAAATGCGTTCTTGATGATCCTTTGCGCGAGGACAACTGTGTCGACCTTTGTTCCTCCTTGTACTCCTCGATTAATTGGGACTAAAGCTTGTGAAGGAGATGTCGGGTTCGTGGTCGAGGAGTGTAAGGCAGCCATCTGTGACGCGACGGAGTCTGCGGATTCGAGGGATATACCGAGTGTGATGTCTCCTCCTCCTCCTCCTCCTGGACTATCTTCTGGGGCGTCCATATCGACTTCCCCATTCTGCACACCTCCCGCACTGGAAGCGGATAAGCCACTTATTTTGAATATAGCGCTTTCTTTCCCAGGACCGATTCCGCCTAGGAACTTGAATTGTGCCTGTTGAGGTGATTGGGAGGGGGAAGCAGGGAGAGAGATGTAGACTGCTGCTGCGGTGTTTGGTGGGAGGGTTATGCCGGGCAGGAGGAAGACGCAGATGTGGCTGAAGGGCTTTGTCGCGGGAAGCGTGAAGAGAAAGGATGTTGTTGAGGGGACGGAGGAGGGGGTTGTTATGCAGGGCTGCCCGGTGGGGATCTGGGAATTGTTAGTGAGCTGAGGACTTGGGGGGGGGGGGGGGGGGTGGTGAGGAAGGGGGAGGAACATACGACCCCAAACAGCTGCGGGAGCTGTGCCTGCGCCATTGCTCCTCAATTGCTTTAGACCAGAATGCCCTTCTCTGCTGCGTGAAAACAAAAGTTGAGTTGTCGAAAACAGCTCACGAAACTAGGATTGTGAAGTGTGGTGGTACTTAACTCAAACGGAGGTTGCTCATCTGTGGTGAGTTGCATGGTGGGGTTGTTGGACTGCCCCGCATTCGGAGAACTTCTCGAACAAGCTGGAATTTTCGACACTGCAGCAACAGCAACTACAGCGGAACTGCATTTTTGTACCCATTGAGAAATAGAAAAGATGAAGTCAAATTTAGACTTGATGGATGAGTGCGATGTGTAAGTCTTTCGTCTTTCATCTCAATTGGCGTTGAAAATAGAAGGAAAGGTGGCGTAGGGTAGCTGCTCCAGGTACATACCTGCCTCAAGAACCTGTGCAACGTTCCCCAGGTTCCATATCCCCATGCTACTCACTATCCCGTCTTTTTCAATTCACAAGTCACTACTCAGGCATGAACTAAACTCCGACCCCAGCTTCCCGTACCCAGGAACAGAAGCCCACACCTCCCTCGTCTCAACTCTCTACACCCTCCTATCCCCCACCGGCACACCCATAGGCTACATGACAGAAGTCGTCTTCAACGCCCTAGTCAAAGTACCCATCAGCATAAAAGGCGAGCTCGAAGTAAACCGTTCTGCTCGGACGATAACCGCTTTCACCCAGCCGACTGAAAAAGAACGTTCCTCCGCCGTAGCAGCAACCTGCGACTTCTGGCGTGCCAACAAAACATTCGAAGTCCTAGCCGGATGGAGAGACGAACTATACCCCGTATATGACGAGACAGTGGAGGGAGGGAAGGTATATGATATTGAACGGAGCGCGTCTTGCTTGTTCGGCGTTGTGACGTATGGGATTCATATGACTGCTTATGTTCGAGCAAAGGATGAGAAGCATGGGATTAAGATCTGGGTTCCTAGGAGAGCGAAGACGAAGAGTACGTATGGGGGAATGTTGGATAATACTGTTGCGGGTGGAATTGCGTCCGGGGAGGATCCTTGGGAGTGTCTGATTAGGGAGAGTGAAGAGGAGGCTTCATTGCCGGAGGAGTTGGTTAGAGCGAAGGCGGAGTCGAAGGGCACGATTACTTATGTTTACATAAGAGAACCCAGAGCGGGAGGAGAAAGTGGATTGGTGCAGCCCGAGTGTCAGTATGTTTATGATCTCGAGCTTCCCGAGGAAGTAATCCCGAAACCGAATGATAGCGAGGTAGAATGCTTTTATCTCTGGAGTATAGAGGAGGTGCAGGCTGCGATGGGGAGGGGAGAGTTCAAGCCGAACTGTGCGTTGCTTGTGCTGGATTTCTTTGTTAGGCGGGGGATTCTGAATGAGGGGAATGAGGGGAATTATGGGGAGATTAAGAAGAGGTTGCATAGGGAGTTGGAGTTTCCGGGGCCGCATAGAGGGGCTTGAATTCACTGGCTATCTAAGGTATTCCCATTGTTCCGCAACGCCTCTGAACTTTTGAGATCCCAAACGCCATTGCCATGCTTCAGATGAAGAGGGAAATGGATGTGACCGGGAGCTGCTGGATGAATGACCAAGCTGGCATCGCCGTAGTTCCACTCGTAAATCATACAATCCTGTTCCTCAGTCTTTGAATGTGCAAGTTGTGAGTCGTAAAATGGTGACTAGGTGTCATAAAAATCGAGGGCGTTCATTTCTTGAGAAGAAGGTAGACGTAATCGACTCGGAGAGGCGTAAGCTTCTTATACGGACCCTCAAGAGCCATCAGAAGACCACCGAACGAGATGTACGCCTTGCTGCTTCACTTTAGCCCAGCCCCTTCATGAAATCTCACAAAACCTACATAGTCTGACCGTCCTCCCCATCCTCAAACTTGTAGATCTTGCCATGACAAACATAATCAAACATATCCGCCAACGTTGGCTCTGCACCGTCTTCATTCCGGCCCACGTCTCTCCATCCCTTCCCGTCATCCTTGGTGCCGTCGAGCGAAAGCGAAGAGGCAAGAACGCAGTGCAGTGTCTCACCCACCTGGCACGGGTATAGCTCCGTGTTGATGTCGAGTGTCATAACTGTTTGGTGGTCTGCGGAGGTTGCGCCGTATCGTCCAACGCGATCGTACTTTGCGTGGTCTTCGGTGGTGATTGTGAAGGACTCGTCGAAGAGCTGGGTGTCACCAGCGGTCGCCATCTTGTATCTGCCCTCCTTGATCAAGCGGCTTGGTGAAGTCCTTGTGTGTGTAATAGTGATGTCTTCGGGGCGAATTGATCTGTTGTGCTCGAACTTCACAGAGCTCGGATTTTTGCCGGAGTTGGAATAATGTTTATCCGGTAGATGCGGCCGCCTTGTCCCACTCCTTCGCTTAATTTGCCTCCAATCGAATAGGACTTCTCTGTAAATTCAGACGTCAACGTTCCCATCAAGCTGCAGATGATTGAGTTCATTCAGCTGCAGTTCTTGAGATGGCATCGTCATTCCGGAAGAGGCACGTGCCTGTAAGGTCAGGTGGTTTGGTATCTAGTGAACCAAAGTTAGCCAAGCAAGAACTGCCTAAAGGGGTGCGTCCATCGCCTATCGATGGTCGATCTACCACCTCCACAGGGACACGCTCCTTGGATGGCTTACTGGCGGGTCATGCTGGGTTGGCTTTGGGTACTTCTCTCTTGGTCGAGGAGAGCGGGACGACTGATTTTAGTGGCTCTTTACTTCGTTACTACGCAAGTGAAGGCGTTGTGCAAGGCCATCATGTTCATGTTCTGGGCGTGAATGAGGTGTGGGGAAGAGACTTACCTGGTTTGGTTGAGGCAGTGTCTCGGAAGACTGCGCCTGTCGAGGTTCTCAATGAACGTGTCCTGTCTGGGACAATTGAGGGCAATGAACCTGCAAATTCTGGGGCTATCGGTGCAGGTACAAAACAAGTTGCTGATGGAAGTGGTAGTGGAGCTGGAGAGAAAATGAAGATCGCCTGGAGATATGAAAGGCTTGGGGAGTTCGGACCAAAGGGTACGTCTTCCCCCTCGAGCTTGTAGTGCTCAGTGCTTGCACCAAAAATGGGATCAGCTGACGCTTGCGTACGGTTCACTTGCTAATTCAATCGACAGGACCGTCTACTTCAAGCTCAGGGGCAGTATTTTGCCATGACTTTGATCTCAGCAAACGTCTGGTATTACCTTCTCCATCCCTTATGTACTTTGTTCCATCAGCAACCAAGCCAGACTTCGAATTTAGAGGCGGGAGCACCTCTGCATCTCCTTTCAACACATTCTTGAACCACCTTATCACGCATCTATCCGCCTCTCCCAGCACGGCACTTCACCGCGTTGTTATTCCAAACCTCCTTTCTCCAGCACTCTATTCGTCTGAAGTTTCCAGGCCAGAGAGTGTTCTGCAGTTCCTCCATGCCTTGAGAGCTCTGGTACGCAAGTACTCGACACAACTTACAGCAATGATCACTCTTCCACTAACACTCTACCCACGGAGTACTGGCTTGACTCGGTGGATGGAACTATTGAACGATGGCGTTCTCGAACTTGCCCCGTTCCCATCAACAGCAATTGCCGCCAAAAGCACACCTGGAGCTTCGACTGTCCATGAAGAGCTGCCACAGGGAATGTTGAAGATCCATCGATTGCCGATTTTCCACGAAAAAGGGGGTGGCGGAGGAGAAACGAGTGGACATGGCGATGATTTGGCGTTTACGTTGAGCAGGAGAAAAGGTCTTGTCATCAAGCCCTTTAGCTTGCCGCCTGTTGAGGGAGACTCGGAAGCTCAGCAAGGTGGACTGGAGCATGATCATGGGAAGGCGACGAAAGTTGATATTGAGTTTTGAGCTCGAGGACGCAAAAATTTGGTGCTTATTATCAGGATGCTGGACATGGATGATGTTGGCTCTGGAGTTTGGGGGAAATATGGTGCATGGAATAGACCTGGGTTTGGCGTGGGTCAGATGCAAACGGGCTGCATATGATCGTGGTTCTCATCTTAGGAAGACCCGAAACTGGTCCCATCTCAGAGCGGATGGGATGCTCGACGATCCACAGATTCAATGGAAGTTCGAGGGCTGTCTCCAAGCATATCTTCCATCTCAATTTGATTCCAAGTGCCGTGACCGCTTGAAGTAACCGTTCTCAGATAATTTCGGTCGAACAATGCTTGGCGCGGATTGATCGAAACATTGGAAAAGGTAAGTCTGAAATTATCTCCGAGACATGAGGACACAATCAACCAAGCTATTTTAGCATTAGAGTTGTTATTAAAGTATGATATGCTTGGAGAAGAGGGGTCGCATGCCTATGAACAGGACCAGAGGGACAGTAATGAGCAGAGCTAGGAGCCAGAGAGAAGCCATTGTATCTCCTAGTATTCGAAGGGCCACAGAAATGTATGTCTCAAAGATCTTCACGGTTTGAAGTGAATTGTGAAGTTTGTGAAGGATCAGGAACCACGAAATGAGGTTGGAGTGGGCTCCAGGAAAGGAAAGGCGCGTCCAGGGTCCCGCACTAGCCGAGAATAAAAAAGACTCCAAAATTTCCTCCTTCAAACTACATCTTCTCCTTCCCACCAACTCAGGAAGGAGAATTCCGCAAACGCCTGGTAAGCTCAACCCTTCCTTTTTATTGTTCTCCCTTCGATATGATTACAAAACCGATCTGTCAATCCCCTGAAACCAGATTTTCTCTGGATATGATGTACCAATAATATGTTTTAATTCATGATCCATCGTCCCTCTACCACCACTTCGTCCTCGAACCTTGGGTCAAGCTCCATACTGACTTGACTTGAATACAGTGATTGCTTCTAGATCTGTGGACCTGAGCCAGCGCAATGGCGGAACCGTATGACTCGGTCTCTGAACCCATCCCAGTCTCCTTGATCTCAGGCCGATATTTGCTATTCGACGTCAATGTCGTGACTTACCTTCGCAGAACTCACAATATCTGCGGGTCTCTCATTGGCGGTATCCCGCAGCATCCGCAGCAGAATGTCTTCCTTGGTCTCCCTGTGGAGTTAATGCCCGAAGAAGCAACGTTGCTTGTGAAGAAGGAGATAGGTTACATTGTTGATGATGTCGCGTGGCACACACAAAGATTCAACACCTTCGAGGGACAGGATAGGCAGAAATACTTGGCTTCTCTGAGATCCCAAGGTCTGAAAGCCCGCAAGGTTGCGCAGAGTGACGCGGTGAAAAGATCAGAACATCATTTGCGGAAGAAGGCTACTGAGAAGGCGAGAGAGAAAGCAAAGAAAGGCGCAGATGCCCCGGAAGACGGCACTCTAGACACATCCTTTGATGACACCACTGCAGACTCGCCAGAAGCACTCTTCGACTCTGATCGGGCTCTTTCACCAGTCCCGTCAAGTACTGCATTTGCTTCTACCGAGCCATATGCTGTCACTCCCTCCACCAGTTACTCTTCCTCTGAGTTACCACAGAATATATCTCTGCCTCCAGATCCTCCCGCCGTTCCAGGCTACGCTCTATTCGAACACTTACATTCGCACGGATACTTCATGATGCCAGGGCTACGGTTCGGATGCAATTTCAATGTGTACCCAGGAGACCCTTTGCGTTTCCACGCCCACTTTCTTGCATCTGCCTATGAATTTGATGAGGAGATCCCGTTGCTGGATTTGATAGGTGGTGGCCGATTAGGTACAGCAGTCAAGAAAGGCTTTCTAATTGGAGGTGAGGATCTGGACGCAGAGGCAGAATCAGGAAGGAAGATGAGAACCTTCTGTATTGAGTGGGGTGGCATGTGAGAGTTAGATCTTACACTGTGGAGATCCAGAATTGCTGCCATGATGGACCCGTTCTCAGTCTCCAGGGATTCATGAAGCAACAACACGATAGATATATACCCAATGATACCCTCTTCAGAATTTTCAGTCTTGTGAGATGTTTCGTGACTTCTGCGGTCCCGAGTTCAGCACCCCTGATTTTTAGTTGCTTCGGAGCTGACGGCCCGAACGAAAGGAAACCTCCAAACCGGATCTGGTGGATGGCCGCATGTTTATCAACTCTTTAGAAACACCCGACAATCAAGAAGTTATTGGTGACATCTTTCTTGTCCAACACCCTACTTCTACTATTTGGGAATGCGTTCTATTCTTCAGCTAATGATTCGGTGATTGAAGATCACCACTGCTGATAATCTGCGGCACCAGCAGTCATCATTGCCCCACGAGCTCGGTCAGCGCCACGATACCCTTTGCCATGGCCGCCGCAGTATTCGACCATACCCACAAGTTAGATGTTGCTTCGTGGAACTGGACAAGCTTCAACGCCTCGCAATATGTTCCCTCAGCGAAAGACCTGGCTCTCGCGGGCCCGCGAATGTTCATGAAGCTGGGCTCCTTCCTCGCAGTCCCGGAAGCTGTCGACAACATATTTGGCTTGAGGGTTGGATTGGGACAGCGGATTATACCTGAAGCTACAGGAGGAGCTGGGGCAGGGATTGTGGATGCGGCGACTACGGCTGCTGCGGGTGGCATGGCAGCAAGAGAGGCAATGAACGCGGGAACACAGATGGTGATTGATATGGACGACGCGGGGAATGGCCTGGCATCAAAGTTTACTCTGGAGGGGATTCGCAGCTTGGGGAATGTCTTCAGCTATGCAACTAGCAAATGGGCTCTGGGTTGTGTCATAATCGCTGTCGTCCTCAACCGCACGTATTGCTACGCCTCTACAAGACGGAATCTTGTCCTGCCATGGAAAATCCGCGTCCTCCTTCGAATTTCACCTATCATCCTTCTTGCGGCACAGGCTCGGTCTCTGCTTCAGTCGATACAATGCCAAACTTCTCCGGACTTTGGTATGCTGCGGTGGGGAAACGCTTCCAAGACGTCAGACCTACTCTTTACACAGAACGGGGGATTTCTGCATGAGCTCAGTCAGACGCTCTTGTTTGGAGCAAGTAATGAGGAGTCATGCTTAGCCGTTAGCATGATACCCCCCGACTACGACGAGGAAGTTGCCAAGGCATCACCAGATGGGTTGATGCCAAAAGCGGACTTGACCGGATCGCTGTCCCTGCTGTGGCCCTTGTTCAAGACTTTCGGGTTTAGTCAGTGGGTGGAGACAATCTCTTGTGCAGTTCAAGGGCGGCAGGTAGCAGCTGAGACCGGAATGACCCTGTTTGAGCACTCGCTGGCCTTCGCCGAGGCTGATTCGCAAATCGGCAGTCAACTCGGGGCTTTTGGGTCTTTTGGAACTACGAAGCGTGTCTGGGCGAACACAACTTCTCACGATGAAGCAACTCAAATCGCAATTACACGTACCATGATCATGAAGAAGGTCAATACGGCTCCTGAAGTGCTCTTCGTAGGCTTCTTATCGGCCATGAATCACCTTACGAGTCATTTTCTTGCAATTTTCAATCTCCAAGGGAAGCTGCGGTTGCTGAGCACTGGATTCTGGGGCTTGTCGTTCATGTCAGCCATAGTTTGGAGTGTTTGGACGTTCTCAATCGACGACTTTGAGAATCAGAGCCTCCTACGATTCCCAACGGTATGCATCGTTGGCTTCATTCCACATGTGCTGGTCCTGCTTGGAATTCTAGCATGCGGTGCTATTTACGGGGCAGCTCTGCTATTATCTGCCCTCTCTCCTCCCACAATCGAGGAAGGAAGTGCGGATGACCAACCACCCCCGACAAATCCATGGTCTGCTTTTATGAGACGGCTGGCATCTGCACATCGAAACATGCAATCAAACGGGACATTGATGTCGAGCCTTCGGATCACTATGCATATGGATTTCTACACCGCTTTGTTGAGAACAGGGTTTGCGGTCATGACTATGGCGAGTGAAGCAGTATATTTGAACGAAAGCCGTGGAGTTAGTGTCAAGCAACGGACCTGGCTGGAAGACGATAGATTACGAGAGCTCGAAACCGTCGGAGCTCAATGGCTTGGGCCAACATTTAGAATCCATGATCCGGATTCTGGTCTTGCAGATGGGTTGGCAAACAATGTTGGACTTGTGGCAGCTAAAGACCAACCAATGGATCTGCTGCAGAAGTCGTCAAGCGGGTATGCTAGAGAGATGACAGCAAAAAAAGTTCCAAAGCTTTCAAGAGGACGAGAGCCAGCTGGAATGCGGAATGGAATTGGTGCTACAGAACGAAGTGGGAGATGGGTTATGGCATTGGAGTTCTTCATTGGTATCAACAGGTTGTTGTTAAGCTGGTGGGCTTCTGTTGCCTTGAAGCTGCTAGGTATTGCTGGAATCCAGAGCCGACCTCGTTGGCTTCTGTGGCTTGTCAAGCATCCAAGATCGACTCAAGCGGATGCTAAGCCACCAGACAGCAGCGATCCTGAGTCATTGAATTTCTGGCTCTTGAGCATCGACGGAGAATTGACTCTGCCGAAGGACGAAAATGTTGATGTCGAGGCGGAAATGAGGAACCGACTTCGTGAGAACCAGGGATACTGGAATGATACCGAGGAGAAGAAGTTGGACTCTAACTTATATAAATGGTGGCTGGGTGGTGGATGGTGGGGCGCCGATGACCACAGTGGAAACTTCAATCCAAACGAGAAGGAATTGGATGAAGATATGACCAGTAATGTATCATTCTCCACTACAGAAGACGAGCAGGATTGGATTTCAGATGACAATGATGATGGACGAAGAACACCAACTCAAGAGTCGCCTCAGTTCTCCAGAGAGTCTAGTCCTTTCTTGGACACACCTCTCAACCCCGCAGACCTAGCACAACTCTTGCATCCCAAGACCCCCGAACAGCGAGCTGAAGCCCAAGCTTTATCCACACACCTTGCAAGCGACAGCATCGTCACCCGCTCTCGCTACCGCAACCTCCTCCAGCGCGAGCGAGCCAAAGTCCTAACCTCCACCCGAGAACGACCCGAAAACTTCACCGCCTCCTCTGCAACCGGCAAGCTGACCCTCGAAGAAGAAGCCCAAATCCTCGAGCACCTCATCATCTCCCGCCGCAACTTCCACAACGCCACATCCTCATCCTCAAAACCAACATCCTGGGCAAAAGGTGCATCCGGGATGGGCGAAGGCGGGCCGCAATGTGTGGTCTGCCAGAGCTCTCCGAGAAGTATCATCGTTTGGCCGTGTCGCTGCTTGAGTTTGTGTGATGATTGCAGAGTTACGCTTGCGATGAATAACTTCGATAAGTGTGTTTGCTGCAGAAGGGATGTGGCGAGCTTCAGTCGGATTTTCGTTCCATAACTTCTCGTCGAGTGTCTATTAGGATATTGTGAGGCTGGGGTTTGTGCATACGATACGGGTAGGGATTGGAGTTTGGTGCATTGCTAGGGTGGATGAATGATGCATGAAACAAGCGTGCAGTTCAGTTAAACTGTGTACCGATCCGAGGCAGCACGTTCCTCTTTCTTGTGTAGTTATTAGCGTCTACGGTACATACAATAAGCGTGTGAAGGATACAACTATGAAATCCATTGTTTGCCAAACACTCTCTCTTCCGTCCTACCCACTCTCTCGAACTCGAATCTCAAACTCAACAAAGTCTGGCGAGAATTTTGCCTTTACACAGATTTCCTCGGCTTCCCGCTCTGCTCCCACGCCCCAACACTACTGAACTCATTTCCCCAACAAGAAGGATATCCATTTTGAACCCACACATTTCCAACTGGAATCATGCCCTCCCATGCTCTGCCCTCACTCGGTGGCATGTATCTCGGAACCGCAGCCCCATTCACACGCTCTTGTCCACCGACACTCCTTCCTCCATACCCATAGTTGGCACCATTCGTTCCCTCTTCTCTCGTCTCTCGCCCTCCCCCCACCACTCCTTGTGTGGGAACAAGAGCAGTCTGCTGGGAAACAGAAGAATAACCCAGCTTCGCCTTTCGCAACTTAGCAAGTGGAACTTCGTCCTCGGAATCCCAGCCTTCTGTATCGCTGCCGCTTCCGCTATCCCACCCTGCGCTGTCATCCCCATCTTCTTCCTTGATCTTGCCTTTCTTCCCTTCCAATTCGTCCTTCTCTGCTTTGACCCCTTTTTCAACCTTCCCAACACTATCTCCCTTAAAACCACACTCTTCCTCATCCTCCCCCTCACCCTCCCCTCCGCCTCCAGAAGTTCTCTTCCTCTTCAGCTTTTCAGAATGGCCGAAGTTGGGAGAAGTAAAGGAAGAGGGGTGGGACAGGAAGGGTGTACCGTGCGTTCCGATCAGTGTTCCGCTTTCTATCTGTCGACGGAGGCGCGTGTAACGCATCCTGGCGGCCGGGGGCTTGAGGGAGGTTGCGTGGCCTACGGCCGCGAAGTCGATCTTACAAGTGGTCAGCCAGCACCCAGTAGTATTTTGAGCCTGATCTAGAGAGAAGGAGGTTGAGAAGGGTGGTGGGAAATAGCGGGGTTGGGTTGGTGTGAGGGATGGGAAATGGGAAATGGGAAGGGAGTGAAGGGGACGTACGGATTTCATATCGCTTTTTTGGAGGCAGATGTATAGGAACCAGAGGTTTTCGTCGAGTTGGATTTTTGAGGGCATGCTTCTGAGATTTGGGGAAAGAGAGCGAGAGTGGAATTGAGACGTGAGATGAGCAGGCCCAGCTGGTGATTGAGAGTTTTGCGAGGTGTGATCTGGTTTGAGTTGAGTGTGATATTGGGTGGTATGCGGGAATGATGAGAATTGAGAGAAACATGTTGAGAAAGGGGGAAGATATACGCATAGCGAAAAGGGGTCCCCTTGGATGGACAAAGACAAAGCTGTTTGCGCTTGTTGCTGCTTCTTACTTGGGACCAGAGAGAGTACATACTGATTGAAACCCGTACACAAAGGTTCTGACAGGAAGTCACACAGGAAGCACATATAAACTTGACATTGGATGCAGACAACCTTCATCTGAAAGAGATGTCGAAATCCAGCTTGCCAGACAATACTCCAACGCCGACACTAGACGTCCAAATGCCCAGTACAATGCACCCATTCTGTTCCCTAACGCCACACACATATGCATCATCATAAACTCATGATCGACCTAACTTCATATCCGCAGTCTCCTTTAATGCAGCCACAAGTACCCGATGTGACCCCAAAGCAGCCTGCACCGCATTATCTGCCAGCTCCTCATACGAAGAACTCTGCACAGCCTGATTGCCAATATCTCCTTTGACCCACAAGTCCGTAATCTCATCCCTCGCAGGAAGATACGCCACAATAGCAGCCGCCAAAATCTCCTGATGCTCAGAAGGAACAGGATCCAATACCAACGCAGTACTCTGCTTTCCCTGCCCTCTAACCACAGCAGCAACACCCCCAGAAACAACATCCACGCAGTCAATCCCAGCATCGGCAATCGCAGCAGAAGCAACGGTTATGCAGCCGCTGAGAACACTCATCATTCCCCATTCTCCAGCCGTGACTTGGCCCCGTCCTCGATCGTCGCCCCACCATTGGTCTTCTTCTCCTTCTAGAATGGTGATTATGGCTTCTACTCCGCTTTTTGGCCAGCGGTCGCCAATAATCACGCCTCGTAATGCTGTTTCCAAGTGCACCCCTAGATCTCTTTCACTCGAATCCCGCAGGTATCCTCTTCGTTTCCGTGTCGCAAAGGGGGCATATTTGACGTGTGTCGAAAGAATGATGTGGGGGGAGAATGGCGCCGATTTTGGTAATGGTCGTGGGCCGTGGACGGTACATGTGAGCTTCAAGCCGGATGTGGAGAGGGATGCAAGGCCAGGTGTGTTGGTGTTTGTGGATTTTGAGGCTTCGAGTTCGAGGTATGCTGATCCTGAAGCTGAAGGTGTGACGCCTGTTTTCAGAACTATTACTTGTTAATATATACCTAAATTTCTGAGCAGGCTGTACGTACACATTTTCCTGAGAACATTTGGGGCTCTGGATCTCATTGGTCTCTCTATTTGCGTCGAGGCGTCTTTGGTTAGGTACTTCGAATAAACTGGTGCTGAGGTCCCGCCCGAAGGCCCGTTGATCCTCCTCCTGTCCGTCATCTTGAATCAGGTTGTGTGAGAATGATGAGCTGCTATCGATCATGCATTGTTTATTTCAAGCGTTAGAGAATTCCAACCATAAAGTAAAGTTCGGAAAATCTGTCGGGCCGCCTCTGTTAGCGCGAACAGGGGTCCTAGCTTCCCTCCCTCAAAAATTCTCGAGCTCTTGAAGATCCCACAACCACCAAATTTCTTGATCAGCCAACATCAACGGCCCCACCCTGCTGCGCATGCGCTGTCTGGCAATTATGCCAGAAATTGCTACAATTTGTCTGTTACTAATATCTGATGTTGTTTCAAGAACATCACAACTTGGTAAGTCTCAATTGATTTCTCTTTCACTCTCATGCTCCTGATGATTTCCTTCACACCAGTTCTTAGGCGATCCCCTGAGCCACTGAACAACATGCATCACCATCTGAAGCACTTTAATTGTATCTGTCTGCTGTTCTGGTTGGGATCAATCAATCGCTGACCTGTTGGTAAGATAGGATCCGTCACCCAGCACCGCCGCGTGAAGAGCGCCATGATCAGTGAGAACTGTAGCCCTGCGAAGTATGATCGAAGCATTGAGCAATAACGTACCTGGACGCAAATTGGGAGCATATACTCTTACGAGCTTGGCGTGATAGCGGTCAGTACGATTTGATTCTCTACGAATCCATTCCTCTTTCATGATGAAAACAATTTCAATCAGTTCTGCTTCTGAACTCCTTGATGACAACCAAAATACCAAAACTTCTGAATACCTCCTGTCGAACGTCATCTTCAATTGTGTTCTCTGTACGAAAACAACGAGCTGACCTTATACAGACCAGATCTGCATCATCATTACACCAGACTTACCAAAGGTGCGGCGTGCCTGTCAATCCCTTTACCTCTTGCCCTGATGATCACAGCTTATCCATTCCCTGAATGCTCCTCTTCCAAGCTCTACTCCCGCACCGGACTAGTTGATCTTCGGATTGATTGGGATGATCGGTTGTGGAGATTTGCGCTTCAGTGCTTCGGTTCTCTGCATTGCGTCTTGTAATGTGGGATTCAGTCGCCGGTCGAGGTGCCTGATTAAATCGGCTTGTCTGAGCATTCTTTTTTTCTAATTTTCAGTTCACATGAATCTGTTTATGCACGCGCTAATTCTTCAGTTCAGGATTCTCGGATTTCTGTCAACGACGGGGAGTGGGTTGAAGGGATGTATGTCTTGCAATGGACTTTGGTCTTGTATCTTTACAACTAGATCTCCAGCTTATGAGAGCAGATCTAGATGCAGACCCACTCAGCCAGACTGGATGATTGTCGATCAGACACTAGATATATCCAGAAACATTGTAAGTTGCAAGTATATATAGACTAAAATTCAGTAGCGATACCTACTTTGCACGTGCCTCTGGATTCTCGGGATCTGATACTCACTTTCGTTTGTGAATCCGAAGATATCTTCTTCCTTGCTTTTTTGTGACACTTGGAAAGGTGATTGTTGGTTGCACGAAATCCCGATGATGCTTCCAATCAAATAATGCTTAAAACAATTGCTAAGGTTTGGTGGCATACAAAATGACATCTCTTGACGCCAACACCTCCTTTCACTTCGGATGGAGTGTGGGGAGTAACACTGCGCCTGCTTACAACATTTCGGCTGATGTTGAATCTTGCTCCCTGGGGTGAGATCATCGTGAGGGTTCTAAATTAGGTTGCGCGCCTGGCGTCTGTTTCACATTTTTAGGTGGAGCTAATGCAAGCAAGCGAGCTGGTCTCCTTAGAGCAATAATTCCGCCCGAATCTTTCTCCCTATGCTAAACTTCCATTCTCACGGCCGAGCCAAACACGCCGATGAGGTTCACTCCCTCAATATTGTCCCTCGAATCCGCAACGTTCGCTTCACCTCGTGCCTATCCTGGTCGATCCAACAGTCAGAGGGCAGGACGGCCCGGGACGTGGACACGAAGCCAGCTCAAATCGCCAGGCTGGCTGATTCAAATTTCTCAACCATCTCCTTGCGCGTCGTCCGCGCATCTCCTAATTAGAAGGTGCTCTCAAGAAGATGCTGCCACGTCATCATGCGAGCAATGGCTATCCACGAGGGAAGAGCGAGTACAAGGAGACGTACTCGATAAGTCCTCATAGGTACACGCAACCCCTTCAAAGCGTCAACAACCTATCAATTTAATTCTAATGGACTTGCGCATACAGATTCCAGCCCAGAACAACGCCTGCAGCCCTGCGGCGGCGACGGCAACTTCTTGTTCGATTTACACTCATTGTAATAGTTCTCCTATTTGGATTTTTCGTATGGCCCGGGGCCTCAATACTCCCAGTCCTTTCACTAGGCTTGATGTCTTCCGGCGAGGATTTCCAGCTCGAAACAGTACGATATTATGATCTTTCGAATGTTCAGGGAACGGCGAGAGGTTGGGAAAGGGAGGAACGGATACTGCTTTGCGCGCCCTTGCGTGATGCTGAGTCCCATCTGCGAATGTTCTTTGGACATCTTCGGAATTTCACATATCCTCATCACCTAATAGATTTAGCGTTCCTCGTGTCGGATTCCAAGGATCAGACATTACCGCTGCTTTCTCAATTGTTGGAAGAGCTCCAGGCGGACGAGGACCCGAAGCAACCATACGGGGAGATCTCGATCATCGAGAAGGATTTTGGGCAGAAGGTCAATCAGGACGTTGAGAGTCGTCACGGGTTTGCTGCGCAAGCAAGTCGAAGAAAATTGATGGCACAAGCAAGAAATTGGCTACTCAGTGCAGCATTACGGCCTTACCATAGCTGGGTATATTGGAGAGATGTGGATGTTGAGACTGCACCATTCACAATTCTGGAAGACTTGATGCGCCATAACAAGGACGTTATTGTACCCAGTGAGTCCCATACCTTCTGCAGAAGATATGATCTGACAAAGTTTTAGATGTCTGGCGACCCCTTCCGGACTGGCTTGGCGGCGAACAACCTTACGATTTGAATTCATGGCAAGAATCAGAAACAGCATTGGCATTAGCGGACACCTTGGACGAAGATGCCGTCATTGTGGAAGGATACGCAGAATATGCTACGTGGCGGCCTCATCTTGCATACCTACGGGACCCATACGGAGACCCTGATATGGAAATGGATATTGATGGTGTGGGTGGTGTTAGTATTTTGGCAAAGGCCAAAGTGTTCAGATCTGGGGTCCACTTTCCCGCATTTAGTTTTGAGAAGCATGCGGAGACCGAAGGATTCGGAAAGGTCAGATTCTCTGATCCTCAAGTGTCACAAAAGCTAACCCTATGCAGATGGCGAAACGTATGCAATTCTCTGTTGTGGGATTGCCACATTATACGATCTGGCATTTGTACGAGCCCAGTGTGGATGATATTCGTCATATGGAGGTTAGTCATATGCTACTTCATGGATACCTAGTCACTAACAGGCTTTAGGAAATGGAGAAGGAACGCATTGCTCACGAGGAAGAAGAGAAAGAGCGTGCGGAGCGCATGAAGAAGATCAAAGAGCAATTCACGGATCCAAATAGCCAATGGGAGAAGGACAAGACAGATATTCAGAATGAAGCTATGAGAGAGAAGGCTAGGGAGAAAGCGAAAGCAGAGGCTGCAGCTAAGGAGGCCGAATTTGGAAAAGAGTCAGAATCGACGCCAATAGAAGCGAAGAGGGAATCGAAGGTTGAGTCTAAGGCTCATGCCAAGGTCCCAGCAAAGGCTCAATAGATCAAGAGGGTAAGAGCAAAATCCAAGCCTTTGTTCAAAAGCTCGAATACTGACAGAATCAAGTTCTGAGGGAGCTCACTGAAACTCATCTTCATTATCGCATTATTTTACCCCGTTCACCGGGCTTAGTTCCCACAAGAAGCGACAGAAGCTTCGGGCTCGCTGTAAAATATAGATCTGCAGCAGCAGATATGACTTTCGGATAGGAAACGCAAAGCGTGGGGTTCGGATTGCATACACTGAGATCTGTCTGGAGATCTCTGTATGTTTGCTGAAAAGGTGGCACCATAAAACTTGCTCCTAGTGGTAATTTGGGTTGGAGTTTGTATGATAGACGGGCGTATCAAAAATGCCAGTCCATGTCATACGGAAACTAAATAATCGACTTCTATCTAGAAGACGTGCACATCTTTCCAACTTGGTAACCCGTTCCTCTTCGTGTTAAGGTCACGTGTCAGGCATATTTGAGAACACCTTGAACCCTCGGGAAGTTTTTGAGGCTGGATATTATTTTTTGGACACTTTCCAACCACAGCTCCACGGCTCGGCGACTTTGGCGGTCAATCGACACCTGTCCACTGCCTAATTTCAAGGGTAGGTCGCCCTAATCCATAATATTCAACGTGGCATCCATGTTGCGCCAGTATCGATGCCAGTATGAGCAATGATGCCCCAGCCGTGAATTCGCAAGCACTAGGACCGAATACAGATTCTCCAGCACCATCTCTACGTGGTCTCGGTTTGTCTGCGATCAAAAAAACCATATGGGAAAGCTTTGAAGCTGCACAACTCGACGGCGATACCATGAGCTCGAGAACAACACCCGTATCTGTGGCGGTCGACCCCGTCGCCTTGATCACTACAGAATGTATTACAGTCACGTCTGCCATGCGAAAGCATGCAAGATGGGCGCATTCTTCGGTGTCTGCGATCCTGGGCGGAAGCTCCAGTCCCATGAATCCCAGCATGCAAGGCTCCAGGCCTTCAACACCTCGAGATGAACCTGGACACCGAAAGGGACACAAGGCCAGGTCTTCGTCTGGACTTGGAGGAGATGCCTTCGATGATGGAGGACTGGCAAACAGATGGGGTCTACGTGGAAAGAAGGGCAAGAGCATGCAAGATAATCCATTGATGGCTGGGTTCGGGAGGCTGAGGCGTGAATTGACTGGCTGCAGAGGTACGTTCATACTATTATCTAGGCACCTGTATACTAACTTGAGAACAGATATTCACAAGTTCGATACGCCATCCTTATTACATCCTTTCCTCCAAGTAATTCAAGCTTCTGCGACCTCTGCCCCAATTACTTCTCTAGCCCTCGTAGCTATCACGAAATTCTTCTCGTACAACCTCATAAGTCCAGACTCACCACGGCTTGCATTAGCTATGCAGTCTCTTTCAGCTGCTATAACGCATTGTCGATTCGAGGCCAGCGATACATCTGCTGACGAAATCGTCCTCTTGCGGATATTGAAGCTTATGGAGGGGATGCTGTCAGGACCTGGTGGAGATCTACTTGGCGACGAAAGCGTTTGCGAGATGATGGAGACGGGACTAAGCATGTGTTGTCAGTCAAGATTATCAGAGCTTCTTCGGAGATCCGCCGAGATGTCTATGGTCAAGATGACCCAAGTGATCTTTGAAAGGCTAAAACACTTGGAAATCGAGGCTGGAGATGATCTTCAGGCTCTGGACGAGAAGACCAGGGAGGACATGGATACAGTGAAGATGGATCCTTCGGCGAATGGCAATGATGCTATCAAGTCCTCACTTGCAGCCCCCCCTACCGAGTCAACACCATCTTCAAGTTTTGACAAAGCGAGAAATGGAGCCCTGACTGCATCTTCTGCAGACAATGCTTCGGAAGTTGGCGTTGCACCTGCTTCAGAAGCCTCTGATGATCCTCCTATAAAACCGTATTCATTGCCGTCAATACGAGAACTATTTCGAGTTCTCGTAGATTTACTGGATCCCCACGACCGTCAACATGCCGATACCATGAGAGTCATGGCCCTCCGCATCATTGATGTAGCGCTCGAGGTTGCTGGCCCCTCCATTGCCAAGCACCCGACCTTGGCCACCTTGGCTGAAGATCGTCTGTGCCGATATTTGTTTCAACTTGTCCGATCAGATAACATGGCAATTTTACACGAGTCACTTATTGTCGCCGGCACCTTATTGGCTACCTGCCGTGGAGTGCTGAAGTTACAACAAGAGTTGTTCTTGTCGTATTTGGTGGCTTGTTTACATCCTCGGGTGGAGATCCCAAGAGAACCGGGGATAGATCCTTCTCTTTATTCGGGTGTGCCTCAAGCACCAAAGCTTGTGAAGCCGTCAAATAGTGGGATAGCAACTCCTGTTCCTGTGAAGGATCGACAAAAATTGGGAATGGAAGGTGGATCACGGAAACCTGATGCCAGGGAAGCCATGGTGGAGAGCGTTGGTGCTCTTGCGCGGATACCAAGCTTCATGGTGGAGTTGTTTGTCAACTACGACTGCGAGGTTGACCGAAGCGACTTATGTGAGGACATGGTGGGACTGTTGTCCCGAAATGCAATCCCAGATTCAGCCACTTGGAGCACGACTAGCGTGCCACCATTGTGTCTCGACGCTCTTCTGGGTTATATCCAGTTTATTGCTGAACGGCTCGACGAGGAGCCCAAGTATGATGGATATCCAGACCAGGACAGACTCCGTGAACAACGGAGGAAAAAGAGATTGATCATTATCGGGGCGTCAAAGTTCAACGAAAGCCCCAAAGCTGGGCTTGCGTATCTCCACGCTCAAGGAATCATTAAAGATGTCAACGATGCCAAATCAGTCGCGGCTTTCTTAAGAGGAACGACGCGAATCTCGAAGAAAGTTCTCGGTGACTTCATTTCAAAGAAAGGCAACGATGCTGTCCTCGAGGCCTTCGTAGGCGAATTCAACTTCGATGGCAAGCGGATAGACGAAGCGATGCGGGAACTCTTGGAATCATTCCGCTTACCCGGAGAGTCAGCTCTGATCGAGAGAATCATGACCGTGTTTTCTGAGCAGTATTGCGCAAGCGATATTCCAGAAGGCGTCGCGGACAAAGACGCTGCTTTTGTCTTGACATACGCCATCCTCATGTTGAACACGGATCAGTATAACCCGAATCTCAAGTCATCGGCCCGCATGGGCTACACAGACTTTGCGAAAAATCTTCGTGGAGTAAACAATAAGGCAGACTTTGCCCCCGAATACCTGCAAGCCATTTTCGACTCTATCAAGGCGAACGAGATTATTCTTCCAGATGAGCACGACAACAAGCATGCTTTTGATTATGCTTGGAAGGAGCTTCTATTAAAGACCGAGTCGGCTGGTAGCCTTGTGCTGTGCGATACGAATATCTATGATGCGGATATGTTCGCAGCCACTTGGAAACCTGTCGTTGCGACTCTATCTTATGTCTTCATGTCCGCTAGTGACGATGCTGTCTTCTCAAGGGTCATTACAGGCTTTGATCAATGTGCACGTATTGCTGCGAAGTATGGTTTGAATGAGGCTGTTGATCAGGTTGTGTATTGCCTGAGTACCATCACCACTTTGTCGACTGAAACGCCATCAAATACTGCTTTGAACACCGAGATCCAGGTCGAGAAGAACAGTGTGATGGTCAGTGAGCTTGCAGTTAAATTCGGCAGAGACTTCAAGGCACAATTGGCCACAGTCGTATTATTCCGTGTCGTTACTGGTAGTGAAACCGTCATCAGCGACAGCTGGCAACATGTGAGCCTTACCCTTTGGTAAAGGTACTACCTACCTGAAGCTAATAATATTAGATTGTCCGCATTTGGCTGAACCTCTTCGTCAACTCCCTGATTCCTCCCTTCTTTGCGCCAAATCGGATGGAGATTCCTGCAATACCTTTGCAGAACCCTTCGCAGGTCATCGATCGAGGACAAAAGCCTAGCGAGGCTGGTCTATTCTCGGCATTCACATCATACATTTCTAGTTATGCTGCTGGTGACCCACCAGAACCTTCAGACGAGGAGCTAGAGAGTACTTTGTGCACAGTAGATTGCGTCAATGCTTGTTATATGGGGGACGTCTTCGCCAACGTCGTCAACATGCCCGTCAAGTCTTTGATCCCTCTCGTCTCAGCTTTGCTCGCCGAGCTACCTGACGATCCATCGTCAGTAATCATAAGCGTCAAATCGGAGAATGACAATCAAAGCCCAGCAAATGGGCAGAAACCGACATCCAGCGGGCCAGTCTATGATCCAGCGATGGTTTACCTCCTGGAATTATGTACTGTGCTTGCTCTTCGAGATGAAGAAACGGTTGAAGGGCTTGGTGCCGCTGTAGCGGGGGCTTTACAGAATGTTATGCGTAACGCTGCGAGCTTCCATAGCATTCTGATCTCTAGAACGATGTTCTACTTGCTTCACTTGTTGCACGCTAGCTATGTAAGTGCAAATCTGTAGTATCTCTGGAAAACACTCTAACATTTGCAGGAACACGACTTTATCCGCGTCCCAGTAGTACTCCACACGATATCATCCTTCAAGAAGGATCTCTTCGACAAGTCTGCACCTCTGGTACTCCAAGGATTAATGCAGTGCATCAAAGAGCCTGGCCCTCTCAGAAACGAGATCATGACCTCGCCTGACTTCTGGGTTATCCTCCGGAGTCTCACACGAAATGTGAAGTCCGCACCAACTGTCTTCGAAATTCTCGAAGGGGTAGCAGTTGGTTCGCCACCAACAATCATGGCAGATAACTATGAGTCTGCTGTGAAGCTACTGAATGACTTCGCGTCTGCTGGGAGTGTTGGATCGACAATTGAGCAGAAGCAGGATAGAAAAGTGAAGAGGGGTCAACAACCTCAAAAGCAGACGAAGCCACATCCACAGCTCGATGCCGCAGTTGCAAGGGGCGTAAAAGCCATCACGATGATCTACTCCTTAACCACCCACATCCCAGTACTAATACAGCAATCCCACCTCGAGAGCAAAGAAGCCTGGGCAGCCTACTGGTCTCCCATCTTCCGCGCCCTCACAACGCAATGCACGAACCCGTGTCGCGAAATTCGCCATCAATCTTTCACCTCCCTCCAACGCGCTCTCTTCTCCCCCGAACTCACATCAGGCGAACACGAAGAGTGGACCGCCATATTTGGCGAAGTCCTCCTCCCGCTCATCGTCCGCCTCCTAAAACCAGAAGTCTACTCCTCCGACCCAGTAGGCATGAGCGAGACGAGAGTGCAGGCCGCGACTCTGCTCTGCAAAACGTTCTTGCATTTCCTAGAGTTGCTTTCGGAGTGGGATGGCATGTTGGATCTCTGGCTGAAGATCCTGGATATCATGGATAGACTGATGAATAGCGGGCAGGGCGATAGCCTGGTATGTTTTCCCCTCCCCATCTCTCCCCCTAGTTACCATATTCATACTAATTATCTTGTTTCGCATAGGAGGAGGCCGTCCCCGAGTCCCTAAAGAACATGATGCTTGTAATGGCCAAAGGCGGCTACCTGGTCCCCCCCTCTGAAGACCCATCGAAAGAGAAACTCTGGGTCGAAACCTGGAAGAGATTAGATCGCTTCCTTCCCGATTTGCGGAAAGAACTTCCGCAGCTTGCTGAACCTGAAGGATCGAAGGAGAAAGAAGAGGTGAAGAGTCCCGTTGTTGAGCAGGCGGCTGGTAAGGAGGAGAGTGCCGTCAAGGCGTAGAGATGATGGACGGGGTTGTGTAATAGATTTTGTACAGATAGAAGGAGGGAAGAGGAGAGAGGTTTCTTTGGTTTTGGATGAAACGGGGAAGAATAAAGCTGGCACGCGATGTCCTCGTTAGCGATTTTCATGGCATAGATAGCGGATGGTGGTAACGTCATGTTGTATAGACGCTTTGAATTCCTCTGCTATCCTAGTGATCTCTTGCTGGGTATTTCATGTTGTGTTGGTCTTGCCCCAGAAGCAACGCCAAGTCGGCGTCAATGTTGTCTTCCTTTCCAGAAGCGTCCCACTGCAGCGCTAACTGCCAGTAAGTAGCAGCGTTAGGTAGTCCTAATTAGCCACCTTCTTGCGTAACCGCAATCTTTGTCCTAACCTTCAATGTTCTCAGCTTTGTCAGTTTTCGAGACCCTTTCACTTTTCTCTCCGGGACTCTCAACACCAAGAAAGCCAGGAATATGGCTGATAAATGTCAAACTTGGGGGCTGGGCACGATAATGGCTGGTGGAAGCAATCCAATGATCCTTCATGAAGTTCGTTTTCTTCTGAACGATTTACTTATCGCTTCCCAAGCATGCTTTGTCTACGGGATGCTCTATAAAGGGGTCTCTCTACTGCCTGATTTTGAAGCTGTGCAGGAAATCGAGGTCAACAAGAGCGAGGGCGCCCTGGCACCCCTAGAAGTTGCAATTCGGCAGATAGGGCAGAACGCGGGCATAACGTATGAGTTCTACATCCCCTCAAGTATGTCATGCCCCGACTTTGTTCGCTGATGGTTAAAGTTATTCCTGATACTTTTGTTGTAGATGTGCCTGTTACCAAATCTCCATGGCCGATACTATCAATCGGCTGTGATTTCCGTTCATCAACCGAAGAGTGCCTCGGCCCTGCTCGTTCATGACTCGAAACTTGCATTCACACACATAAAAATTGTCCCCCTGCTGTACAAAAGCTGCCCAAACGGGTAATTGCCCAGAATCCCCACAGTTGCAAGATCAAACTCAAAAAAACCGCTAACGGAGATGGAAAGTATGCGGCATTGAGCTATTGCTAGGGGCCGCACTCATGGGTGATACTTACACCAACGCCACCGTCGTTCTTGTCGTGCACTCAGGATCAGATGCTAACAGCGGCTGTCTCCACACCGACGACTCAAGAAACATGCAACTAGCCACACTCAATGCTTCTATCGATGGTATCACGGACGTCAAAGTATCGATTCGCAACTCCTCATGGTCCGACGAAGCCTCTTCAACTCACCGAATCAAACGCGACATCTCATTCCTGAACCGGCGAGGTTGGATTCCCCAAGAGTATGTGCTGGGCGCGAGAATGTTGCATTGTACCAGCCACGAACTAGGCTGGCAGTGTCAAAAAACTTCTTCCTGTGAGTGTCGCCCGCTCTTTCCATTGGTACCTGCTCTAGCCGAGTTCAAGAAGCTAGTTATTGGCCACTTGACCGTCGGTGGGCAAAAATTGAGCGACAATGTAAACCACCATCCCCAGTTTCATAGTACGTGGCGAGATCCGGTGTACGAGTACGCGAAACATAACCTCACTGTCCGCACAGACAGCCTGCCTGCTTTATCTGGCTTTGTCACTGTCTTATCTAGAAGATGCCTGCAATGCTCAAGACGCGAAGATTTTATGTTTGGGGTGTAGCGTGGGGATCTACTGAGGTATCTACTCTGGAATACTGGGGCTCTTCAGGTGCCCCTCGCGCCGCTTACCACTTGATAATACCCCATCTGGGTCTTGGACATCACGTGGAAATAGCGGCATTGTATACAAGGAGATTCGGTGGGCCAGAGTTGGGCTACAGATTACCCAGCTAGTTAAGGTTGTCGATATCTCACGTGTACTCACCACCAAGAACCCTCCCGGACCTGGCAAAGGACAGCTATCCTTTCACGGAACATTGCAACCAGTACGACTGCACTGGACCGCACCGAGGCAGCTTTCTGAATTTTCAAGTGTGCTGAGTCGGTCAGGCACATCGATTGACTACATATCACTCGAACTGGACGATGGTTCTGGTACTGAGGTTGCTCCAGATTACCGGCCCTACTTTTGGCTCTCGCTGCGTGGATTCTCAGTTACGAGGTCCACGGAGTCTCTTACGATATCTGGCATGGAGTCTTGATAGCCCCAGTGCCAGGTATAGTCGACTCGTTTAGCAGGGTTGCTTATGCGCAAACGAAAGGCTTGAGCACGGGAGAGAACCTTTCAGCTTGGGAACTCCGCTTGAACGAAGAAAGGACGGTTTGATCTTGTTTAGTGGGCTAATAGGGTCAGAGATACATATGTCTCTGGACCTGATGAAAAGTGGGTTTTATTTAGAGAGGTAGGAGAGTCTGAGAACCAATCTAGCCTTCCCGATGTAAGCCTCACATCGCTACGTAACATGGAAGTGTAACGACCAGCTTTGCTGCTCACTCTCGCCTAGAGAAAGAAAAGAATACGGGCGTCGAGGAGATCTCTAGCCTGGTAGAAATACTCGACTAATTTGAGCATTCGTCGTAATATGAATACTCATTTCTATTGTTCACAAGTAACATATGCTGCCTCGCTTAGTTATTTTGAGCTCGAGCTGGACCCCCTTTTCCGATTGGAGGATGCTGCAATCCGTTCGGCTGGCTGGTGTTTCAAACCAGGCAGCAACGTAACATCAAGACCTCTTTCAACATCGCTAGCAACAGTATTTCTGTCATCCGCAAAACAAAGCGTCACATAACTCAGGAACTAAGCTATTCGGCTGTCAAGATGAGCCGTTGGTCCCCGGAGGATTCGGTATGAGAGTCTCTCAAGTCCCAATCTTCGTACACCTCCGCCTAACCCAACCAGGACGGGGGTCGCCTGCCGGAAGGCATGCAACGTGTTGGCTATGATGCCGATACACAAACATACAGCTACCGAGATCAGGACGGTAGCTACTGGGAAGGAGCTCCCGGTGCAAGATACGGGGTGCTTCACCGAAGTAAAAAACCCTCTCGAGCAGACGCAATAGAAATTAACAGCATTTCATCTAGGCGGCAGCAGCTACCAGCCCATGACAATAGCCAACGTAGGGATCACTCGAGAAGAGTTGCCCTCCTCGGCGAACGGACCCCACAAGCAGCTGTTTGGCTTATTGTCCAACGGCTGTGGCAAGCTTCTAGTCACTCTCGACCTGATCTATACTGGGATATTTAAGAAGCTGTCGCATGCTAAGCAACAGGGACAACGACATAGCAAGCGACAGCCACAACGACATACCCAGCGACGCAGACGACGACCTCATAAGTGGCACGAAAAGTAGCCGGTCAGAAGGGCTCGTTCGGCTGACGGGGCTACACTTCCACTTAATGACAGCAACACTAATAGTATCAAGGAACAAAACATACATAAAGCTGATAATGCGGCCTGGCGCTATATACTGCCGTTCTTCTTGCTAATTTCGGTGGTCCTATTCGCTCTATTCCGCTTCCTTGGTTCTGCGGCCGGCCCAACGCCATTTGTCTGTCCAGAGAATTCCGTTCGATACCCAGTGAAAGTTGGAGACTCGTGCTGGGCTATTGCGAATAGCCACGGTGTGAAGGTAGCAGATCTGATGAGGCTGAATTATGGTATGGACTGTAGCTTGCTGAAGGCTGGTAGAGAGATTTGCGTGCCAGCCAGTGAGTAGCCACCAAGGCCATTTGGTGTACATCATGTTGTGATTAATAGTGAAGGGGAAAAAAGGAAGGGTAGGGCAAATGAGAACAAGTAAGAGAAAAAGAAATTTACTTAGCCTGTTGTGTATTTAATGAGAATTATAAAACTATAAGGTAAGTTGAAGTTTTCGGTCTCCATTGTGATGAGTTGCAAAGATTTGATGTGCGAGGAAATTAGAGACTAGCAAGTAAAGTCAAAGCTATCAGTAGAGTATATGGATATGACTATTCTCGAGAGCGGGGCTTGACATTAGTCACAGGACCAAGCCGGCGCCGAATGTTCAAAGACATGTGTAAAGCTCCAGGAAGCATCAACAAGACAAAGCGAAGCCGAATTAGGAGCGTTAAAACAATTTGTCAGGTGAAAACAGGGCAATGCCTCGGTGGAAATCTTGAGAAATAATCCACAGGGATCGGCCGCACAGAGATTGCGCTCTTTGGTGACGGAAATACGGTGCACGTACCAATGAAGGTGGGTAATTCGCGGAAATCCGTTGTTGTGGAGACTTCGTTACAATGTATAGGATCGGGGCGTAGATCGGTCTAGTTAGTACTTTTCAGCTAAGCTTTAGACTGCTCTCTAACTCAGCCAGGTGGCAACGCCTTCCTCATGCGGTCTTCGTTCGACATTTTGTGGACGTTTAAAGGGTACGTGATCTCTTTGTGGCTTCGCTATCCAGGGTGGGGGATGCGGTCGTACGGCGCAGCAGTACGGGTACGAAGGCTTAATATTGGGCCTTCCACACTAAGGTGTCTAGGTTCAGAATATCAAATTTGTACCATGTAAATCGAAGTCGCTGTGCCACTTCTAAGATATGGACCGAGTTTTTGAGATTCACATCACCTAAACGCCCTTGTATGTGGTCTTAGCGCAAATACTATTACCTCGATGTGGTAGTACATCCGAAAAACCGACGTGTTACGACTATCACATCAGCTGAACATGCTAGCCTTGTCAGAGTCGAAGCTGCATGTCTATTGGACTACAACGGACATTTCTTTTTGAAAAGCCTTGACAATAACATCTCGGTGACTTGGCAAGGGGCACAGCATAGGCTATAGTCAATCTAGCGAATGGTTGTTATTAAAATTTCATGCTATGAAGGAACTGCTATATATATAGCATGCTGCGTCGATATTTGAAGTCTGATCTTGTTTACTTAACAGTGTCATTCTGCAAGATCTACGCTTTGATCTAGCTCTGTTAGCCCATTATCCCTTCAAATTTCTACTTACCAAAGTACCTCACATCCCAAAGTCTTCAATCATCTATCAAACAAAACCACAGTTGACTATGAAGCTCTTTACTACCCTCGCCACAACCCTGGTTTTCACGCTCCCCACTCTAGCTTGTCTCCGTGTTCATGGTGGCATTACCCATGACCCTTTGCCAGGTCTAAGTGGTATATATGGCGTGGAGGCTATCGACAACGGTCTCGTAGTCTGCAGCGTTGGTATGGGAAGTCGGATTGACCAAGACGGTCATTATTCCCTGTGAGTCCTTGGTATTTCAAAACAAGACTCCTTACAAAGCTTAACATTGGTGCTGCGTCTTTCACAAGTCACAACTTTAATACATGTATCTCTTTTCTGTGTTATTTAAAAGAGGCGTGCTAACAGAGACGTTCTGCCATCAAGGGGTTGCCTCCCAGGATACGTTTATGCATTCAAAAAGGATGGCTCATTTGCCTGGTATGCCAACCCAGTCAACGCCTTCTCGTTCACACAGAACGCACAATCCAATACGTACTGTTGTCACGGCGCATGTCTTGATAAGGGAGCCAAGATCGATTGCACGGACTATAATTGGGATGAGACGCATTTCTGCTAGGTTATGAATCAGGGCATAATTTCTTGACTTGACGAAGATTGACAGGGAGAGTAGGGCAGGAGCCGTAGGTGTGATTATGGGACATTTGGCATCATGTTACCGTTGGGAGTTGGGGTTGTTATTGAGATAATTCGCTCTCTCTAATGCAGACAAAACGTCCTGAGAGGTTTCCTGCCAGCCGAAGGAGAAACAAATAATGCCGACTCTCCACGCGTTGACTGACCAATCAATTGCATGTTGTAAGCTGTCAGTAAGTGATATCTCTGCAGAGGCTTTTGTTTCATAGCACCTGAGCTACTACATATGATGTGGATTCTAATAAGGCTGAGCCTTTCACAACTTTTGCAACATAAATCAGAGTGTCAGTTAACGTTACTCTGAGAAGAGACCGAGTTGAACATGTTCCATGACCATCCGCATCTTCCGCTACGGCTAAATCTGATGCGGGGGCTAAATTTCTCATGTCCTTGACCTGTCTCTGTTTGCTCTCGTTCACGGTGCAGAGATCGATGCCATTGCTGAGAACAGCCACTTTGACACCAAATCCTTCTGACTCAAGGGGCACAGTCGTGGCTGGGAGAACTTTCTCGTCTGAGAGACAACTATACCGTTCGAACCAAAGGTCAGACTCGCATTTTCCTCTGCGAAGTTTGCTGTAGCCGTTTACGAGTTAGAACACGATGAAAGATGCTTATTGGACGCTACCCAGGAACCACTGGTGTCCACCGGCTTCCTGAGGCCACCTAGGGATTTCAGTCTGGTTTCGGCTGATAGAGGCGGTCAGCCACTATCACCCGGGATCGGCTTTGCTTCGTGGTGGAACTTCGACGCAGCTCCATTGTTGTATCGGGACTTTGTTGAAGATGGGCATTTCGAGGTGGAGGGCGGGTCAGTTTCAGACGAGGTTTGGGCGAAGGAGGATTGCTGATTGGATGATTAAACATTTGGTCCAGAGTCTTTTGAACTTCGTCTATAATAGATCAGCTCGTTAAACCGGATGGCGGACGGACCTATAAAACATACCGTTCAATAGCCACTCATCTCTCAGCGCCCCAAGTGCAGTTGGGCGTTTTTCGAGGTCCACTGCCAGTAGAAGACGAAAGGGTTGCGTCCCGGCCTCGCTGAGCTCAAGGCTATTTTTTGAAAAGTCATACGAACCGTCGACGAATCTTTGTTCAATTGCATTCCTAAAAGGTGCAGAAAGGAAGAGTGATCTATCAGTACGTGGCCTGTAGGAAATGCATCCAACAGCCCATATATCCAGCACGTTTGTGTAGTCCAGGCTTTCCGTGTTGGTTGTTTCGCGCAACCTAGGAGCCGTGTAAGACCTTGTTGCTGTAAAAGTATCATATTTGGCACCATCAGCTTGCTTCTGTCCCAAATCTCCAGGTTTAATCCACGAAGGCGGCGAAGCCTTCATGGCGAGAATGTCCTGAAGAGGAATTAGCAAGCACACAAGTATTTGATTGGCATTGAACTCGCACCGCTGGCTTTAGATCCCGGTGTGCACACGACTCTGAATGCATAATCGCAAGGCCCTTGAGAATCTGTCGGACGATACCTTTGACCTCCTCGAGTCCTCTGGCAACCCAATCTGGATATTGTGCTCCAGATCGCGAAGACGGTCGTATTCCATTGCTAAGTATGTACACCTCACCAGCTATACCAGGCGTAAAAGTCCATGAAAACATCCTGCATCCCGGTACTAGATGCCTTTCAGCTCAAACTGAGTTGAGTGAGGCAAACAATATCGTAATTGGTGACACACATATCATTCAACTTGTCAAGAGTGTCAGGGCTGTCAGTTCTAGTTGGCGTTCATCTTCGGTAAGATTCTGAGTCAAGACTCTCTTCACTGCCCTCTTCTGCTCCGAAGGACCTCTCAAAAAATGTGCAACGCACCTCTCCGTAGGCACCGTACCCCAGCAATCCACTATCACCATTCTGAATCTCCCATATCTTGACAACAGGAACTTCTTCTCCCCACTCCGAGAGTCACATGCTCGGTTTCTTCAACCAAGTCGTGGCTTGTCTTAACTTCAGGCTTAAGATGGTCAAGGGCAGATAAATTCTTTACCATTTGATGGACCCAGGATGAATTTCAATGAAGGACATTGTTGCTAACGGCGAAATGCACAACGCGCTGCGAGTGCTGGCCGGAGATAGATATCCCGAATGAAATCGGCACAGGACTGCAATATTGCTCACCCCTACAGTACCAAGAAACCTCCATCGCCCTCACGGATACGCATGGAAGCAGCCCTCGACAGCCACGCAAGCTGACTACACATATCTTTGAAGCTGATTGGTACGACCGATGTCCCAGGGACGGACGATCGGTGAAGGCGTTTACATAGTTTCTGTACACAGATTCCTCTGCTGACTTAGCAATCGACACTCCGGCCCTGATCAATTACGCCGAGTAACATGCGAACGAGAGGATGCTCCGCATGTCACTCCATCGCTCACCCTGGTTCGGCCAGTCTGACAAGGGTCTCTTGCCCGTGGTAGATAATACAGTGGGCAGTGGCCCAAAGGATTGTCTTTGTAAGTTGTGCGAGGCTTGAGACGGCGAATAAGGAACTAATTCTGCCAGCCAGATCCGGTTACTAGGACTGCATGCACACGTGCGGCTAGTCGCTTCTGACGGGAAGAAGGACAAGGGAATCTGGCAGCTGTGTGTGGTGCCGTTTAAGTTGATCCAGGGTGTCAGCCTGCACGAACGAGAGACACTTTCTCGAAGACGAACCTCCGAGTGGAACAACGAACAATGGATGGGTCCAAATCGGGATCCACACCCAGGCCAGAGTTATTGTGCAGGGAGGCCTGCAAGATTTTGCCACCTCAGCTGCGAGTTCAGGGCTAAAGCAGCAGTGTGACACAGCCAAGGTAACGCCTGTTGGTGCGTGGTGCGTCTCGCCAGCACAGAAGCGAACAGGAATGCAGCGTCGCTTGATGCACATTCGCTCAATCGGTGTCAAGGGCCGGGGTAACTCAGCCCTCCTCACCCTTTTGCATGGGCAACCTCGAGGCGCGCGTGCGTCCAACGTGCATAACGATTCAAGCAGCGAGACAAGCTAGGCAACTCTAGGGCAATTGTAAACAAAGGTGTGGCGCGAGCGAGAAAAGGCAACCCAGAGTTCGGTGAAGAAATATAAGGAACCGGTTCCTAGCATCCAACGTTGCTTCTCTTCTCCAACACCTCGGGCGTCTGTAAGTACATATTTCACACCACGCAAGATTATTTTTTCTTCCGCTTCGAACGTGCAGTAGTCAACATAGCAGAAGGCGCACAACTTTGCCAAGGCCACCGCCTTCACTATTTACCCCAGCTCATAATGGATACTACCATGCCTTCCTTGGGGGAGCCTTGCACTCCGAAGAGTAGAAAACCCAAAGGAAAATTGAACACCATGCCAAATTCTCGACCAACACCGACACGGAGCCGCAAACGCTACGATCCGCAAAGAAGACTCGAGGTTGCCGAAACTCGAAGGAATGGTGCGTGTACAAGATGTCGAGAGAAGAAAGTCAGGGTGAGCTTTCCCTCTGTCAAATCCTTATGAGTCAAGGAATTGATTGTACCAGTGCTCTCCTGCTCAGCACAAATCATCCGCCGGCGGAAGTCCTCAAACAACAACGGACACCCTGTCGAATAAGTCGAGAAGCCCACGAGACGATGACTTGGCGTGCATGAACAATGGAGGTAATGGCAAGGAGTCTGCGGCGAACGATATCACGGCGGTCGAGGGTTGCGTTCAAGCAGCCAGAGAATATTTGAAGTTGGCCCAGAGCCATGTCCAAGAATTCACACGCTTTGTCGAGGCTTGGGAGTCGTCGCAGAAACAGTTCTCTGGAAGCCAGTCTCCTGGTACTGCAGCCACAATATCAGAAACGAGTAGCTTCACTATTCCGGGTGGATCTCCTCAAATTTCCAAAAGCTCATCGACCAATGCAGATGACATTTTTGCCTTTGATTCCAATAGAAATCAAACGCAAGAAGTCCATAAATTTTTGTCGAATGTTGGCGCGGACACATATATCTACAAGGATCAAGAGCTTGTAGCTCCGACTTCCATGAAATCAACGAGCCGCGCAAAGACAACGCTAGCTCCCAAAGATAGCAATAGACCTCTACGCCCAAAATCCGATCCGATCGAGAAAACGGCCCCTCGTACGCCCAAGAGAAACGCCCCGAGGCCTGCAACAAGGAGTTGGAGACCAAGTTTGAGGGGAGAGAATGAACCATGGGTTGCATGTGCTCCACTGGACACATTAGAATTGCCCCAACAAACCGAGACATCCAGCCTGCCAGAAGGGACAGTCATTCAAAGGAAGTTTCAGTCGAAAACATCAGGACAGACACTCTCGACAGGTTACTCTCCTTCTACTCTTTCAAAGAGTAGCAATCATTCAAGCTCCACAATCGAAGAAACATTTCCCAGGTCCGGAGGCGCCGAGCCGCCGAGCATGCATATCCCAATCCAGAGCATTTCCTTTGATCATAAGTCAAGTACTCAGCGTGCGGGGCAGCCATCCGAAGGCTTCCAATTTCAAGCTTTGAATGAAAGTTTCGATTTGTACGGCAACGCAATGGGAAGCGGGTTCAACTTTGCACTTTGCTTTGATCAGGAACTACCCCAAGACCTGGATGATCCTTTCGTGTCACCATTCATGACAGGCCACTCATCATTTATAGCTTCAGAGCCTCTTTTCGTTGAAGCTCCCTCGGAATATGTGCCCACAGCGTGGGAAGCTACCAGAGAGCACTCCCAAGCGCAAGGTTCCACGTCAAATATGCACATTGACTCTTTCCTCAATGACATGTGCTTGCAAACACCACCACCGAGTAACGTACCAAGCTTAGATATCGCGCCATGGAGTATTACTTCTCAAGACATGGCTCTGCTCACACCTCAGGGCGCGCAGTACACTCCAACAGGAAGGGTGTCGGGACGGTTGATGGGATCAAGCATGTTTGAAGGACAGAACAAGGAACTGGACAATGATTGGTCTTCCGAGGACACCAAGCAATGCGACGCGTTTTCGACTCGAGAGAGCTTTTCCTAGCCCATTTGTACTCTGTAACTGATTAAGCAGAATTCACAAAAGTAAATTTGTATCTTGAAGAAGTTCGCTCATCACTTGATAATGTTGTTCACAGATTGAAGTTGACGTTGACGCGAAGTGAAATGCGTGTCGAGAACCTCAAGCACGTCTGGTGCGTCAAAATTTCTCGGCAAGCTCAAGGCTGAACTTCCGCCGCCCCAAACCTCCTTCGCACAACACCACCAACATCCACAGATATCAACCATGTCTGCCCTCACCGGTGGCCCCCCACCGAGCGCAACGTACGTGTCATTGCACTCCGACACGTACCCTTGCCCTTTGCTTCTGCGCTCCCACTAACCCGTGTTCCCCAGTGTCTACGTCCGCAACCTCGAAGAGCACATCAAAATCCCACAGCTCAAAGAAGCTCTGACCGAACTCTTCTCCGAGTATGGCGAGATCATCGACATCGTCGCAAAGACGAACCTGAAGGCGAAGGGTCAAGCGTTCATCGTGTTTGATAGTATTGAGAGCGCGCAGAAGGCGATCGAAGAGGTTCAGGGCTTTGAGCTGTTTGATAAGCCGATGCAGCTGGCGTTTGCGAGGACCAGGAGTGATGCGAGTGTCAAGAGAACCGGAGATGAGGATGAGTTTGAGAGTCATAAGCGGAGACGGTTGGCTGAGAAAGGTAGGCTGGGTTCCTTACATATGATACTGCTGGTGGGAAGGTGCTAACGTTCTTGCAGACAAGAAGAAGGCGGCTGAAGCGGCGGAAGAGCAGAAGAGACTCAAGCGCGCTGCTCCTGGTGTTGTGCCGGATGTCAATGCTCGTCCTGCGAAGGCGACTAGAGGCGCAGGTCTCAAGTCCACAAATGCTGGTGCTGCGGCTGTTATCCCTGACGAATATCTGCCTCCGAACAAGATCCTGTTTGTCCAGAATCTGCCGGAAGAATATGATATCGATGCTTTGACGGCTATATTTGGCAGATTTGAGGGCTTTAGGGAAGTTCGGTTGGTGCCTGGAAGAAGGGGAATCGCTTTCATTGAGTATGAGACCGAGACGGGTGCTATCAGCGCGAAGGAGAATACGGCTGGTATGGCATTAGGAGACGGATCTCAAGTCATGAAGGTCACGTACCAAAGACAGTAGGTCTCGGTCAAGTGTATAATAGCCAAAAAGTAGCAATTGAGAATGCTTTGACCGGATGTGTCCGCTAATACTACAGGCAGAATATTCTACTAGGACACAGGCTATCCACGGGATGATATGGATCTAGAAGATAACATCTTGATCTTCCTGATCACCCAAAATGTCAGGTTGTCCTGCCTCATCATTCTCCTTGTCACTATCGGCCTTGGCTTTAGCCTCTTTCTTCAATCTCATTTCCGCATCTTGTGCAGCAGTATCTCGTTGTTTCTTCTTTTGAACCTATTTCTGGTCAGCCAGATATCAATGACGAGACATCAAGACTTGCCTTCTTTAATCGGAAGAATTCTTCTCTGTCCAATTCATCCAATTCCGAGTTGATATCTAATCAAATTAGTACATGCTGTTGAATGGAGAGCTAGAATCTTACACTTGATGGTGTTCTCCGTCCTTGGAATAATGACATGCTCGCTGATTTGGGTTAGTATGAGACGGGACTGTGCTTGTAGGATACTGACATGGCGTTCACTGGTTTTGTTAGTATTATGATCATAGGGGACGGAAACAGTGTATCATACCTCTCCTGTTGACAACCTTGATGACCTCGTCCAATATCACGAATGCGGTCTGAAAAATCAGCCAGGAATTCCATTTTTCCCTCAAATGGAAACCATACCTGCAGACTTGCAAGCTCCACTAACGTCTCAACAGCCCTAGCATAAGTCTCTCTGCACCTTTGCACTTGCTGTCCACCCTTTCCAAGACCCGTCAAGCCAAAGTCATTGTTTCCCTCCGTAGTATAGCTCTCGAATGCAGGCAAGAATACCCCAGAGACGTTTTCCTGCTTCGTTCGTACTCGGAATCGTGCTGACTTTGCTGATTCTTGCACTTGGTATCCGATATCTCCTCCAACCGCGTAGGTGACCTCTGCCAGAGAAAATGCTGCAATTTGCATGACCCGGCCCATCTTACGTTTCGCTTCATCGATTCGTCTCGTAATCTCTAGCAAGGGGTAAGAATCGGGTCAACAATCGTGTTCAATGTTATTAAATACCTCGGAAACGTCTGTT
Organism: Hyaloscypha sp. PMI_1271; assembly: GCA_021399465.1. Classification (NCBI taxonomy): domain Eukaryota; kingdom Fungi; phylum Ascomycota; class Leotiomycetes; order Helotiales; family Hyaloscyphaceae; genus Hyaloscypha; species Hyaloscypha sp. PMI_1271. Next base: position 54,934 of record JAJTUS010000015.1, on the reverse strand, counting down.
GACTGTTAGCTGGGGCTGGAAACAGTGGAAGAGAGGTTTACTTTGTGAGAGCTTCACTCTTTCGCTTTAACAGATCATGACCCGTCTGAGCACCCTTCAACTTTGCCTTCATCAATCCCAATGACTGCCGGGTTGGGAAGACAGCTTCGCGGTTCTACTTGGAGTTCAGCATTTTGCTCTAGCCAACATGGCTTCGAATGTCTTACCCCAGTTCCAGACATCGTGAGAGGATTTCTTGTTCACGTTACTATCATCAAAAGTAGCTGATCGTGACAGTCATTGAGCAAGGCAATAGAACTCTTCTTGTGCCAGAACTTCGAGTTGTGAGCGAGGGTGTGCTTCTTCCGGGTTGCTTCCGATAAGAGCTGGTGAAGCTTGCCCACTACGTCGACCGACAGGGAAGCTTGGGAGCGGCAGCCTTGCAGCCTTGCGCATTGGTCAGGCCGCAACGCTAAAGTCAGCACAAAATCCAAACTCCCCGCGACTTGAGAGACGCGACAGCGTGGTTCACTCTTCCTCCTGTCCATCAGTTGTATTCTTTGGGGGTCTTTTCGCAGGATAGAGAATCAGGCAGAGAATGCCTGGTGAGCTGCTGCCCACAATGGCTGCTCCCGGCATCTCGAAGACGAAGCTATCGCGAGCAAAAGCAGACTTATACCTAATTGTAAGCAAATCCTGACGCTGGGGAAATATTGCTCCAGGTGCCAAATGCTGACAAACATTAGTCCGAGGAAGATACAATCTACGAGCAAGATATCCTACGAGATCCTGGAACTACAAAGCCTTGGTTAGCCTACATCAACTTCAAGTTTCAACATGGCACTCTCCAAGAGCAGGCTTTTGTGCTTGAACGAGCTTGCCTGCAGCTTCCGCGGTCCTACAAGCTTTGGAAAATGGTATGCTGCGATACTTTCTCCTCATTTGCACAATCTGCTAACTTGTAGCAGTACTTGACCCTCAGAATGAAACATTTAGGAAAGCTAAATCCAGCCATTTTTGCTTCCGAGTATGCGAAAGTCAACGCCCTCTTCGAACGAGCTCTCATTCTGCTCAACAAGATGCCGAGAATATGGGAGATGTACCTATCATTCCTACTGCTCCAGCCGATTGTTACTCTCACCAGACGAACATTCGATCGGGCGCTTCGGGCTCTCCCAATCACTCAACACAATCGCATATGGGCGCTATACAGACCATTTGCAAATTCGGCATCGGGACAGACGGCGATTGCTATATGGCGACGATACATGCAGATCCATCCCGAAGACGCCGAGGACTTCATTGAGCTGTTGATTGAGATGAGACATTACACGGAAGCCGTCAAGAAGTACATGGATATCCTGAACAATCCAAAGTTTCGCAGTAAGAACGGAAAGGGTCATTACCAATTGTGGAGTGAAATGGTTGATCTTCTGGTGGAACATGCAAAGGAGGTTGAAACTGGAGATGAGGTGGGAATTGACGTCGAACGAATCATTCGCAGTGGTATCGACCGATTTGCCGATCAAAGGGGGAAGCTATGGTCTGGCCTTGCGACGTATTGGATCACCAGGGGTAGCTTCGAACGAGCCAGAGACGTTTTCGAAGAGGGCATCACGACTGTGATGACAGTGCGAGATTTCACACTCATTTTCGACTCGTACGTTGAATTCGAAGAGGCCATTACTGGGTCGTTGATGGAAGATGCAGCAGCACGATCAGAAAAAGGAGTGGTGGATGAAAATGCCGACTTCGACCTGGACATTCGAATGATGAGATTCGAGCAGTTGATGGACAGGCGGCCGTTCTTGATCAATGACGTTCTGCTTCGGCAAAATCCCAATAATGTATCAGAGTGGAACGTTCGCATCGGATTGTGGGGTGACAACAAGCAGGAAGTGGTCCAAGCATACACAGATGCAATTGCCGCCGTCCAACCAAAGAAAGCCGTGGGCCGATTTCACGAATTATGGACTAATTATGCCAAATTCTACGAGAAAGGCGGCGACCTCCGAAATGCAAGGGTCATTATGGAGAAAGCAGTCAAGGTCCCCTTTAAGTCGGTTGCTGAGCTTGCGGATATGTGGATTGAATGGGCAGAGATGGAGTTGAGAAACGACAACTTTGAAGAAGCCGTCAAAATCATGGCTAAGGCCGTTCAAGCGCCAAAGCGATCGACTGTCGATTATTTCGACGAGAGTCTATCACCGCAACAAAGAGTTCACAAGAGCTGGAAGTTGTGGAGTTTTTATGTTGACCTTGTTGAGAGTGTCAGCACCCTTGAAGAGACGAAGAAAGTCTATGAGAGGATATTCGAACTTCGAATTGCGACACCACAGACAGTAGTCAACTACGCCAATCTCTTAGAAGAGAACAAGTACTTTGAGGAGTCCTTCAAGATTTACGAGAGAGGACTGGACCTCTTCAGCTACCCAGTCGCTTTCGAGCTTTGGAACTTATACCTAACAAAAGCTGTCGATCGAAAAATCGGCATCGAGCGACTTCGAGACCTGTTCGAGCAAGCCGTTGAAGGCTGTCCTCCAAAATTTGCCAAGGTCCTCTACTTGATGTACGGCAACCTCGAAGAAGAGCGAGGTCTCGCTCGACACGCAATGCGAATCTACGAGCGTGCCACCCGAGCAGTCTCAGACGAAGACCGCGCCGACATGTTCAACTTCTACATCACTAAATCAGCCTCAAACTTCGGCCTCCCCTCAACACGACCCATCTACGAGCGAGCAATCGCCGCTCTTCCCGACAAAGACGCCAGAGACATGTGTCTCAAGTTCGCCGACATGGAGAAGCGCCTCGGCGAAATCGACCGCGCGAGAGCCATCTACGGGCACGCGTCGCAGTTTTGCGATCCGAGAACTAGTCCCTCGTTCTGGCAGAAATGGGAGGCCTTCGAAGTGCAACACGGCAATGAAGACACGTTCAAAGAAATGCTACGCATCAAGAGAAGTGTGCAAGCACAGTACAACACAGACGTCAACTTCATCGCTTCTCAAGCCTTGGCGAGAAGCCAAGCTCAACCGGATGGAGAGGACGATGATGAGACTGCAGATGCTATGGCTGCATTGGAGCGCGAGGCTAGGGCTCCCGTTGGCTTCGTAGCCGCAAGCACGGGTCCGCAGGGAGGCAATATCAAAGCACCTGAGCCTGCACCGCTAGCTGCTAATCCGGACGCAATTGACGTCGAGGGCATGGATGACGAATAGGTGGGGACTGGGCGGTACACTTCTGGAGTTTGGAACGTTGAACATATTGGGACTCAGTTATTTGGAATCATAATGCATAGGGTGGCGTACAGGCTGGTCGTGAACTTTGATGGAAAGAGGGCAACAGCTGTTTCTTTGTATGGTACAGTGCGTCAGGAAAGCGAGGAAAGAAAAGCTAATGGAATCACAACTCTTGATTTCTGAAAATGTTATTAAGAGAATCCATGTTTGTTGGTTTGTTTGTTTGTTTGTTTGTTTGCTCGCTGATCCTGAACCTCACTCCGTATGCCTTTTGCCTTGGTATCCCATCCCATAACCTGACCTAACCCCCATGAACCTATCCGTTCCGTAACACAAGCAAGAGGGGAAAAGGAAAACAAAAAGGCATGCATCTCCATCCATCAATGAATCATTGTACAACTCCCCTGGAAAATCACTCGCTACTCCACCTACCTGTCGCAAAGCCCCGTTAACCTCGTTCGCTAGGCTCACCTACTTCCCCTCCTCACTCCCAGCTTTACTACCTCTCCTCTTCTTCCCACCAAGCGACCAGCCCTTTTCCGCGAGCTTCGCGTGATACGCAGCATCCCGGTCATAGTTCTTGTCAACGTGTCCATCTCTCGAGCCGGGCGTAGCGTACAAGCTGCCTTTGCGCTGTTGGAAGCGGGAGGGTGGGGTCTTGGATGCATCTGTCTCTCTTGTTAGCTTCATACTCTTCCCACCCAAGGAGAGGAGGTAGTGACGTACCCCACTCATCAGAGCTCTGGCGTCTGTCGTCCTTGCTGGGCGAAACATTTTCCTTTGCGACACCTGCAACGGGCTCGGGTCCTGCATCAATGGTGATGGTGGGCTGGCCGGTCTCGCGCTGGGCGGCGAAGGGGTCGGTTTGGTCTTTGGCTTCTGAGTTCTTGTTGGCTGACTGGATGGGTAGATGAGGGGAGATAAAAAAGGAGGTGGAGATGGAGAGGAAAGGGGGCAGTGAGGAGGAGAGAGGGGAAAGTACCTTCGGCGCGGGGTTGGGAGTCGTTGGTTGCCATTTTGAGTTTGAGGCTTTCGATGTATGGTCTTGAGGGGATAATGAGGTATTGGTTTTGGATGGAAGTGGATGGTTTTTGGTGGATCGATCTTTCTGTCTGCTGCTGAGAGGAGATGGAGGGATGGATGGAGTTTGATGTAGTTGGGACAGAGCCTTGTCGTAACCTTCCGTACGACGCCAACTGATTGTGATTCACTGGAAACCGCAGCCCCGTCCGACGTTGCCCTGACGTGATATCTTCTTGCTCTACGCAGTAATTCTCGATATCTTTCTCGTGATTCACTCTTACTTCAAAATGACGAAATTGAAGCTTGCGAGATAACGGCGAGAAAAACGAAGCAAAAGCAAACGTAAACGATGCCAACCTGACCTTATATTCCGTCACATCTCAGCTCCCCTCACTCGGTCACCAACCAGATAACCGTTGCTTGGTCTGGAGGGGCAGTGCTCGTGCCAGCCGCCGTTAAGCCGCCAGCGTGCCCTATTCTCGCGAATGAGGATACGCGTCTTTCTGTGAAGCCAAGATCGCGGAGGCGAATTTCTCGTGTCATTGGAGGAGAGGTCTGGGCACGGCACTGTGGCGGACCAGATCTCGGTGGCAGGAGTGCGTTGGACGCCAAGTGTGTGAGACTGGGAGGAAAGGAGGAGGGGTTCATGGAGATGTCCTGAGGAGGATGGGATGTGAAGGTGTGGGCAGGGTGGTGATTGGAGGGGAATGACGTACGAAAAATTCCTGGAATGAGATCGCGCCTGAGAAGTTATATCAGCTGATGTGTTTTGCAGATCACGATTGGGAAGGCCAATTCATTTGGCAGAGATCTTCAGGAGTTCATTTGAGTTTCGTTCTGCAGGAGTGAGAGGTCGAGGTTGAGAGGTCCAGAGTTGCCCTCCAAGTCTCACATGTTCCTCGTGGAGGCGAGGTCTGTACCACGCCTTCATAAACTCCCGCTCGTATAAAAGGCAGTCTGTAAACTTCAAGTCCGGACACCGCCATCTCCTTCGCCCATGCAAAGCATTGAAATCTCTCCCAGTTGTGTTCGAAGGAGGAAATGTTAAACAGCAGAGAGTGATGCGTGGATCCGACGAGCTGGGCAAACGTACTTCTGGGATTTCGCAGACTGTCCGGATCTGGCATTTCGAAAGCCACAATTTGCTTCAGGAAAGGCAGATCTCCACGGAGCCGCAGGGCCACTTACGGTCCATTCGTGAAATACCGAGGTCGAGGACCAGAGTTCATGATCTCTTGCATCTCGAAAGCAACGTCTCGCAATACATGGCGATCTTGTTGATGGGCACCGCGGATGAAAGTGGGCAAGTCCATCTTTCCCAGCCCGAGAATGTCCCGGGCAAAGCCGACGAACACCTTACGACAGCTATCAGACGGTGTCCGGTTATGCAAACTTAAGACGAGTGAGGGCAAAGGCAAGGTGCCAGCGATGACCTGCTAGCTCGAGGGAGTCTCGACAGGCGTGCAACACAGAAAAACATGGGACACGGGGACGTATATTGTGCGTAGACTTCTGTGAGGAAGTGGTCAAAACAATGTCCCCGCCAATTACCGAGGATCTGGTGAGATTTGCCGTTGGATTCTGGACGCGTGTCGGAGTCGCATCAATAGAATCCCCCCAAAAATGCTCTTGGAGCTCTGTGGAAGCCGGTTGAAGTCATGAAACGCCTGCGGGACTTCGGCTATGGCCATCGAGGACGACGACAGCTGGGTTGCCTCTATTGCTGTTGACATAATTGATGTATGGAAGGGCGGTGGTTGTTTGCAGGAAAAGAAGTCGACGCAAGGTAAAGCGCATCCGGCAGGGTTAAGGTTAGCAACAGCGGACGTAGCTACCCCACCAGAAGCTATCAATTATTCTCTTCCTTTGTCAATAACTTCACCAAACCTGGGTCTTCTAATCGCCCAGAAGGTTCCTACTCATATCAATTCGAAGCCCATATCAACATAATCGCAATGTCCACTCCACCAGCTCTCACGGACTCAGCCTCCAAGGGTGCCGGCGGCCAACAGGGGTCGAATTTCCAACTTCCTAAAGAACGACTCAGGTTAACTGTCTCTACACGATTGTAACACCTGTAGGGCATTTGGTTTTGTTTACTCTGCTCAATCTAACAAGTTCCCATCTTTTTAAGCCGGCTCAAACGCCAAGCTGTACACAACCGCCCCTTCACCATCTGCCTCACCACTCAACAACCCCTTCCCTCCTCGCGCCAGTACCAAGTGTACACCAGACTTTCGCCTTCCTCACCTTATCCACACCATCAAGCTCAAGTCTCACACCAATATCCCGCGCCCTGTTCTCTTCCCGCACAACTCCATCAACCATTCCCTCCTCCTCAACCGCAACAACCCACTCAGAAACCGTCGCCGTAATAAAAGTATCCCAAAAAGTCTCCCTCCTCGGCCTCGCCTTCAAATACCAAATGGCCCTCCTCCTCAATGCCGGATCCCGACACTTCTTCGCTACAAAATCAAGCGGCATCACGCTCTGCATATCAAAGAGGAACATTTCCTGCGCTCCTTCGTCTCCAATACTCTCTCCTTTCCCCTCCACATCCAAATGGTGAGACGAGAAGCACATATCTTGACCAAGATCCACGATTTCCAGAAACAAATCATGGTACTTGTCGTAACTTGTCTCGATCATGGTACCCATTGAACTCAACGCAATATAAGTAACCAGGTACTGCATCCGCTGCGCTGAGACAGCAAGACACTCCTTACTCCCCCTTGCCTTGCGCTTCTCATCAAAAAGCGGGCGGAAAGCCTTCATCCATCGTTCCGCCTGCTCGAACTTCTGCGCGCCCAGTTTCACGAACTCGGCTGTGTAAGGGACCGCCGCGTCGAAGTAGCTCAACGACGGCTTACTCGGAGTCTCTGAGGAGAGGGTGGGGTGAGAGAAAGGCGGCGACGGGGTGAGAAGGGCAGCATGCACCGTCCAACACGCACACGCAAAATGCATCGTCTGTCTGATCACCAAATTAAAATACCTCCTCGCCGTCCTGACATCCTCAAATACTGCCGGCATCGTTTCCAGCAAGTCTGCATTGCAGTCCAGCATCTTTAGATGTTCCGGCAACGTGTAAAAGTCAGTCTGGGTCATCGCCTGGACATCCAGCCGATCGAATGCGGCGACTAGATCGTCCTCGATCTCGCTCTTCATATTGCGGCTAGAATGCGGAAGCGCCTCACGATGCGATGCAATCAAGTTGACAGCTGTCTTCGTCTGCCGGTTCGCAGACTCGTAGTTCCCGTGGTACGTCTCGAAACACACAATAAGTAGACTCGCTACCAGCGCAGTCCGCAAATCATAGTTCGTATTCAACACCTTTTGCCGAAGACAATTAATCGCCTTGCTGTACTGGCTGAGTGCAAAGACGTGGTGATCCTCAATCTCTTTCGAAAGATTCGACTTAGTGCGTTTCCGGCCAGAGACGGCAGTCATGTCCAAAGCGCCGATAGAGATGACGGCATGTCGAATCGACTCATCGGCCTCTGAAGCTTGCAGCACAATCTGTTTCCACAAAGTAGGACTATAGAAACCACTCAAATGCTCCGCCGTCTTCGTGACGTAGAGCTGGAAGAAGCGATGCTCCTCCTGGCTCTGAAACCTTGACGCATTCACTTCTTTCAGCACCGTTGCGACATCGTTCTGAAAATGCCCATACGGAATGAGCGGTCGATTCGAGATCTTGCGCGGCCGACTCTGTTCCCTTGGTGGAGGTATGACAAGGAATCCATCACACTTTATTCCTGCTTCGTGTCAGTCGGCCCTCGAGTGATTTTCCTTTGGAAGCAAAGAGACCGAATTTGATACACCGGTTACACTCCGGCCGATTCTCATCACACTTCACCTATTCCCAAGGAATCGGAGTCAGCATACTTCTTTCAAGTATTTTCGGGAGTAGAATGTTCCAGCCGTTATTGGGCATTGCTAGTCGGATGTCCCGAGAGCTGTTGGACATTGCTGTGGGAGGAATAGATACTCCGAGAAGTTGGGACTTACTCTCCGCACCTTACACGTTATACACCCGGTCCTAACCTTCGGCCTCCTAGCCCTCTTCTTCTTCTCCCTCTCCTTCTCCCCCTTCTCCTTCTCCTCCTCCCCCTCCTCCTTCTCCTCGTTCACCTCGTTCACCTCGTTCACCTCCGTCTTCGGTATTGCGCGAAAAACAGGCGTCTCCATCCCTCACTTCATCGACTTGAACAAAAGATGAAAACAGACGGTGAAGCCATTGATATGTGCTTGCAGATCGCAGAAGGATCTGGACTTAAGTAAGACATCACATGAAAAGGTGGTTGAGCCGGCCTGCTTGGCGTCCCCACTTGGCTGACACAGCTCACTTAAACAGGCCATGGCTGGTTCAAGTGATTTTCAGGCGTTCCAAAGGCCAGGTACTTTAAGGCAGAGAACAATCCAAAAGATCCGAGTAACAGGCCAGGTGGAGAGGCCAAGCAGGCCAGCTGGGATACCTTCCTCTCCGTAAATAAGGACAAAACATATCTGCGCGACGCTGCATAGTAGCATTCTCGATACCTATCCGCGTGACTTTGCCAGTTCACGGGGCTACAGTAGAAAACCTCGATATAGCGATATCAATTTTATCGCCTTCTTCTAACAATACACCGAGGTATAATATTATTCCTCGTTGTATGGTTGTAAGTCTAAGGCTAAAAACACCACGTTTCTAGGTGGAATCCAAGTCCTGGCGAAGAATCTTGGCATAGTCTTGGCGAATCCTGAGCAAGATTTGCCTACTTTGGGTGTAGCTACGTTTTAGGTTAACGTGATATCTGGGTCTGGGGAGTGCAGGGGCCTCTGGGAGCGCCCCACCCCCCACTACATATGGTCTTGACTCTTGAGATTAGAGAGAAGAAAGAGAGGGCGAGAGAAGCCAGTTATAAGCCATTACTTGCAAGCTGTCTGCAAACACAGAAATTGCGCTGTTTGCCACGTGACAATGCGTTTTGTAACAGCATCACCCCGGTACTTAGGGTTTTAACCATGGGCCGCATTAGCAGATGCAATGCAAAGAGTAAAAGCCTGTACTAGATCCGATTCCGAAGCATTGATTTTATTTCGGAGCTGTAGAGGGCCGTTCTGAGTAAGTACTCTATAGCCAAAGATCGTCCGTGAAACCATCTTCATAATCAAAGTCCCATCCATCACTTATTGCAGAGACCTTGAAACCCCACCACATGAAGGAAGCTCTAGAACGCCCGTAACAAACACTCACTGCTCATTCATAATTCTCTTCAAGTTTATCTGCCATCTCCGTAAGCAGATCGCTGGTTAGGACACCGTGCTCTGCATTTGCCAAGACATGCGCAGGGATTCGATTACACTACAACCATGCGTCGCATAGCTTAAAACATGAGGGGCTTAATAAGTTAATTAAGATATATATACATATATAAAATGTATTATAATGTCTAAAGTGGAAATTATTTGGAAATGTCGGAATTGGTGGTATGTCGGAGTTGCTGCTACCAACGAGCGAAGCGAGGCAACCCAAGCAGCGTTGAGGCTCAGCCAACGAGTATCCCATGAGCCCTTCTCCCGTTAGAAGAAGCTGACTAGCAGCACGGGATAATAGCCCCAATAACGCCTGCTATGCAATGACTGCCGGGATTGGTTGCTGTACGAGACGGGGGAGTTGATGAGTGATGGAGAAGAATGAGACGGAGTTGGTAGTGAGGCTGTCGCTTGTGACTCGAATTGGATTCCTAATACACCGCTCCTGTGACATGGGAGGCTTTCCACGGTGCAGCCAGGAGGCGGCACAGCTCAGAGTCGAACTGTGAGAATCAATCAAATCACACTTCGATTCAAATACAGTTCGCAGAGTCGAAAAATGAAGCTGTAGAATTTGACTAAACGCAGCAGGCCCACACAAACCCGAAAGGGCCAAGAAAAGAAGAAATGCAAGCTCAGCGTCTCAAAAGCGCAATTAAATACTCAAACCACACGAAAAAATCAACTCGCTAGCCCCTTGCCCTTGCCAGCGACCTCAGGGACCTCCAAGATCGGAAACTCATCAACCTGATGCTCCTCAACGGGGCTCTCGTTCTCGGTACGACTCTTGGCCTCAGCCAAGCTCAACTGCAACGCGAAATCCAGATCATCCGCGGCAATAGGTTCGGTCTTCTTGCTCCCAGACCCCTTCGCCTTTGCTCGATTTTTCGAAGCCTGACTAGTCGATGGCGAGGATGACGCTGAACGACGACTCTTCTTCTGCTTGTACGTGATTGGGATCTCATACTCGCCGGACCCAGAAGCTCTCGGAGACCTTCCACCTTCGTCAACGCCATCGAGAAGCGAAAGACGGATAGCCTCCTCCAAATCATGTTCGAACTCATCGTTCATCTTGTATTTTGGCGGGGAGCCTATCGTGCCTTTGACGCTTCCTTCTGGAGTTACGGTGGCGCTGCTGGTCCAAACACTCTGCGTAGCAGAGCCCTCGTTGGCATCAGCTAGATAACCTGTATCACCCATGCGCCGCTCCTCGTCTTTTTGGAAAGCTTCTGCTGAGACCATTTCGGCATATCGAAGTGCTTCTTCTTCACTGAGTCCGCCCAAGCCAACGCCAAATCGACCTCGCAATCTAGCTTCTTCTCTCGATCTGCGCAATTTCTCCTTCTTGAGTTCTTCCTGTTCGGTCGCGATATAATCCATCAATGCTCCTCGGCCAGTGTTAGTAAATCGATCAGGACCGCTGTTGCTTCCACGCTCTCCTGATCGACGTAGGCGGCGCTTCTTGCTCTGATATTGATCAGCAGAAGACGAGCTGTATGACCAAAAGCGTAGATGTGTTCCGAGCGAGACCATGCCACGAAGTACTGTTGGATCCGGATCGATCATGATTGCTCCAGCAGCGTAGAGGTTGATACCTACCCCCTGGATCGAGGCCTCAGCTTGTACCAGCCTACGTCGAGCTCGGGATGAAAACCGCGAGTTTAATGTTCTAATGGGTTGAAGATTCGACGCCAAAGGGTCCCAGCTTTGGACAAGTCCATCATTACCACCATGTACAATATACAGGGCAGATACCGCAAGACAAGATATCTGTGGAGAATCCGTGTAAATAGTGCGCAGCGGGTGCAACTCGTTCACCAAAGCAGCATTCGGAGACTGAGGGCCTCTCATGTTCCACATGATGACGACCCCTGTCTTAGTCCCGACAGCAAGGAAGCGAGCTCTGTGGCCTGGAATGTGAGAGCCGGATACAGTAGCTTGATCAGAAGGAGTAGCAAAGGGCGACGAGAAGTTCGACTCGCCATTTACTGTACTCAGAGGGTCTTCGGCAATTGTCAACGTAGCATAAATGGACATGTCGATTGCACTTGTCGTTATCTCCACGCTCGGATGATCCTTCACAGACAAGATTGAAGATCGCCATTCTTCGACAAGAGTTGTGGATACCGTCTTGAAGGCCGGACTGCTGGGTGTACTCGGCGATCGATCATGGGATGACTTTCTTGCTGGGGTTGTTACCGTGCTTCCGCCGAACAGAGAACTTCTCTGGGTTCTTTCTGGCGAGGCGTTCCGGGGAGGACTTATTACAGTGCCTCCGCCGAAGAGAGAAGCCATTGTAGTTGCACGTGGTGCCAATGGAGGTGTCTTCGGGAGAGGATACTCCTCCAGAGAAGCTTGCTCAGACTTCCAACGCGTGAATCTTCTTATCTCTGCCTGCTCCTCTTCGACTCCGCACTTGATGACGAAAATACCTTCCCCGACTCCATTGCCATCATCACCTGCAAAGTCAACTTCTAGCCTTCTCCGCATGTCCCAACCTTCACATAACTTTTGAAAATGAGCTGGTCGATATCCAAGGAACTTCTCAATCTCCATCGTCTCAGCTACAATCTGGGTTCGGGATAGATTGGTCTTCTTTGAAGAGGATCTTGGGGAGTAGCTTCCATGGATTTCGGCTTCTTGGTAGGGATCATCCTTCGCAACACGACGAGATGACTCAACCAGGTTCCAGTATGCGGTACGACCAGCACTCCAGGCATGTCGGCCAGTCTCATTGTCTACATGACTGCCATCAATTAAGCCGGACGAAGGGGTCTCCGTAAGATAATACACTTCGCCGAGTGCGTTCAGTGCGACTGCCCAAATCCGGCCAGCCACTTTTCGCTTCGAATCATAGGAATCGTCAACTTTGATAGCGACAATGGGAACCCCGGGGCTGAGGACCCATTTCGCGGTTAGTTGACCGCGTCCAATTCGACGGCCATTGAGAGTCTCGGCGCCTAAAGAATGGGCTGTTACAATACCCAATGTGGAGCCAGTCAGCATACCAATGAGACCATCGGTCGCGTGAAGAACTGAACCCGATTTCGCAATCCACACTGCAGAGACAGCCTCGGTGAGTGCTGGGATTTTCGGGATACCGGCGTCATAAGCCACCAGATCCACGTGAGGCTGGCTCAAAAAGCGCCCACGCATCTCCTCTGAAGATCTAAAGTAAGATTGCCCTCCAGGAAACCCTTCACCGTAAATCATGCCAAAAGGCTGGCTGAGATCCATTGAGTTTGGCAGGCCGGCTGGTCCATCACCAGCTCCATATTGCGGATCGCCAACGAAGAGGTCCGCAAATTGAGGGAGTGCCTGTGGGTCCGAGAGGCCCCAGCTATCGATTCTGCCAATATTCGGATCGCTGGTACAAGCCGTCCCAGTCTCATCGGTACCGTGAATGAATCGAGGAGATTTCTTGCCATTGCTGAAGACAGCGTGGATGTGATTGACAGTGGCGAATAGCTGTGAACTGTAAGTGACGACTGCATTGGCATTATTGGCAGCACTGTTTGAACGAGAAGGAGCTCCATGGCCTGGAGCAAGCTGGGCAGGCTTTCCTCGAGCCAAACTTCGCAGGAGTCTAGTCCGGAGTATGTATTCGCTACGCCAGGATGCCAGTCCGGTCAATCTCGTGAAGAGCCGTCGTTCGGATCGAAGTTGCTCACGATCTTCTTGATCAGATCCGCGACGGTTCGGAAGTATCGGTGCGTCAATGGCATCCTGACCAGGGAAGAATCGCGAGAATGCGGTACGCCAGGCGTGAGGCGTCGTGACTAAACTGTAAAATCTTCTGGAAACAAGGGAGACTGCGGAGAGCGAAGCAGCAGGCAAGTGTGACAGGATGTGGGTCAAGACCTCTGAGAAATATCAGTCAGCCAAGAGTAAGAAGAAGGCGAGGTCTCATAAAGACACTGATATTTGGCATACCGTTAGGAAATTTTTCAAATTCAGTGCCATCGAACGCGTTCTTTCCCTTGTGCTTGATTACTTTGAAAACAGGGCCTTCACTCTGCTTCCTCGGTGGAGATGGAGACAAAGCATTCTCGTACTCAGAAATTCGTTGAAATGATGCCTTTGGTTTGTTCTCGACGCCTTGGTCCAGTCTCAATCGTCGAAATTCCGCTGGCAGACTCGTGTCCTCGCGAGATCCCGACTCCGCAACGTCTGCTGGGGGGCCTGGATCTGGTGACTCGACGCGTTCCTCTTCGAGAGGGTCGCGTATATCTGCGGGATGCAGATGGGCAGGGAGAAAGCCATGATGGGAGGCGTTGGAGAGTTCCGAGGCGTTGATTTGGGGATGGACGTCTGTTGATGCTTCGGTGGGCTCTGGTTGCATATAAATGAGGGTCGGGAACACGGCTTGAATTTTGACTGAGCCCGTGGTATCTGGGTCAGTCTCGTATTGGAGTTTGAGGCTTGATTGTGGTGGACGTCGCGAGATTCGTTCGTGTTGTTTTGGAGAAGAAAAGTTCTGGTGATGTTATTTCTGACGATTAGAAGAGACACTAATTTTAGCTTAGTTTAGCGTCATTTTCGGGGAAGCTCCCCCTATTCCACGTTTTCCTTCCTAAGCCGAAGATTTCCTGCAGTGACTTTCGCTTTGCTGTTTGTTCTCCATGGATTCAACATCTAACCACACATACATTCCTAACAGTGCACGAAGTTATCTATCACCAATGCCATTAATTATGCTTGAATACAATCAACACAAATCTCCTCCACAGTCCTCATCAAAGCATGAACAAATCGAGGCAGCGCACACCAGTGCTCTTTATACACTAGAATGTGGGGTTGGATTGCCATTACTGCCATTTTGATCTCAGTGGGCATCACAGTCGGGGGTCTAGTAGGACATCTAGAACATACGTCGTTGGCTAGCGGCCTCAAATTTTGTTTGTCTGATTATCGGCGAATTCCTCTTCCCCATTTCAAAGTACATATTTTCTTCTTGTAAATCCGGTCGAAATGGCGCTGCTCAGAACTAGGTATATGATTTTGACCATACCCGTCTCAATATCAGATTACGGCCGCCAACTATGGGGATTAACAAGGGGGGGTACTGGAGGGTAAATATCACCCAGAATCGTGCAACAAGTTCAACTCTGAGAGACAAACCACACTAACGAATTTTGAAAAGCATGTTAAGCGTTGCTCAAGGAAATTTTTGAGACCGCGGGGTTGCTCCCGCTTTGCGGGAGCCCAGTTTCTACCCCTTTGTCTAGAAGAAGAACATTCTTGGACCTTGGATTCGGATGTGGAGATCTGACATTGTATCTAAGTCAAAGATTGTTGAAAACAACTTTATCTTTTGAACGTTTGGATCAAAGCACCCTACAACGCTCCCCTTTGCTCGACAAACACACCGGTATCACACTCGATCCCGGCCAATACAGTTAGGCCATTGAGATACTCGTTGCACGTGGCGCTTCTAATGATCCAGCCATTGAGATCTTCTGCAATGGCGCTGCAAATCCGACTGTGTGGGATGATGAATTCGCCAGAGCAGTGAAAGAATTATCGTCCCGTACATCGCCGAAGTAGGAAGAAGTTAGTTTCTAGGCTCTTGCTCTCGATACTATGTATTGTTTCTCGCCCTCGCGTGTACCCATGCTCACGGAAGCTCGAAGAGAATGAAATGCCTCTGTGTTCGCATTTGTTCTAATCCTCTCATATAACACATCACTTTCTTCTTTGCTGCTATGGTTGTTGGCAAAGATGACGGGTTGTCCATACGAGACATTGAAGACAGAGCAGGAATACGATGGTTTGTTTGTGCTGGCAGGATACGAGGCAAAGAATATTAAGCTGGGGGACATTTCAGAACTTGTTTTTGCACCGTTAAGTCAATTTTTGAAGCACAGGAAGAAGAAGTTGGAGAATTTTGGTAGGGGACTAGGGAAGTTGAACGCGGCAAGATGTTTGTTTGGGTGGTGGCCGCCGAGTGGCATAGTTAGAGGCTTCATTGTTGTTGGGGGGAAGTAATTCCAGTTGTGCTATGTGCATTTCCATCGACGCACCTCGTTTTACTGGCTGTACCCCAGCAGCTTCGAACCGTACTGCGTGTCGGACCGTGCTTCGTGCTTCTCCAACGTCACTCCCAAACCAAGTGGCAGAACGGGTATTCTGCAAAGCAACGGAATGGAAACCACGGGAGTTATTGTTATCGTGCCGGGTGAGTTGGTACACCACAAATATTAGGAGGACTGGATTAATCACACCAGATAGACTTGGTAGATTGGTGACTTTAAAGATTTTGTTGGAAGCATCTACATCCAAAACGTTAATTGAAGCATGTAACTTCGAACTGTACGGAGTACGTTCCTTTTCTGTCCTATCCAGAAACACCAACGACAGCTCGGAGACCCATTACAAGCCAAACCACCTCCGGAAATTAGATCGCTGACAGCAGAGGAGAGAACATGGGATTGGAGGGAAATTCAGCTACCGCTTCTATGTAAATGCAGCACTAGTCTCCTCCAAACAATTAACTGCATTCTCCGATCACCGTTTCCCGCTGGAAAGCCCAGATCACATCGCCCTCCTTCAATATGTAGAATATTTTACGATCCTACCTCAAGAAATTTGACCTTGGATCTCACTTAAAACTTGGTGGCAGACCCACTGCCAACTTACCAAACTCTTTCAATGAGAAGTGGAAATACACAGTTCAACATACGGCCCAAAATGGACAAAAGGAGGTGCTCCAATGCTCACACATAGAAGTCTGCACTAGTCTCCACATCGAACCAAACATTCCCAGCATTCCCGGAATCGAGTACATCAAAGGAGATGTATTCCACACCTCAAAATACAAATACCGCTACCAATTATCCTAGCGCGATGTCCTCATCCTAGGATGCGGGGAAACCGCAATGGACATAGCCCACGAAACCATCAAAGCCGACGCAAAATCCACCACAATTTGCTTCCGCACGAATTTCTCTCCTTCCCAAAAGCTCACCCGCAGTGACAAGTGTTTGGGTGGACTTTCAAAGGCGGGCTGGCTGCACATCGACGGTCCCATCACGGATCTTTGCGAGACGGCGGATGTTCATCATGCCGTTGCTCTAAGAGCTGCATGCAGTGGTTCGTCCCACACTTTGTGACTAAACGCATCTTGGGGTTTTTGACGAGCACCCAAGCGGGCGAGAATCACCATGTTGGTGCGTTGGCAAGGAAACATTTGGGAGGGCATATGTGTTCCTTAATAAATCTACTAAAGCGATGCCGTACTCAAATAGACCTTGGAAGGGAAAACGAAATTGGTTTTTGAATGTGATTGGGAACAGGTACGATACGTCAGCCTCCCAGAGGACGCTCAGTTGGAGAAGTGGGTTGATACTTGCGCGTTCCCTATAGGAATCGACGAGACTGGTCGCGTCATTTCGAAGCAAGGAAACGCAGAAAAGACTGGCGACGTATGCAAGAAAGGAAGTGAGTTCAAATTGCATAATATACTACACCAGATTAGTCTCCACTTTTCTTTACCAAAATACAATTAATATTCTCAAAAGCTATAAACGAACATTCTCCTACCTCCATCCCCCTCTGCCAACCTCAAACGGCGCCAACATCCGCAACATCGTTTCTCCAACCCACCTTACAATCGCGTCTTAGGTTTGGTCCGCCCTGGCATCGGCGTAATCCCCCCAATCGCAGAACAGGAAGCAACGTGGTGGGTATCCCTCACCCTCTCCCGTATGTCCCTCTCTGCGTCAGCACCACACTACCATCTCCTCCTCGGCCCGTCCTCCA
This sequence comes from Hyaloscypha sp. PMI_1271, assembly GCA_021399465.1. Lineage (NCBI taxonomy): Eukaryota > Fungi > Ascomycota > Leotiomycetes > Helotiales > Hyaloscyphaceae > Hyaloscypha > Hyaloscypha sp. PMI_1271. The sequence continues at coordinate 37,634 of JAJTUS010000015.1, read as the reverse complement.
GAATCCAATATGGCGTCGATCACTCGGCCTACATGTCCACCCTAGCCAAAAACTTTGGCGACGCGCCCTCTGTACTCAACATATGGAAATCGCATGGATGGAGAGTCCTCTTAACTTATTAGTTTAGCGCAAGTCTTGTATTTTCCTACAGGATAATCAGACCGTTTACAGTTGCTGGTATTAAGGAAATCACGCGGTCGGAGCTTGAGGAGGCGATTTTAAGGAGAGGACAGTTGGGGAATTTGTTTTTGGGGTTACTCCTAAGGTGTTTTGTGTGTGTTTGAATGGTGTTGCTTGGCTGTTGGAAATCATTAGGTTTATAAGGAGGAGAAGGGTTTGTAGATTATTGGTGGCAGATATATGTACTGCAGTCATGCCCACTCGAAGATAGGCACTAGGGCTTAAGCTACTTTCCAAGGTATTGAACGAGTTAGCTGAGAATTGTGGAAATGTTGAGTGTGGGAGAATTAACGACGACAGACGGTAGCGGAGTTGGGTGGGACAGCAGAAAAAGGGGCTTTAGCGAGTATCACGTGCAAACACTTCAAAATTCCCACATGTCCATCAGATATTTACATGAAGCCATGATTCTTGTTTCTTTTTATTCTGTTTTACTCATTCCCGTTATTTATGTGTTCGGTGGTTTGTTGATATTTCTTGAAGTGTTGCGAGTAAACTTGCCTGCTTCGCGAAAGAGCAAGAGCGAGGAACATCCCCTCACAAGCCTTTCGCACACCTACCGTCTGCTTCCAAGTACCAAAAAGTTGATGAAAGTGACTGTATTTTTGTATTTCTGTATTCGAAAACGGCACCATACTGGAATTATCAATTGCTCAGTGAAGTCACATGGTTGCATTTTCAGAATTCTCAGCATTTCAACTCAATTTAGATTGACAGTCTAGGCTATTTACACCTTCCCCCTCGTATGTACAAGCTTTGACACTCCTCCTCTATATACTTCATCTATCATAAAATATTATTCGCACCGTCATAGACTCGTTATCACAGGCATCCAGTCTCGGGGTATATTCAAACAAATGATTCACACCCACCAAAACGCCAATTCCCCACCTGCTTTTCACATCAAATACCCAACACCAACCGCAATGCAAGTCCCAAAGACTCCGTAAGCCTTTCTTATCCGCGTTCCAGCCGCCCGGATCTTTTTTCTTTACTGCTCGTTAAAGTAGCCGTCGCACCCATGAAAGTCGCCGTCTTGAATCCCACCCCATTAGGTCCAATGCTGATCGTCTGTCCATTATATACATCCGTCACCGGGTTTCCCGCCGAGCCCGAACGTGAATGTCTTTCCACCTATTGCCACAATTCAAGAGCCCCTCGTTCACGAAGCCAGCGGCAGCACAAACTACCCAACTGAAGTAGCAGCCGACACAACACACGAGCGCTTCGAGTTGCCCGCTACGCTTTGGTTCGCAGAACTAGACAGCGACTCAGGAACCTGGGAAGGAACGACCGCAAACGGGACAGCCGATTCCACAGGCTTCTTCTCATACGAGCGAGCAAGGAGGAAAATCGAACGCCAGCAAACAGCAGCAATGATGGAACTGCAGACGGCCCCAGTGCAGGAAATACATCCAGTCGAGAGGAGCGAAATCTCGTCTGACTAGTTACGAAACTCTGCCCCTAGCGAACGTAGATGCGGAACCTTCAAAAGTTTGACTCTCTCTTAGCATATGATTTAATTCACTCAGATCTAACTATGCACAGATATCTTTGTAGAGGCTATTAGCACCGCCCCGTCACGCAAGGGAGGAGATAACGAACCATGCGACCTTGATGAAGATAATAAAAGGTGAGTTTATACAGTATGATTAAAGAGGGACCGGGCATTATTAAAGCGACTACCAAATGAGTTCTGTGTTTTATTTGATTCAAAATCAAATTACAATAAGGACGGAAGTTATTATTTCAAACCTTCAAGCACGCAATGCGACAAGCGCCAGAACCACCATATGCCGTGCCTACAGATTCCTTTGGCCAACAGGGGGGGGAAATCATTAGTAGAGGAGATCACTGCCACTGTACTATGGGAAGGATCACGTCAAGAAGTTAGGCCGCTGCTCATAGTAATAGTGCGAAGTGTTGGTGTTGTGGTCTAAGCTAATATATACCTGATACTAAGTCGGTGTGATCGTATAGATGTGCAGTTTCATTAATTTTCAGCTTCTTCATAGATAAAGTCAGCAATATCTTTGCCCTCTATTTTGCATCATTATCTATCACCACAATGAAGCTCTCACTGGTCTCTGTTCCTGCCCTCCTCGTTGCTTGATGCTCAGCGAGCGTGCACATTGTCGTTACTCGAAATCGGGTCATTCCCGATACTGACGCCGACGACGCCTACGGTGGCAAAGTCGTTCTCTCAGGCCCCCTAGACGGTACCTACAACAAGCCATTGATTCTCGCCAATACATGCCCCGATCGTCTTGTTTGGGTCAGGGTGAATAAGATACGGGTTGCCTGAGGGTCACTGTGGCATATACTACCAATCATGGCAAATGGGCCTTCGCCTTTGAATGTCATGCAGATTGGGCACTGCGTAGTCATGATGCGCTTTAGAGAGACGAAGAGAAGAAGGGATCTTGGAGGGAGGGGAGAGGAGAGGAGAGGAGAGGAGAGGAGGGAGGGGGGAGTTGGAAATTGCCGGGCAGATTCACAGTAAACAAAACAAGCCAGGTGTGTCCTCGCTGGCCAAAAAGTTCAAAATCAAATGGTAACAACTATTATCTAAAGTTATATCCTCCTTCACCCTTTATTCTCCTATGATATGATATAGTTAACACTCAGAAAGCTGGTTCTGACACATATTTCTCATCACTTGGGACCCTTTTTCAATCCTGCACTAAATTAAACCCCTGCTCCTGCCCATCTTGATCCATTCTAGACTGCCAAAGCCCCTCATTACCCCTTTCTCGGTCTTCTATGCTCCATTAATCTCACTGTAACTCATCAAAACCTCAAAGCGCCTCTAGCCGGCGCAGCAGACCTCGAATCACTCCTGAGAACTTCCCTCCATCCACCCTTGACCCTCTCCGGCTTCCTCACTTCCCCTTTCCTAAATTTCTGACCAATAAAGTTCGCCATCTCCAACTCTTCATCCTTTACAATCCCAGGACCGAAGAATCTCGCATTACGTCTATTACTCTTCGGCGGCAGTGCCTTCGACTCGGCAGCCTCCTTGGTGAGGCTTCTAGCCCTCCTTTTGGATTTGGATCGTCTGATGCAGATACAGCAGAGGCATGCGAGAGACAGGATGGTGATCAAGATAAGGAAAATAATCGCGATGATGCTATTTACAGAAAGTTTGGCGCCGGCGATGTAGGTTGAGGGTGGGAGGGGTGGCACGAAACGTCGCACCAGGGCGTCGTGAGCTTGGCTTAGAAGATTGGGTTGGGGAGGCATTGTTCATGCGATTGATCGAAGAAGAAGCCCAAATTTGTTCAAGGCAAGGGATTGTAAAGCAGGAGGAGGTATAGAGAAGAAGTCAAGCAGAGAAACAGAGGGGCAGTAGGAAGTCATGAAGTGATGGCAGCCTGGCAGAGCCTCGAAAATTAATTCTTATTCCGGGCTTGGGGTAATATCAAGACGGCGCTCTGCTAGGCTTTGCTCCGACTTTGGCTAATACGCTGGTACGTCAATCAATAATATTGGCAGGTTCCGAGTCGTGTGATGAATATCGGTGGTCGGGAGGAGACGCAGGTGGTTACGCGGATGCCTGGCATGTCTGGAGGCTGAGCTATTGGAGCCCGCCCACCACTCAAGATAACCCGACATGGCCAATTAGATCCACAGAAAATGAAAGGCAGAAAAAGCAAATTGTTGGACTAAGAGAAGAAGTAAGGGGCATGAACAGCAACCCCTAATTGAAGTTCTCTCGCGTCTCTATCGTCTCGCTACGTTACATGTCTCTGCCCCATACAGATGTGAGCCTCCGAGACACGGCTCAACTCAAGGTACTTAGCCCCATGTGAATCTACTCCTCGTCGATGAAAACTTCATCCAATCTCATAACGTCTATGTCAAATTCAAAACCATTGCCATTTGTCCACAAGTCACTGACCAGCGACCCCCGACTTTGGCCCTCGTTCGGCGGTAAGATTTCGAATCCAGAATTCCAGCTCAGCCATTCAGCCATGTGAGATTGTAAAAGCTATGCCTTGGCGCTCTCAGTTTAGAGAAGTGCTCTGGTAATCGCAAGTCTTATAGGAGTCGTCTGATAGATGGTGGGAGCGTCTTATATCCACGAAATGTAAGGGAGACGGCATATTGGTATCGTCGCGAGTCACGATAAAACATCCCTACGCAACGTAGACTGGGTTCTCTTCGTCTCCACTTTGGCATCGCGCTTTATCGTGATAAGTTTTGTCGCTGGGAGAGGACCTTGTCTTTTCTATATACTATGTGTTCCGAACTAGAAATAGAAATGAACATAAACAAACTTTGCATTAGGGCCACTGAGCCAAAGGCACGAGACAGGAAGGAATAATCTCTATTGTTCCGCATGCTGGGCCTGGGACATAGAATGCACAAAATTATGATTCAGCTGCTGTGATACAGACGTAGCTTTCAGAGCTATGGCGCCCCGAATGCTAGCAAGAAATGGGTATCTATTCTACACAAATGCGCCTTCGAAGTAGCAGAACTCCACCATGTGATTTTATAAGAACGCCAACTCCGTGTGCATGCTCCTTAGTGCTGCATTTCGCTGCCATAGAAGCCATGATCCGCCTGATCGAGATTCATGAACTGCGACATATCGCCATCGAACGTGCCTTGTTGTGGTCTCTGCTGCTGTTGCGCTTGTTGGGGTTGAGCTTGCGATTGATCGTCTGGAAAGACATCATCTGCAGGCGGACCATCCAAACCTCGACTGACTTTGAAGTTGAGGGGAACAGCCTGACCCAAGGTATCCCTCCTATTCTTCTTCCTCTGCTCTGGAACGGCATTGTTGTCTCGTCTTCCGTTCATGAACTGGCCTACATCGCTTGTTTTGCCCTTGTTGACATCTTCCTGAAACTTGTCTGGGCCACGTAGAATAGGGAGAAGTGTGTGTGTCTCGTACCAGCGACCTTTGACATCAGCGAGCCCTTTGCGTGCAGCCGGTTCAAGTAGTCGCCACTCATACCACATTCCCGTCGTCGCCAGATGCGCGATCTCATTGCGGTATCGAAGATCCATGCTCATTCGTGGAGGGAGATCGGGGTTGGTGGGCCACTCTTGAGGGTTCTTATACGGTGTTGGCATTTCAACAAACTTATAGACATCTCCAACAAATGTGACGGCTGATGCACCTTCAGGTGTGGTTTTCTCAATGAGTTTGTGGATAATCAGGACGACGATATCAGGAGTCGGAACACCAGGAGCTGAAGTGCGGACACGAACAGGTTCACCAACCCAGATCTTCTCCGCGCCGAAGAACATTCCATTGTAGTGAACCTCCCCTGGGTTTGCAAGGGCCTTTTCGTTACGTTCGAAGAGGGAGTATGATGCGTCGATGACCTTTGCAGCGAGAATACTGCCGTCAACAATATAATCCATAATGTGGCCGGCTTGGTCGAACTCCCCTCGAACAACACGATCCCAAGGAACCTGGTCGAACATCATATCGTTGAGTTGCACGACTGTAGTAGGTGGCACACTCCAAGCTAGCCATGGTCGAAGAAGGCACTCATCCTCCTTGATCTGATATTTCTGCTGTTGATGGGGATTCGAGAGAGGTTGTACGAGGTATCGAGGTTTATTATTCTTCAGCCCCCTCTTTGCAATTACTCCAAGTCGCCAATTGCTGCCATTGTTGAACCAAACGAGTTCACCTGGACGATAGATGTATTTCCCACCCGGAGCAGCATCTGCCGTCTGTTCCTTTGACATCGTGGCTGGGCCAGGCTGAAATGCAGGTTTTGAAGGCGCCGCGGAGATAGAAGATGGCGTGTAGTTGGTGGTTGGCTTTGGTGCTGCAGACAACGTTGGGGGGTGGAATTTGACTTCAGCCTTGAGCTCACTCTTGCCAGAGAATGCTTCTGGATCCTCATCCCCATCTGGTGAACAAATCTTACAGGAGCAGTTCATGGGATCACCGTCTTCGTCTGTCGCAAGCCACAGAAGGTGTGGAAAGAAGTCCGCGGGGCTTCTGAACCTCTTCTTTCGTCCTTGCGGATGTCCGTATAGGTAGGCATCCTGACGCTCAAAGACACCAGCTGCGTGCTTGCCTTTCTCTTTCTTGCTCTCTGCTCCCGCCTTCTCCACATTGTATTTGACATGCTCCCACAGTACATAGCCTTCAGGAAACTCTTTGAGAATGTAATTTCTGTCTACGCAGAGTTAGTTGTGATCCGCGAATCTACGAAGTAGCATGCTGGCACATGATGTTATGTAGAGAGTGAAGCTTACCGGCATGCGCCTTTCCACCAAGCAGATGCATTAACATGCCACCAAGCTTCCGTCTCCAATCCACATGCTTAGCTTCGTCAACCTCCAGCTTCTTATAGCAATCGACATTTCCATTAGCATCTGGAGTGTCATTCATCTGCTGTGTGGTGGGCTGGTTGACTTCCTTCACACCAGATCTAGTAGCCACTTCGAATTGGCCATCGCTCCGGTGGATAGTGAGAGGGTAGTAGGGCGCCATTGTGAAAAAAATGGTCTGTTAAGTGCAGACGCACAGAGATCAAAGTCTCATTAGAATTGCAGCGACAAGCACATGTATGGGACTAAGGTTGTTGAGCTCTCGGAGAAGACCACGAGGCGCCCCGGAGTATTTGTCGGGCCGAGAAGGAATTTCTACCGGGCCGGGAGAATGTGGATCACGTGTTATGACATAATATCCACCCCCTGGAAATCCACAAGTCGGGCCTGCCAGCTTTGCAGACAACATAAAACGGTCCTCTTCTTTGTCCAATTCATTGGTTGACTTCGAGATGCATTGAAAATATACCTATCCCCAACATGCCAAAGCGCTCTGAGTATATTCCGAAGTCATATATAGATTAAAAACACACTAATTTGCTCCAAGGACGAGTTTACACATGGCTGGAAAACTTTCCATATAAGCTATACTTGCTTAATTTCAAACTGCTCGAAAGTGACCTCGTTGTTTACTTTTTCAGAAACTGCTGAGAAAGCCAAGGGTACCACTTACAGCAGTTGCCGTGCATTCATGGAGGACAAAGGCGTAGAAACCTGCTTGGCAAAAGGTGTCTCCCACCATTGAAAAAATAACATTTATAGCCATATCTGGCTCATCTTCATTCATACAACAATCTCTGGAGTGAATCCCCTGACCGCATTGCTCGTTAACCCCGTTCCCCGGCAGAACGCAATCCAACGGTCTGATTCGCTGGAGTGAATCTAATAAAAAAACGCGAGGCGAACGCGAAACCGAATGCAGTCGAGTCAGTCATAAATTCTACCTGTTCACATTCCAACCCCTCAGCCTCTCACCAACTCCACCGAATGAGCATTGCGGTCCCAACAGGGAAAAGACTCGATCTACCACAAGATCTACGTCTCCCTAACCGCCATACTCCAGGAAGTCAATGGAATTGCTCGCAGACAATTCCCTGCAACTTCCGCCGGCGCACGCGTTTTCGTAAATACTCCGCGAAGACTTCAGCCTCATCTCAAAACAAATTCACCATCTGTGCAACATTGACCACACACAACAGTCATCAACATGCAGTCCCCGAGTTCTCCAGATCCCCTCGCTCAGACGCCTGTCGTTCAGCGCACAACTGCTTCGAGCATCCTTGCCAAGTTCCTTCCAGGCGTCAGAACTGAACACAAGATGGATACCACCCAACGAGCCGATAAAGTTCTTCGTCCAAGGACTCCAGCCAAGTATGCTGAGTCCGAATCATCATCTGCGCCGATGGAGACTCCCCCGAGCCAACGATTGATCGATCTGACCGACAATGACTACGAGGAACTCCGAATTCAAGCGCCACTGCAAACCCCCCCTCAAGACCAAGAGACCATCGAGTACGCACCACCCTCGCGGTCACGATCGGGACTGCGACGACCAAAACCCAATACCTCCTTGAAGGCGAGCGAGAATGGCTTCTACCAGCTAGCTCCTGCACGACCCAAGCCATCGAAGCAGAATGGGGTTGGAGCGGACATCAATGGAATCATTGTGACACCAGTGGTTAGTACGAGGGTTGCCATTCGACAGGAGATTGCAAGCAAGACCGCCAAATACAGAAACCAGTTCCTCATTGACAAGAAGGATTTCTGGCTCCCGCTCTTGCCTCCGCACAACTATGTCAAGAAGCTGGTCGACCAAAATGAACAGTTATCTCCCGCTGAGCTAGCAGACCTCCCCACCGTTACTCCCTACGAGGAGATCGACCGTCAACCTCGCGGAGTTACCGCCGTCATGAAGCCATACCAGCTTTCCGGCCTCTCCTTCATGGTTTATCTTCATCGAAATGTAAGCATTCTCCATATTCACTAGATATCGAAGCTGACCATAACAGGGTTTGTCTGGAATTCTCGGTGACGAAATGGGTCTTGGAAAGACACTGCAAACGCTCTCGCTCATCCAATACCTGAAGGAACATGATCCAAAGGCTGGCAGTGGAAGATTGCAACGACCATTCTTGGTTGTCTGTCCTCTTTCGGTCCTTAGCAGTTGGATGGCCGAAAGTAAGAAATGGACACCCGGCTTGAAGGCTATTCGCTTCCACGGCCCTAAGCACGAACGAGATCGCTTGAAGAAGATTGTGGTTGGAGAATTGGACATTTACGGCAACCTGACTGCCCAAGCAAAGGCGAAGATTAAATCCCGACGAACTGCTGCTGGCAAGACTGTAATCTCTCTGGATACCGACTCCGAAGATGAAGACGATGTTGGCGTTGACTTGGTCGTCACCACATATGATTCCTTCAAGGCCGAACAGTCATGGTTCAAGACTGCCTTCGTCTGGCGATACGTCGTACTCGATGAAGGCCACACTGTCAAGAACCATGCGTCTTTGACTTCGAAGTCTCTCCAAGGGCTGAGGGCCGAGTACCGCTTGATTTTGACCGGAACCCCTCTGCAGAACAACCTTTCCGAACTCTGGTCGTTGTTACATTGGCTCTACCCAGAAGTTTTTATCGATAAGACCAATGAGCTATTCGACACTTCATTCAACCTCTCCAAGGGTCAGTATTCAAGCACTGTCCTGGATGATGCTCGTCGCCTGCTTGAGCTTATTATGCTTCGCCGGATGAAGAATTCCCCCGGTGTTGATTTGAATCTTCCACCAAAGACCGAAGTTCTTTTGTTCGTCCCGCTTTCGCCCATGCAGACATTCTGGTATAAGCGCATGATCACCAAAGCCGATCAAGGTCTCCTGGATGAATTGTTCAAGGGGGTGAAAGACAAGGAAGAGGAGAGCATGCGAACCCTCAAGATGATTGAAGAGCGCGAGGCTCAAATGGACAAAGTTGAAACCGAGGCACTAGAAATACTCGGGAATGATGAGTTGGTCGGCACTGATGCATGGAAGGAGACCAAAGCGATTCTTGAGCAGACAGTCCAGCGAGAGCATGAAGGTGAAGAAGCTAAGGAAGGCAAAAAATCTGACTGGCAAAAGCTGATGAACCTGCTTATGCAATTGAGGAAAGTCTGCAATCATCCCTACCAGATCCTGAACGCCGAACCAGATCCATACCATACTGGCGATCACGTTATCACAGCATCTGGAAAGTTCATCGTTCTGGATAAGTTAGTTAACGAGCTCGTCATTAAGCAAAAGAAGAAGATCTTGATATTCTCCGGCTTCACCAAGATGCTGGATTTGGTTGAAGAGCTTCTGTCACTCCGAGGTGGTGATGGCTCGCAATTCCGCTCAATGCGCATCGATGGTGGAACCCATCGAGCTCGTCGCAACCTAGGTATTAGACTGTTCAACGATCTCAACAGTGATTACCGTGTCATGCTGATTTCTACACGAGCTGGTGGACTTGGAATTAATCTTGCTACGGCTTCTGATGTTGTTCTCCTTGACCAAGATTGGAATCCTCAAATTACTCTTCAAGCTGAAGCTCGTGCGCATCGCATTGGCCAAAAGAATCCTGTCACGGTCTACAAACTTGTTTCGCAAGGAACAGTCGAGGAGCAGATGATGGGGCGTATCCAGAAGAAGCTCTACCTCTCGGCAAAGGTCACAGAAGCCATGCGAGACATACACACCAAGTTTGGCTCTGGAAAGAAGGGCAAAAAAGGTGTTGCAGCTGCGGAAGACGAGGATATGCCTCAGCTCAATACAACACAACTCATGACATTGGTACGCCGTGGTGCCTCTGCCATCTCAAGACCTGAGATTGACGTCAACGAGATGTTGTCTTGGTGAGTTTGATTTTCGCCTGGTACGTACATTGCATATTGCTAACTTATATCAGGGACTGGGAGAAGACTGTTGCGATGTGCAAAGACAAGCCTGCAGATGTCAACGTGAAGAAGGATGCTATCCCAGATGCAAAAGTCGATGAGGAAGCAGAGCGAATGTGGCTTTCCGAGATGGAGCGTGTCGAGGCGTCGATCTTCGAGGGAAAGAAGTTGGCGAAGATGGCGAAGGGCACGAACCGAGACATCGCTGCAGAGTATTTTAACAAGGCAGACCGACGCGTTGGCAAGAACACCACGATCATGGTCGACGGCTTCGCGATCTCGAAGGAGTCGATGAACTGCGGAGATTGGGAGGCAGTTCCGACCATGGCTGGCAAGGATCCTCGTCTTGCGGAGCGGAAGCGCGAGAAGAGAGCCCCGATCATACCTCAAGAGCATTGCCAGGTCTGCATTGATGGCGGTGAGCTGCACTGCTGCCAATTGTGCCCTCGAGCTTACCATTTCGAATGTCTCGAACCTGAGTACCAGTCAAAAGCCAAAGGCTGGTCCTTTAACTGTCCTCAACATAGGTGCTTCGATTGTCACCAGGGAACTCAAGATGCAGGCGGCATGCTCTACCGCTGCAGATGGTGCGAGCGCGCATACTGCGAAGACTGCATGGACTTCGAGGAAACCACTCTCATCGGCAATACTCTGCAAGAGTACGAATTGCTCGGTTACCCCGACGTGGAACAAGCCTTCTACATCCAATGCTCTAGTTGCACCCACAATTTCAAGGAGAACCCTAGAAACGCCAAGCTCTGTTCGGATCTCGCTGACGGCATTAGTCTTGCGTATGAGAGCAGATTCGGTCAGTTGTCACGGGAGACGAGCACAAGAGCTGGCAGTATGACGGATGCGACGACTGTTGAGACAACTGGTATGAACACGCCGATAGTCATTGACGACGATCGCGACGAAGTAACCCCCTCCTCTCGCAAGCGGAAGATGCAAGAATCGCATGGCGTCAATCTCCCCCTTTCCCCGGCATCAAAGAAGGGTAGAGTTGGCGTTGAATTTCCAAAGTTTAAGTATCCAAAATTCGAATGAATGGGTTTGATAGATGGTGGCGTTGGTCGGCGTTTACAGAGGGAAGTTCATGATTTGTTACAATTGATTTGAAACGAAAGGCGGAGGCTGATTTGCAGTATGGCGTTGGGGTACATCTCATGTCTATGGCGTTTCGGTGGACGGTCTAATTGTTGCCTTTTCTATTTTCTTGCATATGCCTCCTACATTTGGCTCCGTGGGGGTGAATGGAATAGCCGCGTGGCTATTCGCTCCCTGGTGATCTAATCATATCTGCGTCTTGCAGGATTGAATTTGATCCAAATGCATGGGGCAACATTGTATTATGCACTAGAGATTTAGAGACAGATGGTGGGCGGATGGCTCTAGATGATAGAGGGCTCGGGCCTACTCTGTACATTTGAATGGAAATCGGATCGACTGATCTTCGGAAACGCTCCCCCTTTCTTTACGTTCCTGCTGTGCCGTGCCTTTACTTTGATCATCTTTGCATTTCATTGGCGTTGGGTCCACTTTTCAGTCACAGAGAGTCGAGGCATTGCAGAAACTGGTCATTCATTGGTTACTCGAGTTTTTAAGGAAGAAGCTTTCCACCCTTGCAAGAAAGGTGTGTCCCATCCGCTGTTGATACCAGGGAAAGAAAACAAGGGAATGGATACAGATAATCAAGACGCCTCGCCGAGTTGATCTCTAAGAAAGTTGGCATTGCACGAGTATTCGAAGCCAAGGCATCTCGCTGGCCATTCCTTCGGCTCCTGGACGTTGGCGCTGGCCTCTGCTTGCTTTTTTCCATGCAGATTCTGAAGGCAACCTCAAGACAATGGTGGTTGGAGCCAGAATTTTCAATCGCAGTACGGAAAAGCGGAATAGAAATCCTCAGCGGGTCCCTCACGAGGGTTCCTTTTCAGGCGACAGCCACCAACCGTACCTGACTCCATGCGGGCGACGATGTGACTTGAAGCGACGTTGTGGAACCTAAGGAGCCATCTCATTGAAGGGAAACTGGCCATGGATGCTACACAACTGCGAATGCGCAAGAAGTCATCCGGTGATCGAGGAGGTTGTGTATGTTTGAAGCTCGCAGCCCCGCTTGTTCCCGCCCGTATTTACGAGCCCGATTCCCTAATAAGCGAAATTGCCGCTCAACTCATATCGACTGCTTGTTCCATCTAGTTCATCGAGTTGACAATAGACAGATTCTAGAGAGGTTCTGTCGATTGCTACTCTTGAGTGACGAGGACGACCGAGCTGATTCAAATGAATGAGTGTCAACGATGAGGAAGAAAGGAATAAATGATGGGGAAGGGTGGGGAGGGTTTCAGCGGAGTGAAGCCCGGAAGATGCACTGATCTCTGCCGAGCCAGCCGTTCGGTAGGCTTTGCCCCTTGTGGAAAGCGCTATTTACTTGTATCTCCAGCTTCTCCCAGAGCGGCAGCTGTGGCTGATCGGCATGTGCTGTGAGCCTGTGAGGCCTTCCTTGCCACTTTCATTGTCGTTTTGTTCGGTGTGAATGACAACCTGAGACTCGACACCCCTTTTCCTTTGGCGAGCTTATTGTGTCACATAGAAAACATCAAAGCGAGGGGACCCTAGACCGTTCGCTCATCAACGAGATGTATTTCCTCCACTGGGAATTGCGAGCTTGTTGATTTGTCAAAACCTATCGAAGCATCCTGCCATCCTGACCTAGGCCTCCACGCGCCTCCAGTTAGTCGTGATACACCCAAATCCGGGCCGAAAATCAATGTTTTTTACATTGACTTCCATGGCAGTGACGATAAAGTTTTTATAAATTTATCGAGGGTAATACTATGGACTGCGCATTAATTGATGTTATTTTTTAAGGGAACCTAAGTGTGCTGGCTGTTAAGAGAGTAATGGGGGTTTGATTTTCGGCCCAGATTTCGGTGTATCGACTAACCGGAGGCGGGTGGCCTCCTCCCCGCACTACTGCCGAGGCCTGATTTTCAGCTCTGCTACGAGCGGAGAACCGAGGCATGAGGAAGAATTTGTTCTAGTGCAACCACGAATATCCTCCCATTCGCGAATTTACTAGTCTATTGGCGACTAGCACGTACTGTAAGCCAGTGATGAATTTATATCCCCTGTTTACTTAAAATACAAAAGTCTACAACAGTCTCCTCGAATCAGGTCATCCGCATTTATGCAGCCGCTAGCGTGGCAATGTCTTACCAGGGGAAGGGATACCAGTCGCGAATACCTTATTATTTCCGGTTGGCATATGCCAGTCACGAATCCTACTTAGTATACTAGTAAAGTATATAAGCCTATTCTTGACTAGCATATGCCAGTCACGAATATGCGGCTGCTCAGTTGGCACGTGCCGAAAAAGTGGAAAATAAGATTAAGTGTTGATTTAATCTAGCTACTTATCTATACTGTAAAAAAAAGGAAAAGATAGAAGAATTCAAGTTATAATTAATACGGGTGGTGCAAAGTATTAGGAATGCCTTACCCCTACTTTACACTTCGCGTATTAATTAGACTAACTCCTAACTGGGCCAGTGGCTAATGTGAGGTTATTCCCGGGTGGCATACGCCCTTCGCGAATGGCCTCACATTAGCGTACAACTTCGTGACTGGCAGGTTACATTTACGAATGGGACTTGTTAGTCACGAAGATACGCCATTCGCGAAGAGGAGGGTGCTATTCGCGAATGGCGATATTAGTGGGAGGGCTAGAACGGATCTTGATACCAGAATGCAACCCTATTCAACGGTATGGTAAATCTCTTTCTTCTTCATGTATGTTCTCCTTCTTCGTATGTCATGTCATTTTAGTTGTCGTAGATTATTACCACCAAAGTTCGTGCATCAGTCAGCGGCTGAAGATGGTGGCAGCCAGACGGCAGACACCCATTGTCGTGGGGGTCGGCGACATCAAGAACCGCTCTACGAAAGTCGAAGATGCGATTGAACCGATGCAGTTGATGCTCCAAGCCATTCTCAAAGCGATCCAAGATACCAATCTATCTGCTTCCGCAACGAAAGAGCTGCAGTCGAAGATTGACAGCGTGGGTGTGGTCAATACCTGGACCTGGGTTTATTCTGACTTGCCGAGGCTCATTTCTGAGGAGTTGCATGTCAAGCCGAAATATCAGGTGTTAAGCCATCATGGGGGTGATTCGCCGGCGAAGTTGTTTGGTCAGGCAGCGAGGAGGATTTCTTTGGGGGAGAGTAAGGTGGCGATTGTGACAGGTGGGGAGGCTTTGGCATCATGTAAGTTTTCTTCCGTTGGATAATGGGGGTGCTGAGGAACGAAGTGGGCGCATGTGCTGCTGCTGGGAAGTTGCCTCCTCCTGGGTGGACGAAGTCTGGCGAGAGTGGCAAAGGAGTGTCTGTTTCTGACATCTCGAGGTTTGGGGAAAGTATGATTTCCCGATGATTAATTGAGCCGGCACTTACTTTTGTAGATCTTGGTACTCTTCATTCTGTGGGGTTGCCTATTCACGTGTATCCGCTGTATGAAAATGCATTTAGAGCACATCGGCGGCAGTCGATACAGGAGAATAATAACGAGTCCGCTGAGCTGTATGCGGATTTTGCAAAAGTTGCGGAGAAAAACCCGCTGGCGTGGAATTTTGGTGAGCCTGCTGCGACAAAAGAGATCATTGCTACTGTTTCGAAGAAGAATAGGATGATATGTTTTCCATGTATGTGTTGGCTTGAATTCTTGGACGAGTCTAATGCATATAGATCCTCTTTTGATGAACGCATTTAACAATGTCAATTTGGCGGGAGCATGTATCCTGACTTCGACTGACTATGCAAGAGAACTCGGCATTTCCGAAGATCGTTGGATATATCCACTTGGTGGAGCAGGGACGAGCGACAGTAGAAATTGTAAGTATGAAAGTCAAATTAATATACTTCCATTGATGTGTTCCAGTTTGGGAGCGGCCGAATTTTCATTCGAGCGCCGCAATATCAAAATCACTTGATGAAGGATTGAAGTCCTCAGGACTCACAAAAGAACAGATAGACATCTTTGATTTCTACTCGTACGCTTTTACGACTCCTTTCACGGTCTTTCTAATACCTCCAGGTGCTTTCCCATCGTACCAAAACTCGCATGTCAACATCTCGGTATGCCGATGACGAAACAATCCAAACCCATTACGCTTCTTGGAGGTCTAACTTCCTTCGGAGGAGCAGGAAATAATTATTCCATGCATGTAAGTGTCCCTCCTGCCCTCCTGGAATTTTCTGACTATATGCAGGCCCTGATCGAAATGGTGCGCGAGCTTCGGAAAGGAAAAGCTCGAAACGGGCTGGTCCTTGCGAATGGCGGAATGGTGACTTATCAGTACGTGGTCTGCCTCTCGAACCAACCTCCGAACTCTCCGTATCCGGATCTTAATCCACTTCCTGATCTTTTGGAGGATCAGCGAGTTCCTACCGTGGATGAGAAGGCGGAGGGGGAGGCAGTGATTGAGGTGAGTTCCTGATATGTGTAGAGGGTAGGGCTGACTCTGTAGACGTATACTGTTGAATTTAATCGTGACGGGAGCCCTGAGCGAGCTTATATTGTTGGGCGATTGAGGAATGGACATCGATTTCTTGCGAATGAGTGGGATGAGAATACATTGAAGCAGTTGGTGAGTGCTGTGAAGGAGCAGGTAGGGAGGAGTGGATTTGTTAGAAAAGGGCAGGATGGGAGGAACTTATTTGCCTTTAACGAGATTGGAAAATTATGAGGCGCTTGAAGTTATAAAACCATTGAAAATATATTCAAGATGTGGAGGTGTACCTGCCACACGTTGTCGTGACTTGCCTCGGATATTGCGTGCGATTTGTGACACACCTCCTGTATCAATTAGCCTGAATGTCTGATCACAAATTAGAACATAAAGTCCTTCGCTCCCAGGAAGGTCTCAGCTTCCGAGATGTTTTTGCTTGTATAATAATTTTCCAAGGTGGTTAGTGGGGACGAAATTATCAATGATGCTTGTCGTTGATCCACTTTTTCGTCGCTTATGAATGGTTCGGCAAAAGAAAAATGGCTCATTTAACATTGACTTTGATGTATTGAAATAAGCCCTTCTCGGAAAATCGCTTCGATAGCTCAGTGGTAGAGCGGAAGGTCAGTTCAACTCAACATCGTCCGACTTCTAATGAAGTCAAGCTCACAAAGAATAGATTGCAGTGATAGCAATAATCTTCAGGCCGCGTGTTCGACCCACGCTCGGAGCTATTTTCCTTTTGTTTTTGATGCCTCTTGCAAAACTTTTTTTCGGTGGAAATATGTCTATTATTTTTTCGCAAGTTTTATTAGCAGTACGAAGGTGCCTAAAGGTTCCATGCAAGCGAGGTTAAGCGAGCAGCTTCATTTAGGCGAATGTTTTACCCTACTATATAATAAAATACTAGGTTTTATAGTTATATAATAAAATAAGGTAAGAAGTAAGGTATAACATAAGTAGCCGGAGCTAAACATAGTAAATGTAGTAAGGTAAACTCATGTAACTAGCCTATCTAATACACTAGGAAGTTACTAAAGGACTCTTTAGCGAGGTACCCCTTCCTCCAGCTTTCTAGCGTGTTTTTAGGGCAATGGCCTAGAATTATAGGGTAATTTAGTGATCGAATGCGCTAAAAAAAGACAACGAAGTGTTGTTAAAGCCCAAACGCCCTGCAATCCCGTCACTTTATGCCGTGATCTTCGTACCCTTCTCTCTCTTCAAGGCAGACTCGAAAAGCATTTTGGAGAATCTCTTTTCAAGCTGAGTAGTGTCATGGGGTGACCTTATGCCTGTGGAAGGTTCAGTCCAAGGTCCGTGATAGATCTTCTGAGAGGTGGCAATTGCTGCTTTGCCAGGCAAAACCCAAGGAAATAGCTTGTCGTGGAATCTGTACCGACCAGCGCGACAGGCGTAATGTAAAGGAGAACAGCCGGTTTGGTCTTTGGCGTTTAGGTGTTGAGTCCCATTTGCGACCTGCTTCTCGGTATCCTGTGTTTTGGTGAAGAAAGAAATTAATAGCCCTACCACGTTACTCTCTTGACCACGAGCTGCAAGACGCAGCGGAGTAAGACCCTCATGAATTGTACCTGCAGGATCAGCACTAAAAGCGAGTAGTTCCTTCACAAAGTAGTCAGACATCATCGATGCGAGATACACGGCCTGATGCCCTCCGTATCAACCCTTTCGGAGTTCGTGGTTCGCTCTAATATCCACCGAGTGTGCTTTAGCAGCTGCGTTGACAGAAAGGCATCATACCATCCTTTGCCGCAATGCGTATGAAGAGGGATACGCCCCAGATGGTTGGCTTATTGACGTCGACGCCCAGCTTGGAGCTCCCTTCTAATTCCTCCATGCCTTGACTGAGATCCCGGGCAGCTTTGTGGAACTGCGTGTTTCCATCCGCATTGATGGCGGGAACGTCAGCTTGAGACATGTTAAAGAGATCTATCCTTTCTCGGGCTTGCGAAAATCAACGTGGAGACGAAGCGTTCAATGGATGATGGATCGACGGGAAAGATGTCGGCTGAGTGGTGTATGAGCAAAAACTAGCCATTAGGATAATTCTGGGGTTTTGAGCCTTACTTCTACCGCCCAGGGCAGGCACACCTCCCCTCTTTTTGTACTAAACTCGCGGTGTAACTTAATAGTATTTAAGGAAAGGATACAATTTGCTAATTTAAGCAGTGCTCGCCGCAAACATAACCACGGTTTTCACGTTTGAGTTTTATCCCCGACAAGCAGGCAATGGAGCGAACTATAATTTATTCATACCTCTAAACTCTACATCTCCAGCTGGGTGTGCACCGTATCTACTCCAGCTTCTACTTATCTATTTACATCTGTATGACGACAACATCTCATTCTCAACCCAAGAACCGTCCAAACACAGTAAAAGGAGCCATTTTCCCATACGCCCTCACCTCCCCCTCCGTCCTTGTCCCAGCCCTGTAAACCAGCGGCCAGTGCCAAGATGGACTGCTCCAGAACAGCAAAAACGCGGCCACCCAAATAAAACCCCCGGCTTTCGTCCACACCTTCCCCTCCTTCCCGCCTGCTCTCCGATAAATTTCCTGGACGCCGTCTTCGAGAATGATGCCGAGGACTTGGACACAGTAGAATCTCAGAGCACCGGATTGCGAGAAGGTGATACCCGCCGTGAGGTCGGGGAGGAGGTGTATGAAGCCGGAGAGGAAGAATGTTACGAAAATCTTCAGATACCTTGCAACCAAGCCTTTCTTTAAGCCCAGGCCATTCTCCACAAACCAAATCGCCGGGTTATTCAACGGTTTCCTTAACAACTGATGCCATGATTTACTATTTCTCAGTCAGCGCCGATGGCCCCCACAAAAGCAGGGGAGAAAAAAGGACAAAAAAGAAGGGAGACCTACCCCCAGAATCCCCGTAGGGTGTACGAGTTGGAAAATGAACCGAAGAGCGGCCGCCAGGAGGATACAGGCGTGAGATTAGTGCCGACGAGGATAAAGGATTGGAAGCCGAGGTAACAACTGATCAAACAACCGGTGACCATCCACACCATAGCACTAGTGCTAATCCTCGTCGCGGCCTCCTCTCCTGTCATCTCTCGCAGACGGGTGAAGACTGGGACTTTGGAGGGTGAGAAGGGCGCAGTTGAGGGGGGAGGAGGCAGAGATTCGGCGAGGTCCAATAGCAGGTACGTTATTGCGAAGCGCAGAGCGGTGTTCAATAGGAAAGTCGACTTTGAAGGGATGTATGCCGGGTTTGTGGTGGAGAAAGGAGGGACGGCGCGCTGTTCATGAGGTGTGTTGAGGTCGCGGAGGCTGAAGGTGGAGTTCAAGCCGAACTTTAGACGGTTGTGAATCGTGTCTTGGACCTTCCTGCCTACTTTTGTGGACGATTTGCCGTTGGAGTGGGTTGGGGAGAGAGGTTTTGCGGACGGGGGGTGTAACGTCGGTCCATTGGCTTCGAAACTCCATTTTCGGAGGAGAGACATCTCCAGGAAGTTCATGACGAACAAAATGAAGCATGAGGCGTTGTAGATCTGAGACCACGCTACTCTCATGTATTCACTTGAGGTTTGGAAGGTGAGGTACCAGAGTGCGAGTTGGATTGGCAGTGCTGCGAAACGGAAAATTGAGGAGGGGGTGGTGAAGCCGAGGGTGAGGATTGAGGTTGTGAGTTGGAGGGGAAGTAAGAAGGAGGGATTCATGTTTATCGAGAAGGAGGACATTTTGGACGTGAAGGTTGGATAGAAGATCTTGAGCGCATGGTGGGGCGAGGCTGAAGATGTTCTTTTGAACGTTGAAAAGTGAGGTAAACACGTGCTACGTGCAGTCGTGAGCACGGAGCACCAGCGGAGGGAAAGGCGAGAGGGTCAATCAAAATCCCCGCCAACGTTGTCAAGAGTCAAGGCTGAATTCCCAAAGCTTGAAAACTGGAGCATTTGCTGATTATTGGAGTAAGAAAGTACCAAATCTAGAGGTATAGTTGGCCCGACCTAAATATAACTAAAAATATTAAAAAACTCTATTATATTAATTAATATAAACCGTATTATATCGTATAGTAATTGTGACGGCGAGATCAATGCAATGGTCGAAGGCTCAAAGTTCAGAGAATCTCATGTATTGAAAATACTTAGCTGGAGAGCAAAGGAGGGAGGAATGCCTCAGTGTACTGCCCAGACCTCTAGCTTAGTTCCTTGTTTCAGTCCTGTTTCCTAGTTCCTATTCACGGCGGATCATACGGTGGCGCCATCCGTTACAGTAATTAATTTCCTATTCTCGGATTTTTAATATCTTTAATATTGCGGGAATTATAAAGCCCGTGATTTTTAATAAAAACTTTTTATATTTTATGTAATTATTTTTTGCTTCTAAATATTACATAACTAGTGAGCTTAAAATTTGTTATAAGCACAAGAATCTAGGCCTAGAAAGCGTGGTTAGTGTTACAATATAAATATAGTATATTGTAATAATGTGTGATAATCTAGATGTTGAAGGAAAGAGAGGTCTATGGCCGGAGTGGCCAGAGCTTAAATACAGGGAGTGGGGTCATGTGACATAAGCACACGTGACTAGCACGTAGTTGCCATGCAACAGTTAGACTGTCTCTATTTTGACGATTCAAAGCTAAATAAAAAAAGAGGATCTCAAAGGAGCCCCTGAGCTAAGTAATTGCGGAATGCACACGGGCCCACATGCTTGCTAAGTGAAGTCGTACAGTAATATGTGACCTTGACTTCACTTCCCGACTTCGACTTTGCATGCCTACCTAGTTCTAGTCTAACCCTTGCTGGTAACCGTATGACGTAACCACTGTAATAACGTGTGCCTATTACATGACTAGCCGGATAAACGAAGAAAAGGAGGCTAGAGTGAAGTGTGGATTAGAAGTTTTAGTATTCGTACTTAGGTGAGATCCCGTAACTAGTATTTTTGACGGGTGGCCTAATCGTACGACAATGTTATACCTAGATATTTGCTTTTAATTGTGTTATTATGAGCCTGAGGCGCTAACAAACGTGATCCACTTTGCTTTCGCGGAGTGAGCCTTGCGTGTCTTGCTCTTACGCCAGTTCGAAATTACAACGCAATACAAACCCATTCCCTTACTGAGCTAGCTTACTTGACTTGGGGCGTTGTAACACGTTGTGGCAACCACAGACGACCCAACCACCTCCAGCAGTATATCACTGCTTATGCGGCCACCATGAGCCAGATATTGTCGCCACGACAAGCCGAGGAGCTGTGAGCCGGCTTGAAAACGTACAGTAGTTATAGTCACTGATTCGAGTCCAGGCACAAGTCAATGATCGCGTACCTTAATTCGATGAACCAATCGAGCAGTGCCGCAGCATTACAAGAAACGCTCGGTATCAGTAGCAGCTTCGATGCTCCGACCATGAAAAGATACGAAGGACTATTGGAGAAGAAATGGACGAGTGTTGTCCGCTTGCAGATGAAGGTGGTTAAGCATTGCGGACATACGTAAAGGTTACTAATTTTTCTCTGGATAATGGAACTGGAATCTAGAACCGCGAGCTTGCAGGCCGAACTCGATCAAGCGACACCATTCTCCCTCCTCTCTAGACGAAATCAGGATCCTGCCAGTTGGCTTCCTAAATCACCAGCAAGACTCACGCTCCAATCACATAGAGAACCTGTAACTTGCGTGGCCTTTCATCCAATATTGTTCTCTGGTTCGGACGACAATACTATCAAAATATGGGATTGGGAACTAGGAGAGTTAGAAAGGACGCTCAAGGGCCATACACGAGCTGTTTTGGATGTCGATTTTGGTGGGCCAAAGGGAGGCACTCTGTTAGCGTCTTGTTCGAGTGATCTTACCATCAAATTGTGGGATCCTAGCACTCAATATCAGAACATTCGAACACTTCCTGGGCACGATCATTCAGTCTCCCCTGTCCGTTTCGTATCATCCTCGGGAAGCCTTCTCGTTTCCGCCAGTCGAGATAAAACTCTTCGGATATGGGATGTACTATGTCACGACCCTGAACAGAAGTCCTGAGGGAAATCAGTCCTGTATTGGGTGTGTAATGTAACGTCTAAGGAGAGAAAGAGAGAGGAGCGGGGAGCTCGAGCTAGATACAGGGTGTGCCGCGCTAGGGCCAGGTCATGTGACGCTGACGTCACAACATACTAACAGGATACTGTGTGAAAACAATTCGTGGACATAGTGATTGGGTTCGGGATGTGTCGCCTTCTTTCGATGGAAGATGGTTAGTGTCTGGTGGGAATGATCAAATAGGACGGACATGGGTTGCCACCTTAGGAGAAGCAAAAGCAACTTTGATTGGCCACGACAACTACATTGAGTGCTGTGTGTTCGCGCCACCATCAAGCTACAAGCACTTAGCAACTTTGGCTGGATTGAAAAAAACATCACTGGCAGGAAATTCAGCCGAATTCATTGCCACTGGGTCAAGAGACAAAACCATAAAGCTATGGGATAGTCGAGGGACTTTGATCAAAACCCCTGTGGGCCATGGTAACTGGGTGAGAGGATTAGTATTTCATCCTGAAGGCAAGTACCTGATTAGTGTCTCTGATGACAGGACTCTACGTTGCTGGGATCTTTCTCAAGAAGGAAGATTAGCAAAAACCTTGGAAGATCCCCATGGGCATTTTGTTAGCTGCATACGATGGCCCCTAGTCGTGTGATTGATTCACCCATAAAGGGAGTTGGAACGGTAAGTAATGGAGACTCGAAGAAGGAAGATGCTATCAAGGTTAGAAGTCGATGTGTATCGTCACAGGAAGCGTAGATCTGAATGTACGCATCTTTGCCTCATGAGAGTTATTCAGCCAAAGTACTGGCTCCTTGTGACTGCAACCACCCTAATTTTTTTGCGTAGAGGCTTTCTGTGTATCCTTTGAGAGGGTCTCACTGAGGAAATCGGCAACAAAATCTTGAAGAGTGTTTAAGCTAAAGTCAGAACTTAACGAGGGACTGCATGAAATGCTAAAATCCGGAAACAAATGCGGTGCCTTTCTCTCCCAGCGACATTCAATACCCAAGACCACAATCTGAAAACATATCCCGTGGAATAACGTGAACCTTTGCGAACAACAGAATCAGATGCCTTATAGCTTTCCATCGACCACCCACGTCCAACGATTATGCGCTGGCATAACAACCTCAAATCCAACCGTCAGGTCAGGTATCCTCGTGGGTAAAACACCAACAAATGGTAGGTGGCAAGTAACAAACGGTGTGGCTCGCCCAAGCGGGCAAGAGGCGGTGCGTTCCTGGGTGTGGGGGACCGAGATGAGTTGCATGTGGGCTAGTCACGCCAGTTGATAAGCTCGAGTTGCGGACCGACTGCACGAGAGCCAATCATTTGGCTAGCGGGAGCGCCTCACTTGATCGAATCTGACAGCGCAGTCTGATTCGGCTCTGAGTCAGCACAGACCCAATCCACGTGACCCCCCACACCTCCGAGGCACCACGTTAATCCGCTCAGGGTTAGGACAATCTCGTCCAATCTCCCCCCACTACGTCTGCCCGCAGCGGGTCCTGACATCTCGCTCACGAGTGACGCAGCCCCCGCCGCTCCAAGAATGCGCTGTCAACAACAAAGCAAGAAGAGCAGCAGCGACAATAACACCACTACCACCACTGCCAGTTGGCCTCGACCTGCGCATAATGGCCGTTCATCCTGACCGCATGTCAGCGCCTAAAGCATCCGCGGAGTTTCGATTCCAAGAGGATGCGAAGGAATGACAGGAGCGACTGATATACATAAAAAGCAAAAAGAGGCAACAACCAAGATGACCTAATTTCCCAGGGCCACGGCCTGTCTCAAGGGTTAAATTGCGCCTGGCCGTGCCTGCAAGCCACACAGGCACCGAACCACCACCATTCGCTATGCGCGCACGCTTTTTATCCGTGGGATTGGACAGCGCCGCTGCGCTGCGATGCCTCCTGTCGCTCGAAGTTAGTTTTCATTTCTCCTCGTCGCTCGCTCGCTCGGTCGCTCTCTTTGACGATCCTTCCTCATGACCTTATGACTTGACATTCGCATATATACGTACGATCGGGGGTTTTTTTGGTGGACAGCGCAGTGATCGCACACCAGTCACGCACTCGAAGATGCTTTTGCGCATCGTCCTCTCCTTAGGCATTGCGGGCTCCGGCGTGCTCGCCGACTCGATCAGTCTTTTCAACCCATATCCAGGCGCGCCGATTACAGCTTGCCCTGCCGGAGTGCGTTCTTCCCTCCCAACAAGCAAAACGAAACGAAACGAAGGAGCGAAACAGAGGCTGATGTTGGGTGTGAATTTAGGTTACAAACGGACTAACGACATATCTTCTGGGATGCGATAAATCCGCGAGCGCAACAGGACCATGCGCCTTCACGGCGCCGATTACGTTGGTCGAGGGCGAGAAGACCTTTCATATTGAGATCACGAAGCCGGTTGAGGATGGGTATACCCAGTGAGTCGCGCTCCGCTCCGTCCTCCGCTCTTTGCGCATATCTCTTCTCGCGCAATGCGATGCGATGCGATGCGATGTGGTGGATCCGACACTGACGAGAACGAACAGAACCTTGACGGTCGACTGCCCAGCTGGCACAGCCGCCGGCTGTAGCGTAACGGCGCTGAACAAACAACACACGACGACGACGATTTCTCTGAACGCCTCCATGTACTCGCTGGGCGTCGTGGCCCTGCCGACCGTCGCGTCCGCTGGGGGGCTGCTGTACAACGGCATCCCGAGCCCGACGCCCTCTGCGTCCTCCACCACGAGCTATTCGTCGAATGGAACCTCCACCTCGAGTTATTCGAGTTATGCGACAGGGACGGGCGGGGCGTATGGAAACAGCACCACGACAAAGGCGTCGACGGCGAAGAGCGGCCCTTCATCCACTGCGAGCTCGAGTCCGAGCCCGGTCGCGACGAAATCAGGCGCGCTTTCTCAGTACCTTGGAGCGCAGGCGGTGTTTGCGGTGTTGGTGGGTGCATGTGTTATAATTCTTGGCTGGTAATTTATGATTCATGCGGACGGGGGGGAGTTGTACCTACGGGTTTGGGACAGTTTAGTATTTCAATTCCAGGTCCATAATGTTTGCGCGATATTTGTGCCTTGAAGGACTCTTTATTTAATCTTCTGTCTCGTTCTTGAGCGAGCGCTTTTGTCCCAGTTTCTTGTATCGATACCTATTCTCTTCCCTAGCGCTTTTTTTTGCTGGAATGGAATTCCTGTTGCTATCTTTTTAGGTCTGCCAGTTGTGATGGTGATGGCAAGAATTGCTGCGAGGCTGCAATTGTGTTGGTTAGCTGCTGGGCCTGTTAGTTCGCCTCGGAGAGAGATTCTGTCTTTCCTGGGAAGAAGATAAGATATTTCGTTCAACCTCGATTTCCAATTTCAACCGAGTTCCGTTTTCTATGTGATAATGATGATGGACAGACGGGTAGCCTTGAAGAGGGAGGGGGGCTGCGACTGAGGAACTCAGTCGTCTCAACCTTGCCAGTTCCTCTTCTCTTAGTGTGGTCCTCAGCCGAAGGTAGGATATTTCATTAGCCTCCACTGCAAGTTTCAGTAGCCCTTCGTTCTCTGTTTGTCTCTAAGGCGCAAAGCAGCTGTTGCTGGAATGGTACTCTATACTTCGATGCAATTCTATTCCATGCAGATGTATTATCTGCTTCACTTGCTGACCTAGGGAGTGAAGCGTAGTCTGTTGTGGGCTGCAATTGAGGATCTCAGATGTCGGAATCCTTCCTGCGCCTGCCCACCCCTCTCATTGAGATCGCGTGCCGTTGCTTGGAAGAAGGTGGGATGGTGCTTTGCCCTCACTGCCACTTCCGTCTGTTCATTCGTTTCCGCTTTAAAGGCCCAACCCAAACCCCCTGGAAGTTCAATCGCCAAGAAGATCCCGCTATCAGGATGTGAACGGTGCCCCATCAGTAGTTGGATCCATGCGAAGCGTCCTCCGCTTCGGGGTTTGGGTAAAGGGTAGCCGTCGATCCCTCTCCTCGGCGAGGAGCTTGGGCAAGCGGGTTACCAGAATTGGGGTTGGCCTCGGTGGTTTCGTCCGAAGCGTTGCAGGTTCGACCGTGGTTGAAGGAAGACTGGCTGGGGTTTTCCAGGCCGAGCCTATTCAGGACT
Source organism: Hyaloscypha sp. PMI_1271 (assembly GCA_021399465.1). NCBI lineage: Eukaryota > Fungi > Ascomycota > Leotiomycetes > Helotiales > Hyaloscyphaceae > Hyaloscypha > Hyaloscypha sp. PMI_1271. The sequence goes on along the minus strand of JAJTUS010000015.1, from coordinate 11,615 downwards.
CGGCGAACTCGCGAAGGGTATGTGTTTGCCTTGGGTTGAGGAGAAGTGTGGTTCGGGAACTTTCCCCTATCTATAGTTTGGTTGTGGGGCTGCTCTGTCTCCCTTCAACGGACACTTAGCTCTTTCTCAAACGGAGAGTCTCCGGCGGACTTGAAATTGCTATTGATACTTTCTAGGAGGGGAGGTTTGAAGCTAGCGGTTTGGTGGATTCTGGTGAAGTGTGTTCGTTCTCGAGAGTCGACAGGGTGGGTTCGTCTGGGAAGCCTTCCTCTCAGATTGCTTTTGGAGCGGGCGTGGAGAAGCGGTCTACCGATTTCTGACTGCTTTGGTAGTTGGTAGAGGAAGGATGGCGATAGGATGTGGACTTGGGCTTTGCTCAGGTTTGTCAGAACTAAGACCCTCTGAAGTTGTGATGGCAATAGATAGCCTTGAGCCGATAGCTGTTGGAACTGGCCAGGTCCTCGTGGTGATGTCAAGTGTTGCTTTTAGAAATTGAAATGTTTCCTGAACCTACAACCCTCTTCAATCAGCCGATTCCTGGTTGTAGCTGCGTGGCGGTGGGTGAAAGGAATAGATTCTAGGATTCGAACTTCTCTGCCAAAGTTAGACATTGACTAGCGCGTGGAGCAGTAGAAATCTTGGAATTGAGTATGTCAGACTTTCTGAGATGTTCGAAGGGGGAAGACTTTAAACTTAGCAATGACTTGAGGGACCAATGATAAGAAGAACATAGAAAACGATCTATCTGACTTAACTTGGGCCATCGATGGAGAAAATCAAGTACTACTGTTTTTGTCCCCTTCGGAGCTGCTACGTTACCGACGGGAGTTCGGCACACCCAGGGGCCCTTGCTCATGCACAGCAGACCCTGAGATGTCGTCTTCTCCATGTCGCGGTGAGAAAGCTACCGCTCGCCCCCTCTCAAATATATCCCTCCATCTTTCCTTTTCCGCACCTGATACTGTAATGAATGCTGTCCCGAAAGGCCCGAGAGGTCCTCGCCGATCTCTCGGACGCCAGCCTCGCCGACTCGGCTCAACTTTCAAAGAAATTCACAGCATCGTCACTCCGCATCGAACCTAAAAATAAGGTTTCGCGGGCTTCCGATGTCTTTCCGCTCTCTCTCCACATCCCCCCGATCTACGCAGTAGCTTTGCCCTTCTCAGCGAAGTTTGACGCTCGCCCCTTTCCCTCCAATCAGTATTTCTTTCACGTCTCGCATTGCGCCTTCTCCTACGGGTACATTGCACTTGCTCTCTATCCAGTGGCGCTCTCTTGGTGATGCAGAGGGCTGTGGCTTAGGTAAGGTTAGGGCTGCGCCAACGACGTCATTCTTTTCGACTGACCGCTGCAGTCAGCATGGGGCAAGAACGGCCTCACAACGACGACAAGGACGTCCCTATCGCGACGCTTCCTTCTCCTCGAGCACCGCCATTGACAGGCAATCCACTCCAGGTCGATAATTGGGCGGATTACATCCCCACGACCGACCATGTCAAGTTCTTCAGGTCGCGCGAGTGGGGGAAGACGTGCATGGGGGAGTTGAAGACATGGGGCATCGCGTTGAGACTTCAGGTGTTTATGGTGCTGGCTGATTCGAGAGCTGCTTGTTTGTATTGGTATGTTCTCCTCTTGGCACGTCCCAACCCCTCCCCTGCCGGACAGATCGAGTCCACTCTCTTTCCTTATCCTCATGCCCTAGTCCCCTTGCCCTAATTTGCTCCTTCGAACAGGTGGAGTTTGTTTCTTCTGGCTCTCCCCAATTCCTTCTCCTAGAAGGGATTGAGTCTCTTCCCCATTTCTCCTGTTCTTCACGCCTCTCCCTAATATATTGATGATTCTAATATTCACCTCCTCAGGGGTCCCGAGAAGGCCGCGATTTATAACACCGCATTCGTTCCATTGGCAAGAAACGCTCACCCCCGTCTCATGGGTAGCCCTTTTTACGTTGGCTTTCCGGAACTTTGGGATCAGATTCGTCCGGTATTTGATGCAGCCGCGAGAGATGGAGTCAGTCACGATGTCAGGGAGATGCCCATGACCGTGGAGCGCTTGGGATTTGCGGAGGAGACATATTTCACCGGCAATTTCACGCCGGTCAGAGGAGAGACAGGAAACGTGGAGGGGTTTTATAACGCGGTCCATGAGATTACACGCCTGAAGATTGGGGAGAGACGACGCGAGATGCTGGCAGCAATGGAGATTCCTGCTTTGACGGATCCGGTAGGTTTCTGTTTTATGGTTGTTTCTCCCCGGTATCCTCTTCTTCGCGCATTTGCTGACCGACCAATTTGCAGAGAAGATTGAGAGACCATGTGATTCCAGCACTCTCCAAGAACGCGCCCGATGTTCCCTTGGCGCTATTATACAAAGCGGATGACAAGACGACCCCAGGTGTTACATGGTGCCTACTTCGTGGTCGAGTTGGCGTTCCGGATGGCCACCATCTTGCAGAACTGTCCCCAGATCTTAAAAGCGACGTTGGTATAATGCCTCTCCTTCGAAAGGCGGGCCGGAAGAGCATCACGGTGCCAGTTGACCAGGCATTTGATGGTGTCGAGTGGCAGGGATCTGGTGATGCGTGCAAGTTCGTGAGCATACTCCCAATCGTTGTTACGGGAAAACTACACGGCTACCTCGTTGTAGGCGCTAATCCAATGAGACCTGTCGATGAGGACTATTACGAATACATCAGCGAGCTGTCATCAAAAGTCACTTCACTCGCAGCCGCTATCCTGACCGCCGACGATATCAGAGAGCGGGAAGAGTCCCTTCAGAAGCAGCTTGAAGATACGAATAAGCGAGAACAGTTGTTGGCAAAGCATGCAATCGATGGCTGTTCGTATCTCTTGGACGATGGACGTATTGTTTGGGCAAACGATCAATACTATGAGATCACAAAGCATCCTCGCCAAAAAGAATCACACTACCCGCTCTCCTTCCTCGACACGGTCCTTGAAGAAGACCGACCGAAGGCTGCCGAAGCATGGAATCGCGTTGTTCAAGATCAAGTAGAGGGAGGGCTCTCGGTGGAGCTCCGGCTGAAACGAGACTTCACACCCCCATCAGGAGACCCCGAACCTGCGATTGTACGCTGTCACCATGTCTGGTATGAGGACCACTCACTTGCCCATGCCAAGGGGGTCATGACTTTTATTGCTGATGTTTCTGCCTTCAAATGGGCCGAAGCTTCTGAGGCTCGCAGAGCAGATGAGAATTATGAAGCCAAACGCCAGCAAGAAGAGTTCATCGACTTCATTTCACACGAATTACGAAACCCACTTTCAGCTATTTTCCAATTGGCAGAAACTATTACCACTTCCTACCCAACAGCCGAAGGAATGGAAGTATCAAACGCAGAACTCAATCAGGCACTCAAGCAGAATATCGATCATGCTGATACGATTCTCATGTGTGCAAAGCACCAAAAGCGGATTGTTGACGACGTTTTGACATTGTCGAAACTGGAGTACACCATGCTTGCGGTCTCTCCTGTCCCTGTGCAGCTTCCAAATCTTGTCCAAAAGTGGATGAAGATGTGGGAGTCTCAGCTCTCTTCCTCTGATATCAAGATCAATGTCCATGCTCACCCACTCATGAAAACTCACGCCATCGACTGGATCCTCTGCGACGAGTTACGAATGCAGCAAATCTTCATCAACCTGTTCACGAACGCTATGAAGTTCACGTCGACCGAGACGAAGAGAGAGATCAACGTTGAATTTGGTGCGGTTCTGAAGGATCCGGAATCATCATTCTCGAAGGAAATTAAATGGGCTCGCAATCAAAAAGAATTGACGGATTTGACACTGGATCCGGACTGGGGTTTGGGCCAGCAGTTGTATTTGACGTTCGCGATAACCGATACGGGCATTGGTATGACGGATGCAGAGATCAAGAGACTGTTTGGGCGGTTTGAGCAGGCGAGTGCGAAGACTTCTATCCAGTATGGTGGATCGGTGCGTGTCCTCTTTTCACGCCGTTGACCCTTTCCGCCGTCATTGATGCTAACGACTCTCTCCTTTAGGGCCTAGGTCTCTTCCTCTCGCAACGCCTCGCCGAGCGTCAAGCAGGAGCGATTGGTGTCGCATCCAAATATGGAAAAGGCAGCACCTTCGCTTTCTATGTCAAATCCCGCCGCACGAATTCGCCGTCCTCCCAGGCCACATTGCCTCTCCGCACCACGACGAATCATCCGCCCCCAGCAACTCGTCATCATTCGCACCCTCGTATTTCTCTTCACTCCACCTCTCAAGTGCCGAACCTCGACAAGATGCACGTCTTGCTCGCAGAAGACAACCTAGTCAACCAGCGTGTTGTCCAGCAGCAACTAAAGAAGGCAGGTTGTATTGTTTACGTTGCAAACCACGGCGTCGAAGCTCTCGAAATCGTCCGCGAGTCCGATCTCTGGCACGAAAATACCGGGAAGGAAGGAACCAAGCACCTTGACATCATCTTGATGGATTGGGAGATGCCCATCATGGACGGCCTAGCCTGCTCTCGTGAGATCCGCAAGTTGCAAAAGGAGGGCAAAGTTGTCAGACATGTCGAGATTCTGGGCACGACAGCGAATGCGAGAAGTGAACAGGTGAAGATCGCGATCGAGAGTGGCATTGACGAGGTCGTCTCGAAGCCATTCATGGTCTCCGATCTGTTGGCCACGATGCGCGAGCACCTTAGCTTGCCGCAGCGCCCTGGCAGTGGAGAGCGAGCCGCCACTGGGCCATAATTAGATGAGAGGATACGATTGCATATTCGTGATGGAATGATAATGGTTCTGATTGTATAAGTGATACCCATAAATGCATTAGATGAGGTGATACTTGGTCTCTTAGGACCGGATATTATTAGATGCATAAAGAATAGATGAATAAATGAATTAATAATGAAAAACGAACTCAAGTACAGTCTTTGAATTCTCGTTCAGAAGTGGCTTGGCCACATACGTCATCGTCATCCATCTGAACTCCCATCTTCCTCTCGAAGTTCGACCTTATACCTCTGATCATAAACCCAACCCATCGGATCTTTAGGCTTCTCCTTGCTCAATTTCGGATCGCCGCTTGGCAGCCAGGTTGTGCTTAGATCTACAAACCATCGCAACCACCAGGTGTCTACCCAACTCATTACAACGCCAGTCCAGTAACTCTGCTTCGTCATGCTCTTTGAGCGGGGAATGCGGGCGGAGGTGTAGGCGGAGATGGCGGCGGAGAAGTCTAGTTCACTGGTTTGTGAAGAGGGTGGGTTGTTCAAGAGGGCGTTGGCGAGGACTGTGGCGTCTTCGATGGCGAAGCATGCTCCTGTATTTCATCAGCATCTTGCAAGTGGAGTAGAAAATCGATGCTAAATGACTAAATGACGGAAAAGATACCTTGGCCACTAGTAGGCAACATAAGCCTACTCGCGTCCCCAATCAACACCATGTTCTCCCCCGCGATCTCCTCTGCTTCCCAAGCACGGGAGTATAGCGGTGTTCGGACTATCCTCTCGCTGTTCTGTAATAGGTTCCCGAAGGTGCCTGCTGTGGGATGCCACGCATTTTCGTACTTCTCTAGAACCTTCTGGGTTTCTTCGAGAGAGTAGCCACCTAGGCTTACGGAGGCACCATATAAGTTGCTCTTCCCCTCTCCGTCTCCCCGTCTCGTTGCAGTCGCAGATTTCCTTTCTGGCGGCGTCTTAGTGAAGAACGTCAATGTCCAGAACACCTTCCCTTCCCGCAAAGCCCAAGTAGAACCCATACCGCCGTTGAGAAAAACCCAGTGCGTGTCTCCTTCCCTCTGCTCCTCCCCCTCTCCCTCCCGATCTCCGGACCTCTCCACCCGTCTCGAAATGCCGTAAATCGCGTCCGCGCCCGCAAACGCCGGGCTCCAGCTCTTCCTCTGCGCTTCCATCTCTCTCTCTTCCTCCTTGCCCTCTACTTTCCCTTTCCCTTTCGAGAGAGACGTCGGCGTTGTCTTGGAAGCAACAATAAGCTTCCTCACAAAAGACCAGCCGCCATCAGCCCCAACTACCAGTCCAGCACGCTCCTCGATCCCGCCCTGGAACAGCATCTTCACACCCTCGCCATCATCCACGCGCTCCACCGAACAGAGACTCCGCTCCCAGACTACCTCGCCTCCTAACTCTCGCACCCTGTCTAAAAGGAGAGATTGCAGGGCTGCACGTTCTACGACGCGCAGACAGGTGGAGAGGTCGGAGTGCCAGTTTGGATGGAGGATTTGATTGAGCTGCTTGCCCGCACTCCTAGTCTCACTTCCACCGACGGGGACAGAGCGGTCTTGTTCTTGGGACTGGGGGGAGGGGGAAGGAGGGAAGGAGCGAGAGATGAGGATGCGTTGTGTCTCGCAGCTGATGGCGTTAAGTGCGTCCTTCAAGCCAAGCTCGTAAAGCGGGAAGAGCGCGTTGGAGGTGAGGGCTACTGCTGCTCCTCCTGCTTCATTCTCTTCTGGTAGCCGTTCGTAGATTACTGGTTTGTAGAGCCGGGAGAGGAGGGGATGAGAGAGGATTGTTAGGGCGAAGAACGGGCCTGCGATGCCGCCGCCGATGATGGCTATGGTTGTCTTTTTGGGCGGTGGTTCCGCCATGAGGTTGCGGAAGGGAGGTTGGCGATTGAGGTGAGGTCGAGGTTGGTGAAGGTTGTGAGGGGAAGAGGGGCAGATGTTTGAATTGGATTGAATTGGGTTGAGTAGGATTGTGAGGTCAGGTCGGGCGAATGTAGATCCGAGACATCAGGTGATACAGTGTGGAGTAAAGATATAATGAATTAGGGGACTGGAATCGAGAGGTGGATGAAACAGTGTGCAGTGGCGAATAGAAGGAAGGTACAAGCGAGATATCAGCTGGCCGGGCAGAAGAGAAATAGGGGTGAAGCACGTGATGCAATATTCGTTCGATCTGATAAATGAGTAGAATTTTGTGACTAACCTAAGGTCGAAATATGTCGGCTTGCCTTTTTGCATCATGATCTCCAAGGCTTTGAGATCTCTTCCGAAGTTTGAAACGGAATCACGTGAATATTTGAAATTACTATTTTTAAGTTTGGCTTACTAGCCTCTGCTCCCTGCCTTATCCCTGGCTCGCTACACTTGATCCCCTATCCTCCCACGGACTTGACTTGCCTAGGTATATCAGTATTAGCTGTGTCCCAATACCGTGATGGTTGTATAGGGACATTGGCTATATTTGGGCTTACTCGTTGTAAAAATGTCGAATTCATCAAAGTTGTCGTTCATTTCGATTGACAACGTTGAACCACCGCTGCTGTGAATCAATTCTAAAAAGAGCGTCTTCGCTCGTGCTCTGCCGTTTTCTTCGGCCTAATTTCTTTTGCTCTACTTCCTCTGCAGCAGATACAAGAATTGCGCATGTCACACACCCAGACCTGGCTGTTGTTCTGGCTGCTGTTCTGGCTGCACTCAAGGAACCTTTGGGTTGTTCGAACTCCTCGGAGACAAGGCATTTTGGCTTAGAAAGGCTTGGCCCGGAGGAGCTGTTGGATGAAGCTGACTCTGCCATTCAGGGAGGATAGTCTACGGGACGACTCTCTATCTTGCTATTCTCTGTTGCAACCTGAGAGGACACTGGAGGCTATAATTAGGAAGCATAGTAGGCAACACCACCTGGGTTGCCCTGTTTCAAATTGATGCCTAAGGCCTAAATTTGTGCAACTGCACATAACTCGTAACCTTGTGAGCTGAAGTAATACGCGCCCAAATCCAAACCCCAACTGCACTTATCTATTAGGGTCGCGCTCGGACTCAGCAGCCTGGCCTCCACTGCGAAATAGGCATTCGGCAAAGCATAATCATCGTTACAGCCCCCCGCAGAAAAGGATTCCCGGCCCAGCGCCGTTTATGCTTTTCACGCTCTCTGATTCCTCAATCCTAGAAAGCTCCTTAGAATTTGCTGTAAAATGTGATCAATTGATCTGTGCCAGTCTAGTGGATGATAAAGCAGCATCCGTATCTCGGCACACGGTTACCCTCAAGGCATATTTTTCTGAGGGGGGAGGGGTTGGGGGACTGTACGCGCTCAGGCTCGGGCTCAGCTGCCTTGTTTCACCAGCCGCTGCTCAACTCCTAGACAACTGCAGGTAGAAATGCTTAGCCATAAAGCCTGGTGCCAGCTCCCACGCTTCAATTATTTCACTTTCTACTTAAACAAATATTCTTCTTTTATTATCTCAAACCGAAGGAGATAATGTCAAGCACGAATTCGGAGGCTGCGCTGGCAGCAATACCAACAGACCAGCACATGTTAAAGCTTTTACAAGAACTGGTCGCCCGTGTCAAAAAACTCGAGAGCCGAAACGAGGCTGAGGGAGACAATATATTAGCAGAGACAACCGGAGAGGAGACGATCTTGACGAACGAGGAGAACGCACTTCTGAATAGTAGGAACCCTTCAATTCAATCCTGTTATTGTGGCCTGCCAGAGGACTCTCACATCTCTCTTCCTTATGGATATCTACTTGATGGCGAGGACGCCACAGACGACTTGACCTCAATCAGTGAAAGATACGCTGCCCTCACGTTTTCAGGCTCTTACCAAGGAAATGCACAACTTCTGAAGCCCCTGGGTATTGCAGGAATACCTGCAGATGGCCGCATGCCGCTCTGTGTAGCAATGCTCTGGTGGCCTGAATGTTTGAGATACCGAAAGGAAGCGTGTGATGCTTACGAGGATCTGGAGAGGCGTGGTGGTGTATTTTTGGCCGCAGATTTTGTGACGAACGGCAGGTCAGTCATTTATAGATACCAAGTTGATGAGACTGATCGTTTTGAATTCTCTCGCCTCCCTTACGATTTTCTGAATATCTGGACTGGGGGTAGAATCGACGCACCTCCTATTACGAGTGTTGCACGATCATCTCTTCAGCATTCGGCGCCGTGGAAGAGGTTTATGTAAGTTTGATCTGTCCCTCGTGTAGAATAAGAACGACGCCACTAATACTTCTGAATGATCGAAAAGTGTGGTAGAAGGTCTTAGTGCGGCGTCTAAAGAGACACAAGATTTCTTCAAAGAGTACTTCATGCGTATCCCAGGACCCTCAGCTATTCTATCTCACCTTGAGGCCGCCTCGTCTTATACGCATTACTCGTCTGTCAACAGACGCAGATATTGGCGTTTCCATCTCTCTTGGTATGAGGTGTCCGATTCTGACCTCAGCCGGCGACACGATGCCGTGTGGCCCTCTAGTTCCTGGAAACGAGGAGAACTACACGGAGATCCCGACATGTTGCTTTTTCAAAAAGCACACACTGTATGTGTGATATACCAGCCATACCCACACTAGCTTGGTCTCACTAATCTGACAGATTCTCACGGCTTCTGATGAGAAGGACGAGTTTTGGACCATATTACTTCTGAGCCCTCCAGAATTCACCAAAATTATCCGGATGAGGGGTGCATTTATTGACCCAACTCAAGGATTTGTACATGCTTCGTATCAAGTTAACATGCTTACTTTGATACTCATTGCCATCACAGAGACTCTTTACGGATGGAAATCTCTTCACTCCCATATCGGCCGCATGCTAGGGACTGGAGAGGAAATTTTCAATATTAACGCGCACGACAAAATGATATTTGACGACGATCTATTTACTAGATCCCGCAAGTACTTCTGGACAATTAACTGCCTCCAAGAATCCGATAATCTTATTCGACTGAATATTGAGACCTGGAATCAATATCAAGAGCCAATTCTCAGACGACTCAGGAGGATGGAAGCTGCATCTGAAGTGCAGGAGGAAGGAGAGGTCAAGGCACTTCGAGAAGGAATTTCAAGGTGCCAGAGAGTTGTAGCCCAATTAGCGGATATCAGAAATCTATTCAAGGACCAGCGGCAAAAGGCAGTGTCCCTTCGAGATGGGGTACGTGTGGGTGGTTTCAAATTCTTAGATATTTTCTAACCCGTGATAGCTCTTCTCCGCCAGCGCCGTAATGGAGTCTCGAGCCTCAACAAGACTGGGAAAAAACGTCATGCTACTGACTTACGTCAGTATTTTCTATCTGCCACTGGGATTCTGCACAGTAAGTGAGCAGCGACAAAATCATTCAGCTCTAGCTGATATCATCGCGTTTGATAGTCTATCTGGAGTACCACCAGTGTGTCAAAAAAAAATCAAGGCTAGTTAATTATAATTAACTATAGTTAATTATAGTTAATTATGATTTAATTTAGTAGATTTTGACTTGATTTGATTTGATTATAATTATAATTAATTATAATCAACTATAATCATCACGTGATATTAAGAAAACTTAAATTTATTAAGTAACTTAAAAGATTATTAAATAACTAATAGCTATATTAATAAGATATAAACAAAACTTATAAAATATATATAAGGGTAAAAAGCTAGTCTAAATCGGGCATAAAAATGATTATCCTCCTTAGAAACCTCTTCTTTATCTTTTATTCTTATTTTCTACTTTTTTTATTCCTCCTTATTTTGAGGGATATTAAGGTTAATTAAAGAGTATTACGATAATTTCGAATATATCAAGTAAAAATAAGTAAGTTTATAGTCAAAAGCTTCTTAATTAGAGCTATAGTTATTGAGATATTTATATATAAAGTAAGAGGAAAAGAGAGTAACTTAAGGAAAATTACTTATTTATATATAAAACCTCTATAATCTAGAAGATTCTTTAATAAGCGTCTAATTAGATATAACTCCCTAATATTAAAGCGCTTATTTATAAGAGGGCCTATTTTTTTTTTGGCTATTTTACTTATAATAATAATATTTATAAGGTAGCGAGAAATTACTAGAAAATCGAGGAGATTTTAGCGCTTTCGGCTCGTGCCGCTTTGCTTACTAAGCGGCGCGATACCCGATTTAGTAAGGAGCACCTTAAGCGGTACCGGATACGGGCTAGCCTAAGCCTTATTTTAGCCTTATCTCGCTTTTCTAATCTCCGAGTATATATGCACAGTCACGTGACTAAATAATTAACTATAATTAACTATAGTTGATTATAGTTGATTATGATTTGATTAAGTAGATTTTGACTTGATTTGATTTGATTCAGAGGCGATAATCAAATCAAGCTAAATCATTTGACACACTGAGTACCACTGAAACGTTCGGCTTCTATAATCTCGTGTATACAATGGTTGGTGTCGGTCTGTTGACATACATCACTGTCTTCAATCTAAACCACATTATCATAATTGGGAAGAAATGCTACGAATACATCAAGACAAGAACTGTTGAAAGAATGCGGAAAGAGGACAGTCCTTCATGGAAGGACACTGGCGACTTGTTCCATCGATATGAGCCGAAGGGGAGTTCTGATACCGCTAAGCCGTCTGAATGGTGGATCTTAGTATACCAAATGAGAAGAATTGCGGATTTCGTTCCGTGGAGGAAGAGCAAAGGGAGTACCCTAAATGGCAGAGAGCCTAACGAAAACACTACTCGGGGTTCAAAACTTAGGTGGCTTGACGGACTCTTCAGAAGCCGTAGAGGAAAGAAACGAGGTGAACCCTAAGCGACAGCGACCAGGTTTAGTAATAAGAAATAAATACTTCATTCCTATTAATTAATTATACTACTTCGTACTTCCGAATTATGCCTGGATAAGACCCGGTGAGGTTTTCCTTT